>JAOXJP010000012.1:549222-562021 GCA_025762735.1 Platanus orientalis | reverse complement strand
TTGTCAGGCAGTGGGCACATCAGCGTCGAAGAGTGAATATGCACCCACCAAAAAAGTGAAAATCACTTTTCAACACTAATGTGTCCGGCCCTGACAAGGAGCAGTGATGAGCATTTGTTGAGGGAAGCATTCATAAACCGATCCCCCCATTTTCCTTTCTGGTATCTATGTTGTCTTAACATTTTCAAACCAACCTTTCGAAGTTTCTCAGGATAGGTTGGTATGGAAGTGAACAATTGCATTCCACCAGGAATTTTTGTTTTCTTGTCTTTTAAGGATATCCAATAAAATAATAAGGGTCATATAGCTTTGGTACAATGGTAGTAGTTTGGGCTGTTAGTGTGAAAATGCAAGTCAGATTAAAAAAAAAAAAAAAACAAAACAAAACAAAAATTAGGTTTGTATCCTGTCCACCCCTCCCAGCACCTTGTAGTTACGAGAATAGCATTAGGAAATGAGCTTTTATATCCAATAAAGGATTTGAAGTTTGAGGAGTCAGTCGATAGCTGGTTGTAGATTAATCTACTAATTGAGGGACTAAGTACTTGTTATGGGTTTGTTCTTTAGGTGTTACAATTCATGTAATGGATATGGTCACTTTGTAACAGAATATGCTGTTTCCGTGTTCATGCTTTTCTCTCCCTATGAAGCTTTAAAAGTATAACAGATTTATTTCAGTTTTTTTTTTTTTTTTTTTTTTTGTAACGCCACTTGGGTCTGCTAGTCTGCTATTGCCACAAAGAGCAAACCTGCACTACCACCGGTGGAGAGGGGCAAGCATCAACTCATTGGGGATGCTGCCCAAGGGACTTGAAACCTGAACCTCCCTTGGAAAGATCATCCCAGGTAATAGAGGAAGGGGTTTAGATGCATGGTTTATTGTTCAATAGCATGTGAATGATGCAGCTCATTTGCAGGCAGCTACCAAGTAGCAGCTTGTAGTGTCACGCTATCATGAATGTACCAATATATAAACTCATTCATCAACCCCGTAACCAAGGTAGGGAAGACTAAGCTTCCACTCAGGAGATCCTCTCTTGCGATTTAGTCTTGCCATCGTCTTGCATGCGTTTGAGATTGTCTCCAGATTTTTAAAGTTCAGAAGATTTTGGTGGTCAACACGTATTGAAAAAAATCAACAAACTGAACTGCATATTTTCAATTTTGTTTATTATTTTGCCATATGTCAACCATTGAAATCTTCTGAATGATATCTGAACTTTAACATTCTGGAGAGAATCCTGGGGGTCTTGGCATGTGACTGCAGTGCGACACGTACTCCATATATACTTGGATTTTTGCATGTTAAAGTTGCATAAGATTGCCCTGCTATATGCCTTTTTAAGATTCTATGTTTGCAGAAAAGATAAGAAAATAGGACACTTCTATTTTTATATAGAGAATGCAAGGGGTTTTTTTTTTTTTTTTGGTACTAGGGAATTGGAGTTTTATATCAACAAAAATAGCAAAAAAATTAAGAGTGTGTCTGTCAATTGGGCTGGGCTGGACGAGGTTAAGACTAGCCTAAAATATAATACATGGGCCTCAATTTGCCTCCAAATACAATCATCTCAAACTTGGCCTATTATAAACTAATGGGCTTTTAGCTGAGTTCAGAGTCTTCAGACTGCCTGAACTGACCCCACCATGGGCTGACATGTGGTATATAGTGTCAAAATTGTCAAATATGTAGATGTTTTCATATTTATTATTTGATTTGACAAAATATTATATATTGTATAATATTATATAGCATATCTTATAAAACATCTATAATATATCATATATAAACCAAAGTTGTAATTCAAGGCGGGCTAGGTACTTCAGGTTGGGCTAAGGTCTATCCAAATTTGACCCGAACATTACTTCGGGCCTAAAAGCATTGTCCAACATCGGCCCAACCTGAACTTAGGATAGCTTAGCCTGCCCAAATTTTGGGCCAAATAAGTCAGGCTTTGGGTTAGCTTGACCCAATTGACTGCCTCAGTCGTCACCTTCATCATTCATTTATTAGGAAAGGGAAAGGATGTTCTGTTCAGGATTTTATGTCCAGGATACCAGGGGATGTCATTTGGAATAAAATGGGTGGGTGATGCATATTTTGAATATTGAATATGCATTTTATTATATGTAACGGCCCCTTCCAAAAGAGAAAGCTCTTTATTTAGGTGACATATTAAGTGAAATAAAAGCTTGCTCAATAAATTTCGAAGATTGAATTATAAAGCAAGTAGAGTTATATTTCACCAATTGAAAATAAGACAAATTTTCATTGAGAATTCAACAGTACAAATTCTTCATTGATTTTTACCCAAAAGAAATCTTCATTTATAAAAGATATCATATTTTGGGTTCTGCTCAGTTTGCTGTTGATATTGTTGTTGTTACGTTATAACTGTAATTGTATAATTTTGGGCGTATGTACATATCCAGGCCAAACTTAGTCCAAGCAAAGAGTGGGCCAGAATCTATTCAAATTTCAAATGCAGATGTAAATCAACTTCAGGCCTCAAAATATATCCTTAGATGCCAACCTAGAATTGGGATATTCCTTTAAGAGCCTCCATTTCCAATGGCTGCAGATGATGAACGTGGTTGAAAGCGTTCGTTGGCTGGGGGGTTCTGAAATTGGGTGGGTCAATTTAAGATAGATTGGTAGGTACTGGTGGCCTCTTCCATTATTACACTGGTGAGGTTTGTATGGCTTTTGTGGCTAAGAGGAAGAAAATAAAGGAGCCATATCCTCTGTACCACCGTGGCACAGAGTACATCATCTCACAAAGGAGGTGGTCCCAAAGCAAAAAGTGTGTAGACCCCACCCCTGTTGTGAGTGGTGTACTCTGTACCACGGTACATATTTGTCCGTTGCCTTTATTATTTTTTTTTTGATTTTTTCGGGGGGGGTGTAATTTAACTACAGCACAAATAGAACCAGAGGGAGAACCTGGCAGGGACCACCTAATACCACCCTGTCTACTGTTGTGGGTAAGGAGTCGATGTTGAGCGAGCTCATGAACAGAGTTATTGAGAGCGCCTTACATGAACTAGCTTACACTTAGGGCTGTTACATGAACTAGCTTACACTTAGGGTTGTCAATCAGGCCGGATTAGGCTGGGCAGGGGTCAACCCAAGCCCAGCCCGAAGTATAAAACCCCAACTCGAGCCCAGCCCGAACCTGAACTCAATTCGAGCCCCTTTATCCGTGTCTGGTCCATTGTAATTATTCAGGCTTCGGGCATGAATACAAAAATGTTATGCCCTTGACCACTCAACCAAAATGATGTTTGTTGGTAAATGTTTTAAATTTATTTGTTTTATTCTAACAACGAAACCTTTTTACATTTCACTATCCAAATTGATAGAAGTTTTAGAGTTTTAATAACATTTTTTTTTTCACCATTCAAATTAATCCAATGAAAAACATAAATCAAAAAATCATTTTTCAAACTTCGGGTTAGTTTCATGTTTTATTCACTTGGGCCAGACCTGGCATCGGGTTAAAATAACTTAAGCTCGAGCCTAGCCCGAATATTAATTCCAGCCTAATATTTGGGTTCATGCCCATCCCAGTCTGAAACTAAACCTGCCCAGCCTACCCTATTTTTTGTCCGGTCAAGTCAAGCTTCGAGCCAGCCCGACCTAATTGACAGCCCTACTTACACTCTTTAAATTTTGACATCATGCTTTTACATTCTACTACAAAATATCTAACCGATCATGGGCTGGGCTCATTTTCACCATTCAAGATGTTTACCGTTGAGATAAGGAATCAGATTCCACCATCACCTTTTGAGCATTTAGCTTTTTCGCCTGACAAAGACCCCACCCCCTCCGGATTGTGTGCACACAAAATCCGTGTGCAAGGTGTGCACACGGATGAGGGGGTGGACATATCAGCACCAAAAAGCGTTATCACTTTTCAATGCTAATGTGTCCGCCCCTGGTCCGTGTGCACACCTTGCACATGGCTTTTGTGCACACAAAATCCGGGCTTGACCCCACCATGTAGCATAGATTTATGCATCAAGAACTGGTTTGTCGTCCTCAATAAAAGTTATTGATTTTACCAAAAAAATAAAAAATAAAAGTAATTAATCCCTTGTGCATACCTAGATGGTCACGGGCTGGGCTCGTTAGCGGGATCAAGCACGAGTTTTTGACCTCACGGATTTGGTTAGCCCCTTTAACGAATGCTCATGGTCCAAGCATATGTAGCATGTGACATGTGTCGAAAAGTAAAACCCCCCCCCCAAAAAAAAAAAAAATGGAGCATGATTGTTAGACCTTTGTGTGCATGTCATTGATTGACACGACATGTTTTTGAATTTGGTGTCTCATTTTGAACACCTATTTTTTCAATAGAACACTTATTTAGACTTTTTTAACCCTCAACACAACACGTGTCAACTTATAATTCACCATAGACACTATAGACACATTTTTATCAATAAACATTTTCCTCTAAATCACTTTTTTGACGTCACGTGTCACACATTGCTTATGTGTGGACCCTGGGTGGTCGTTAAGGGGGTGGACCAATCCGCACTGATGTCTTGATCCTTATGTGAACATTTTGGAGGAAGATGCTAAAAAGAAAGGTTTCTACTGATTAAGCTTGGCTGCCCCTAAAAAGTGAAAAGCATCCAGTGCTGATGTGTTGGCCCCTAATGTTATTCTCACATTAGGGGCCTCACCAAATCCAAGGCGCTTGCCCAGGCTTAACCAAATAAGGTTTGATGCATTGGTTAGGCTGAGGCTAATCAAAACTTGAGATGTGTTATAAAATAAACTAAAATGACAAGATAAGTATAGAAAATGCTAGACTAGAAGGAGTATGAAAACTAGTTCTTTAAGAATAATATATCATTCATCTATTCTTTTGATTTTTCTTTTCATTTACATGTTTCATAAGACTCCCTTATATAGACATAGGATCATAAAGAGTGGATAATCAAAACAGTAAAGAATTAAACCAATTCTCAATAATTCTCATTTAATGGGTTATTTTATAATTGTTCTCAATAATTCTCATTCAATGGGTTATTTCATAACCGTTCTCAATAATTCCCATTCAATGGGTTATTTCATAACCATAGGATAATTCAAGTGGTCATCTACTAATGCATGTATATATTTATAACACTCCCCATTGGATGATCACACACTAAGAATATGCCTTAACATTGCCTCCTTAAAACCTTGCAAAGGAAAAGCCCTGTGAGAAAAAAAAACCTTAGTGAAGGAAAAAGAGTATAATCAGCACATACCATCATATTATTATCTCTCCTTCATAATTACGTAGAGCTTCGTTTATGGAAGATCTTTGTATTGACACATTCTAATGTTGTGCACCATCTTCTTGAATGTTGCAGTTGGTAATGCTTTAGTGAATAAATCCGCTAAATTGTCACTTGATTGTATATGCTTGACATCAATATCACTTTTCTTTTGAAGCTCATGTGTATAAAAGAACTTCGATGAAATGTATTTGGTTCTGTCACCTTTAATATAACCTCCCTTGATTTGTATGATACAAGCAACATTATCTTTGTATAATATTGTCAGAAGGATGGTCCACACTTTTCTTGAATATGTTGAATTACTGATCTTAGCCAAATACATTCCCGACTTGCTTCATGAATTGCAATAATCTCCGAGTGATTTGAAGAAGTAGCAAATATTATTTTTTTTTATTGATCTCCATGAAATAGCAATGCTGCCATAGGTAAATAGATACCTTGTTTGTGATCAACCGCTATGAGGGTCAGATAGATAACCTACATTTGCATATCCAACTAATTGCGGATTTGATCATCTTTGATAAAATAATCCCATGTTAGTTGTTCCATGAAGGTAACGTAATATATGTTTGACCTCATTCCAATATCTTTGAGTTGGTGCAAAATTGTATCTTGTTAGTAAGTTGACCGAAAAAGCTATATCAAGTTGAGTGCAATTTACAAGATACATCAAAATACTAATTGCACTAAGATATGATACTTTAGGACCAAGGATATCTTCGTCATCTTCTCGAGGACGAAAATGGTTATTTTTCACATCAAGTGATCGAACAACCATTGTAGTGCTCAAATGATGGGCTTTATTCATGTAAAAGTGCTTCAAAACCTTTTCTGTATATGCTTTTTCTGTATATGCTGACTGATGAACAAAAATTTCATTTGAAATTTTTTCAATCTGCAAGTCAAGACAAAATTTTGTTTTTCCAAGGTCTTTCATCTCAAACTCATTTTTTAAATAATTGGCAATTTTTGTGAGCTCTTCTAGAGTCCCAACAAGATTTAAATCATCTATAAACCGCAATAATAGCAAATTCGGATTCTGACTTTTTAATGAAACCACATGGATAAATTGGATTATTTTCAAATCCTTCTTTTAATAGATATTCACTTAGATGACTGTACCACATGCGCTCGGATTGCTTTAACCCGTATAAAGATTTTTGTAGCTTGATAGAATAAATACTTCAGGATTTTGAATTATGTGCTTCAAGCATTTTATATCCTTCAAGAATCTTTATATATATATCAGTATCTAATGATCCATAAATGTGTTGTAACCACATCCATTAAACGTATATCCAAATTTTATGTGACTACCAAGCTAATAAAAAATTTGAGTGTAGTTGCATCCATTACAAGAGAATATGTTTCTTCATAATCAATACTAGGTTTCTGTGAGGAACCTTGTGCAATAAGTCGTTCTTTGTTTCTCACAATTTCATTTTTCTTATTATGTTTTCGTACAAATACCCATTTGTATCCAACAGGCGATACACCTTCAGGTGTTTGGACTACAGGTCCAAATACTTCACATTTTGCTAGTGAGTTTGATTTTGCTTAAATTAGTTCTTTCCACATTGGCTAATCATTTCTGCATCGACATTCTTTGATGGTTTTTGTGGTTTAATTTCATCATTACTTCTACTAATGTCAAGGGCAACTTTAAATGAAAATACATCGTTGACATTAATTTTGTTTTTATCAAATATTTCTCCTATACTTATATAATGTATCGAGATCTCATTATTTTTAGGTACCTTTTCTTCTTCAGGAGATTCATCTTCAAGAAATTCTTTTTCAGGAGGATCAATTATTTATGTTTCATGTTTCATGGGTATGACCTCTTCATGGGCATCAATTTCTTTTCCTTGTGCTTTTCTCTTCCGGAGAATCTTATCATTTGCACTAATTGGCCTTCCACGCTTCATGCGTTTCTTAGAATCATTTGCTGCTATATTAGTTAATTGTCTTATAGAGACTTCAATCATTGCTGGTGTATTAGCAGTTGGAATATGAGACTTTACTATTTTCTTATTATCAGTAAATGCATCAAGTAATTGATTTGCAATACTCTGCAAGTAAATGATCCTCTGAACTTTCAGTTCACATTGATTTGTACAAGGATCAAGATGAGATAACCTCAAATTATTCCAAGTGATTTCTCGTCGTGCTTCTGGCAACAACTTTTCTCCCTTTAATGGTGGGAATACCATCTCATCAAAATGACAATCTTCAAAACATGTTTTAAAAATATCACCAGTTAAAGGCTCAAAGTATCTAATGATAGAGGGAGAATCAAAACCAATATAAATTCCAAGTCTACGTTGAGGGTCCATCTTAGTGCATTGGGGAAGTGCAATTGGAACATTTACAACACAACCAAAAATGCAAAGATGAAAAATATTTCGTGGTTCACCAAATGCAAGTGATAACGAGGAATATTTATGATAAGTTTTTGGTCTGATTCGAATTAATGATACAACATATAATATTGCATGTCCCCAAGAAGAAATAAGTAGTTTTGTTTTTATAAGCAAAGGTCGAGCAATCAACTGAAGTTGTTTAATAAACAATTTAGCTAAACCATTTTGAGTATGAGTATGAGCAACAGGATGTTCAACATTAATCCCGATTGACATGTAATAGTCATCAAATGCTTAGGATGTAAATTCACCCGCATTATCTAACCGAATAAATTTAATTGGATAATCAGAAAATTGTGTCTGTAATCTAATTATTTGGGTAAGAAGTCTACAAAATGCAACATTACGAGAAAAAAACAGACAAACATGTGACCACCTAGTTGACGCATCTATTAAAACCATTAAATACCTTAATGGCCCACAAGGTGGGTGTATTGGCCTACATATATCCCCATGAATCCTTTATAAAAATGATGGAGATTCAACAATTACCTTTGAAATTGATGGTTTGATAATTAGTTTACCTTATGAACAGTTAGTATACGGGTAATCACTTGATAAAAGAATCTTCTGGTTCTTTAAGTGATGTTCATATGAGTTCTCAATGATTCGACGCATCATTATTGATTGTGGATGTTTAAGACGATCATACCAAAGCATATAAATCTTTGTGTCAGAGCACTTCTAGTGCATCACAACATGTGATTCAGTTGTTCTCATGATCGTATAATATAACTCAGAAGAGAAAGTAGAAAGTTTTTTCTAATATGAGCTTTTACCCTAAAAATATTGAAATAATATGAAGGTATTCTTTACTGCCTTCATTATCAGTTTCAATATGATAACCATTAAAACGTATAACCTTAAAACTGAGTAAATTTATTCTAGATTTGGTAGAATATAGAGCATTGTCAATACAAAATTTTGTTCCTTTGGATAACATGATATTTTCTCTTCCTTAGCCTTCAATTAGATTTGATGAACCTGATATGATATTAACAGCTTTAGTTAACGTTATGTGTTAGAAATATTTTTTTATTTCTAAGGATTGTGTGTGTTGTTGCATTGTCTACTAGCCACACATCTTCATCAATCATCTGAAAATTAATCAATCCATCAGTAAGACCCATACCTCTTTATATATACATAATTTATATAGTTAAAAAAAAATATAACAAAATATCTGAAAATAACATTATAGACATAAGATAAAGAAAAATACATTAAATGGTGTGGACATTTCCATCACCAATCAAATGATCAATTTTCTCACTAGAATCCTCAAAGAAATCAGAAACATCAAGATGAGTAATGTCCACCCCAATTCTGGTATCGTGACAAGCTAGGTGATCCACTGGTTCATTATGATTAGCAAAATTCATTTCAATCCCTTTCCCTTTCTCTTTTATGGAGGCTTGGTATAAATTTACCAATTGTTTAGGCGTACGACATGTACGTGATCAATGTCTTTTCATACTACACCTGTAACACTTATTCGCATAGTTCTTTAGAGGTTTATTTAATAAATTTTTTCATTTTTCTTGTTTTGTCTCAATATGATTCCACTTCTGGTGGTACGGTGTGTTGGTTTTATTTGAAGAATTATGAGTATGTCCCCCTTAGTATCAATAATTGTTCCTACCACGTCCACGTTCATAACCACGATTTCTATGAAAAAATGTTTCATTCACTTCAAGGAATGGTATAGAACCGATCAAACGAGATTTGTGCTTTTTCATTAAAAGTTCATTATTTTGTTCAACCACTAGAAGACAAGATATTAATTTAGAATATTTTATGAATTTATGCTCGCGATATTGCTACTGCAGGATCACATTCGAGGCATGAAATATGGTAGATGTTTTTTCTAACATATAATCTTCAATGACCTTTTCCCCACATAATTTTAATTATGAGTTGATTTTAACAAGTGTAGAGTTATACTCACTAACAAACTTAAAATCTTGCAACCTCAGGTGCATCCAATCATAACGAGTTTTTAGGAGAATTATAGTCTTCTAGTGCTCGTATCTCTCCTTTAAATTATTCCATAGTATAAGGGGATTCTCTATGGTAAGATATTCAGTTGTTAACTCTTCATGGAAATGATTGCAAGAAAAATCATTATTTTTGCACGATCCTGTTGGGATTTGTTTTCTTCCTTAATAGTGTTTTCAAGATTTATTGCAGTAAGGTGGATTTTAGCATCAATGATCCAAGATAAGTAATTCTTTCTCAAAATATCAAGGGCGATGAATTCAAGTTTTGTAAGATTCAACATTGTCTAGCATAAAAACATATAAATATATGATTCTTATTCTATTAAAAAATCTTAAAGTATGCATCATCATGATAAACAACAAATTAGATAGTTATATCACTAATTATTCGAGAGAAACTTACAGTGAAATGAGGGTGTCACACGATTTGCCTTTGAGGTCGAAGAAGGTAAAGAACATGCATTTCTTTTACGATTGGCTAGAGCTTTGTGTTGATATGTGTTATAAAATAAAATAAAATAACAAGATACGTATAAAAATTGTAAGATTAGGAGTATAAAAACTAGTTCTTCAAAAACAATATATCATTCATTTATTCTAATAATTTTTCTTCTCATTTACATGTTTTTTATAAAATCTCCTTATATAGGTATAGGATCATAAAGAGTGGATAATCAAAATGGTAAAAAATTAAACAAAATTTCAATAATTTTCATTAAATGGGTTATTTCATAATCACTCACAATAATTCTCATTCAATGAGTTATTTCATAACTGCTCTCAATAATTCACATTCAATGGGTTATTTCATTGCCGTAGGGTAATTCAAGTGGTCAACTACTAATGTATGTATATATTTATAATAAGCTAAGTCTTTTCACTCCATATTCTCCACAAGGGGATTTGTTATTTCCAAATTTGTTGTTCCCCCATGTCCCCAAATATAACATAAAAATTGAATAAAAATATATGATGTTGAGTTTCGAAGGCCCACCTGGACCCCAAATAATGTTTTTCAATGGCCTGACTTGGACTGACATTAGTTGGCCTAAAGCCATCTCCAAGTGGGCTGGAGTTGGCCTAGCCTGAGTAGGTCCCTTACCATGGTGCTCTCATAAGCAGATTGGCATGGCTGCAAGAAGCAGAATACCGTGTGTGGTTATCAACCTCACTTATCATGCACTAAATAGTTCATCAAATTTGTCTGTCCCTCCATGTCTTCATACACAAAAGGTGAGGTGTATAGGATTAAAATTATAAAAACAAATTTCAAATGAAAATATAGGTGCCTATAAAAATGGGGTTTATAAGGTTAAAACCATAAGATAGTGTTTAAACGAAGATTTGTTCCCTTTTAAAAGAGGCGCCAAAGTCAAAAACTATGACATGTCAGCCTGTGGTGTGGGGATACAAGTGGACAAACAAATTTGAGTGTAGCAGATCTTTTTCCTTGACACCCAATGCAACCTTTTTTTTTTTTTTTATAAGGCCTAGCTTTATTTCACCCAAAAAAGAAAGGGAAGGTCCAACTTTAAGTACTGGTGGCTATGATGGGCCAGGAACATCACCCTGAAAGGACGCAAAGGAACATCCAATAAAGGAGAATGGTGGTCAACATAATCTGTCTACGAGAAGAAAGCACGTCTAACACAAGAAGAATGATCAACACAGACCTCCGTATGCATGCTATTGATTGACACATGAGAGGCAATTCTTTGATTTGGGAGCAAATGTCCTGTCCAAGATTTGTTGTTTAAGGTACGAGGTGACTTCATTTGAAATAAAATGGGTGGGAACTTGGAATTGCATCTAACCCTTGCCCATTTTATTCCATGTGAAGTCACCTGGTGCCCTGGACACCAAATCCTAAGCAAAAAATCTATTTCGTTGTTTCTAATTTTTTTGGTTATTTTGGCGATGAAGGAGTTTGGTTTATGAGGATGTGCTTGCTTTCTATTTATCAAGGCGTCTCCATGGATCCCTAACACCAAGCTAAAAATATATTTAAGTAAAACAGTTTTTCAAATCATGACATGTATACAAAAAAATTGAAATTTCAAACATGAAGTTGAAAAGTAGTTTAATACCTGCATATTTAAAAAGTGAATCCACTCTTGACAACTTGTGTCGTTATGTGAAGGTAGTTTTTGTTCAAGATTACATTAACTTAAGAAAAGGATCTGTTACACCAAATTTGTCTGTTCCCCCATATCCTCACACATGAAAGGTGAGATGCATCAAGTTAAAACCCTAAAATACAGTTTTCAAATAAAAAATTAGGTACCCATGAAAATGAAATTTATAAGGTTAAAATAATAATAAAATGTTCAATTGACCATTTGCTCCATATTTAAAAGAGGAACCAAATTGAAGAAAAAAAATCATCACGCATTGTGAGGACTTGGAGGGTGGATTTTATATGCTCTTCTTAACTAACACTCCTCTCCACCCCTTGTTAGAGGGTGGACACATTAGTGCCGATAAGTAATTTTTACTTTTTTTTTTTTTTGGAAGGGGCATATCAGCACCGTGGGGGGAGGCATAGCACTTGACGGTGCTGAGATGCCCCCCCTTACAGGGTCAGGAGAGGAGCGTTATAGAGGAGCGGATACAATCCACCCGCTGGGATTTGGGGAACAATAAAATTTGGGTGTAGCAAATCCCTTCCCTTAACTAACTTGAATGCAGACGATTTTCTGTCCTCTAAAGGGCATGTGCGTGTCGCGCGTAACTGAAACGTACTAAACCGAGTACATATCCAACTAACCAGGGAGGCGGCCTAACTCCATTTACGATTTATAGCTAATTTCTTTGACTTTTTTTCGGCACGAGGCCAAGACGAAGCGGAGTCAAATCAACCAAAAAAGAAAAGGAAAAGAAAAAAACGAAAAAAACAAAAAGAAAAAAGAAAAAGAGGGTAGAGAGGGAGGCTGTGGATCATTTTGTCTCAATGGGTGTGGTCATATCGGCATCCCTCAACCGCAACCAAGAACGTCCAAATCGCTGATGCTGTGACCACCAATGGTTTACACGTGTGCCCTTCCTATTGGTTCAAGCATTCCCACTGTTTTCTGG
>JAOXJP010000012.1:524910-537325 GCA_025762735.1 Platanus orientalis | reverse complement strand
TATATATATATATATTTATATATATATTTTTAAATATGACTTTTAATTAATTTGTTGATAAAAATTAAACAACATTATTTACCACAAATGATTGTAAATAGAGCTGTTATTTTTTCTCTAGAATCAACAAATAAATAAATAAAATATAGCAAAATGATGGATTTGGGTTGGGTTTTAGCTCAGCTGGAAGGGTTTCCATTGATAATACTGATATCAGTGGGCATTTTCTCAAGATTTTTCTGTAGCAAAATATTTGTGAAATTAGCAAAATTTTGGAGAAATGTTGGAACTTTTGTATTCCCCTGGTGTTTCATTTTAAGAAAGCCTCCCTTAAAAATTATAAAATTTTGGAAACATCTGCTAAATTTTGGAGACATTTTAAACAATGACTTATCAAAGGGAGAGAAGCCCACACTCACCTATAGCACTTTATCAAACTTACTAGTCTATCTTTTATCCCTATTTTCAGTTCCAACATCAATAGTGGAGAGGTTGGAGACAGCATGGAAGATGAAAAGATATATCACTAGTTGACTGGAAAAAAAAAATCCCTAAGAGCATGGAGGAATGGGACTGAGGCTTCCAAAATTGATAAATTAAGCACTTCTTGGCAAATGGATTTGATGGTTTGCCTTAATGTAAGGATTTTTTTTTTTTTTTTGCTAAAGAATGTAAATATGAATGCAAATTTCATCAGTGGGAAAGCATGGAAGTAGAGTGCGATATGGGGTCAGCCTTTGGAAATGAATTCTCAAGGCTATAGAAGGCTTCAATAGTCTTATTTCCTTCAAGGTTAGGTCCAAGAACGCTTTTTTGAAGGATTAATGGTTTGGTGAAAACACCAAATCGAGTTCTTGTCTTTGTACAATGTACAGGCTTGGAGTTGATAAGGAAGAGGTTGTTAGTATTTTCCATGAAGATGCTAATGGTGTGGTGATTCAGGCCCCAAGATTTAGAAGGAACTTATGTGATTTGGAAGTAGATTTCCTCATTGGCCCTTTGGCTAGGCTTCATTAGACCCAAAGGGCCCTCTATATGGATCAATAATTCGAAATGCTTCAAGCTCATATTTCTCTTTACTTTCCCTTGGAAGTGACCCATTCTCTTCAAGGTGTATGTGGAATGTGCATATTACCACCTAAAGTATCTTCCTTTATGTGAACTGTTTTCCTGTACAAGATTTTGACTGCAAACCACTTGAGAGTTAAGGAAAGTCATGCTGAATATGTGTTTCTTATGGAAAGCATGATCTCCCACCTCCTCCTTCACAGCCATTTTACATCAAGAATAGTTCTTCTGTTCAGAGCTGTTTGGGATTCAGTGGGTTAAGACTCCTAACCTTCTGATCTTTGCTCAGTTAGCCAGTGGAATCATTCTCCAGAAGAATCCGAATTTTACAGAATTTCCTTCTGTTTGCACCATATTGGGTTGGAAGGAGAGGAATTGTTATATATTTGCTAATATTTATGGATCCTCTGAGAGTGTGATATAGAGGGTGCAAAGCTAATTATATTTTTGGTTATTCATTCTACAAGGATTTAGACTAATCAGTTATCTCACTTTACAGGACAATTACAATCATAGGATTGTACATGGGAATTTGTCAATATTTCAATTTCCATATAAAAGAACACAAAATGCAACCAAGGGTATAACTATAATTCCTAGACAGAAATTGCATGAAATAGCTAAAACAAGGAAACTAAAAATATTGAGAAATAGATAAAGCAGCTATAGCAACATAATACCTTGGACTAAATTAAGAAATAAAGAGCTTTCGATGAACCAAAAACATGGAAAATAAGTAAAACAAAAGAGATTTACCCCATTACAGAAGAGAAGTAGAGGAACATGGATTTATTATGTCTCCTCCATCCATTTGGCTTCAGCGTTGGAGTGAAGCAGATGAGAATCAATAGAGAGCCAGAGTTAGTGTTAGCTTAGCTGACTTGAAGGTGACACCCATTAAAGTAATAGACATACGTGCTCAAATCATTGCTTTTTCCACTCGCGCGTGTCGATCATCTCCTTCGACTGAGAAGGGTTCAAATTAAGTTAAAATACGTTAACGTGAAACGGCTCTAAAAAGAAGACATGTATACAAAAAATTTTAAAAATCCAATTAACTTGGATGGAGTTTTAAATTTTTGTACATATATGGCGCTGTAGACACTTATTACATGTTAATGTAGTTTAACTTGCTGCAGACAATCCTGGCTCATACAAAGTGATTATTTACTGTATATTTTACTAAAACGTCTCCTTGAATGCTTGGGCATTCATTAGATATTTGAATACATTATTTGTTTGGCATCGTGTCAAGCCTTGATTGATACTGACCTGATACCTATTAAAAGTGGACTAGAATGGTTATGACCTGTGGAAATATGCTAGATTGGAATCCTTTACCTCAAAGTTTTAAAGGTTTTCAACCAAAATAAATAAATAAAGTTCGACAGGATTTGTCACAAAGAATACAAAAACATGTTTGCAAGCATGCTTATGCTTGCTTTTGATTGGTTTTATGTATATAGCGAAAAAATCCTCTGCACTGGGAGGGAGCAGGGTGCACCCTCTCATGGGGGATGGGTAGGGCTGTCAAAGAGCCAAGCTAGCTCGGCTCAGCTCGGAGTTTGGTTCGTTAAGAACTGAGCCTGAGCTTTGATTTAAGAGAGCCTGAGCAGAGTTTCACTAGCTCGTTAAGAGCTTGGTTTAGTTGATAATTTTATAATAAAATTATATATGATAACAATAATAATGTTTAAATAAAACACATTAAGGTAATAGACCATTAAAATATTGGACCTGTTTTTTCTTCCTGGTAAACTGAGCTGAGCCGAGCCTAAACTTGGCAACTCAGGCTCATCACAAGCTTGAGCCTGGCCTTCATGTGACTAGCCCAAGCCGAGCTGGGCTTAGGTCAGCTCAGCTCATTGACACCCCTAAGGATGGGCCCTACGCAAAAAGTGCATTGGGCCCACACACCCCCTGTGAGAAGGGGCACCCTGCTCCCGGTGCAGAGGATCAGACCATATATATATATATGTGTGTGTGTGTGTGTGTGTGTGTGTGTGTGTGTGTGAAATCAAAGAGGCCTTAGTTTAGGGGAAGGATTTTGTCTGCCTCCCTTAACGAACGCTTGGTCCATTGGGTGTTAGGGGGCAGACACATCAGTACCCAAAAGTGATTTACACTTTTGGGAGGGCACTATCACTTTTCAGCACTGATGTGTCCACCCCCTGATGCCCAGCGGATCAAGCATTCGTTAAGGGAGGCGAACAAAATCCTTCTTGCTTATTTCAACTACTTGAGATCCGTTACACAATGATTTTTTTTTTTTTTCACTGCTTCCCTGCAAATCATGTTTTGTACATAATCAACAAATGTTATTCATTAGGCTTGAAATTTAAAATCGACAAATTTTTTTTATTTCATCTTGGCAATATTGGTGAGCTCAATTGAAGAGCACCATATTATTAAGAGAGATCATAAAAGCAATTAATGAGGATTTAAGTTGAAGAAGGGGCAGTAGATTTTTGCAAATAAAAGTGGGAACTCATGGTAGTAGCTTTTGAAGTTAGTTTTTACCCATAAAAGTGAAGGTTTAAAAATTGGTTGCATGGGAACTCATAGTAGTGGGTTCCCAAAGTACGTCCCACGAGATGGACTACCTTTAATTTTTAGCTCATTAAAGTTGTATGTAAGGCACCTGCTAGAACCTCAAGGGAGTTACCTGGGTAGAACCGTGCATTGGCTTTGTATTGAAGTTCAAGCCCAGCTACAGGCATGAGGTGCAACCTAGGCCAGCCAAGAGGAGATGGAGCTTAGTTGCCTGTTGGGTCATCCCAGATCCCATTCACCCTTAGCCACGCTGGGGGAATATAGATGGTGGCTGGTTCCCACATGTTGGACCTTGTATTCACAATTGTATAGGTTGCAAACAACAAATGACCAAATGTTGTCCTCACTAATATGCTAAGGTAGTTACAAAAACAATTGTTAATGTGGGTACAGAAAATAACGCTTAAAGAGATCTGATCAAGTACTCGATTCAAAAAGATCAAGATAATAGCAAGCAAAATATAATTACTGATCCAAAAAGAGAGCTCTTCTTAATTCTTGTAGGTCAACAATAAATACAACTTACATTGGGCCAACCCAACCCTTCAACTGAGCCACTGCAGCTTGTTTGCATGAAATAAATAAATTAATAAAATGTGTTGACATTAGAAAAGATGAACTTGACATCCGCCTCCACAATCACCTCTATCAGCCAAATTCTATATCCACTATATAAACAGGAAATTCGGTGGCACAAGCTGCATACTTGAGACCACATTTGCCCTCCATACACCAGGAACTGTGAGCAAGATGATTCTGCATTTAAAAGACAATCGTTATTTACAAAGGTAGAGGTAGTTCTTTGAACTTTGTCAAAGACAACAGAATTACAAAGATAAACTCCAATTGACCTACCGTGTTTCTACTGCACCAGAATGCAGATGCTTCAGCCTCAGAATCAATAGATCATTTACTCAATTGAGCACATTCTTTTATAGTTTCTGTAATGCATAAATACATACCATGGCAACCACCCAGGCAATTTAAAGTTTTCCAACTGTTTACTTTGTCCTCTTTCCTTTCTTTACCCGATTGGGAAATAGTTCATTAGGCTCCAAAAGAGCCTCTCGATGCATTTGTGCCCAAAGCTCTTCGAACTGATCATAAAACCCATCCTGAAACCAGTCCTTAATCTCTGAATGCAATTCCTGAGGACTCTCATTCCAAGTATTTCTTAACATGGTACGGCTGTCAATTTCCCTTGAGTTTAATTTATTTAGAAGATTTCCAACTCGCCTTTGACCCAATGCCTCAGGCCTTAAAATGGTAACTGCAGGGGCAGCCATAAACTTTTGCACAGATCTTATGCATGGCAACACATGGCCTTCAAGCAAAGCATAAGCAAACACAGATACTCTATGCACATCATTCTTAATTGGCAAACTATGCAATGGGAGCTGCCACAGATGGGGGCCAAAAGTTGGACTGACCCAGCAAAATACTTGGTCAGTTAGAGGTTCATAATAAGGTTTCGGGTCTGTAAGTGGAGCTGAGAAACTGCACAGAGACCCAGCATATTTGACAAGCCAATCTGATTTTATGCTTGTTACTCCATGCATATATGGTCGTTTTTTGTGCAAAATTTCACTGTAAACTAGAAACTCAGGAGATGATCGAGCAGCAGACGACCAACGATGGAGAAACACGGTTTCTTTAACCAGGCAAGCTTGATATTGAACTGCATTAGCTTTCCTATCTCCATCTGATGACCGTGAAACAACTCTGATGCGCTTGGCAATCCTATCTGCCCAGCCAGCACAAATAGCTTGTCCTAAGAGTTCCTCCTCATTCAGTAATAGAGGATGCTTGTTGGAGGAAACCCTCCAAGCCTGTTCTACATCATCAACAGTTCCATGAGTCCATGAGAAATCCTGATGTAAGCTATCAACTGAGCTTTGATGAAATACCAATTGAAGCAACTGCTTTCTTAGCTTGGACATTTCCTCCATGGTTTTCAGGTGTAATGCATTATCTCTACAGAACTCCATCGGGTTTTTTGCAAGCTCAAATGATTGTAAAGCATAAGCTATTGTCAAAGCATCACTACTGGGGTTAGAAAATTTTGCACGCGCCACTTTTGCCATTTCTTTCAGTTTCTTCTGCCTACATTTTTCTTCCTTGTCCAGAGTTTTCTTGGTATCCATGGTGCCAGATTCCTCATCTCTATCCAAATCATCTCTATTACTGTGGTTTCCCTCAAATTGCATAATAAAAGGACTTGACAAGCTCAAAGCTGCAGCTGCAGCAACTGTATATCCCAAGACAAGATTTGCCCTGGCATAACTTCGCACTTTCCTCATAATTTGTATAATTGTAAGGAGCATCCGGGAGTGACGGGGACTCATGGGATACTTAGCCATGGCCTTTCCAAGGGGAGTAAGTCTTCCTCGGTCATCAAGTGCATTAAGAGACTTTAAGCAACACTCAGCTTCCTTTAAGGCAGCAGCTTCAGGAGGAGTTGGAAATGGGAAACTCGCAACCTGGAAGATAAAACATGAAAGCAAGTGCTAAAAATAAGCTCAGCTGCAAAAAACTTACTTTAAGAAATACGAACCCACAAGACAAACCATAATTACTAAATTTGCTAAAACATTCAGGACACAAACAGATTCAGAGAAATTAATAGCCAAATTATGCCCTATTACGTCTACTGCAAATGTTGGGGATTGCAAACAAAGATGCCATGTCGGGGAATCAGATGACTGCTAACAATGGTGCAGACAAAAAGGGCGACACCAAAGTTAATGATGCATATGCAGGATGTAAAGATCCACCACTCAACAGGTGCTAACTAGGAGATCTCCTACACCAAAAGCAGATCCAATTGGATGAGTACACAACTCCACCAACAACAGGGGATTATGATCATCCAACTAGGTCATATTTGACATAAGAGATCTTCCACCATGGATGTTTAAATCATCTGTGGGATCGATCTTCGGTATAGGCCCACAACATGCACTAAATATAAACACATTGCAAGACAGTCTATTACGAGAAACATCAAGATTTGGAATATGTATAGAACCCACCTTGTCAATACCCATGGATTTCATGAATAGGACAACACCATCAACAGGTACTTTGGATATTTCGGCACTTGAAAAGTCAGAAAAAATGTTACTAAAAACTGCAGAAGAATAAAGACGATAACAGTGGCCTGGCCCAGTTCTTCCAGCTCTTCCTGCACGTTGAGCAGCCGAAGCCTTGCTTATCCACTGTATCTCATAACTTGCTATACCATTAGAAGAGTTGTAGTTCTTAACCTTCTCTCTTCCCGTGTCAACCACATATTTTATGCCTGGGATGGTTAATGAGGTTTCTGCCACATTGGTAGCAACCACAACAAGACGCTCTCCTTCTGGAACCTCCTCAAATACACGAAGTTGTGCTGCTGCAGGTAGCATGGCATACAGAGGCAGAACACACATTGCCCCAACACCATTTGTTGCTCCTTCACGTTTCTTTCCAGATGAAATAGGAGGGGACTGGTTCAAAGATCCTTCTGTAGCTGGAGTAACAGGAAGACACAGTGTCCCCTCAGAATTAGGATTGGGTGTATTATTGCTGGCCAAAGCCTCAAAAGCAGCTTTCAGTGATGCAAGGCTCCTGGATTCTCCTAGAACATCAAAACTGGCTCCATCTTTCTCCTGGGTTTCATGTTTCAAGGAATACTCAACATCACTATCAATGTCTAAGTCACTCTCTGTCCCAGAATCATAGGAGGAATCTAACTCTTCCTCATCTAGATTGTCATGATCCTCATTATAAGAGCTAAACCAGTCAGTTTGCTGGTCAGCTGAGTGCCCATGAATCTCATATGCTTCATTTATGTCCTTCATATCCATTCCCTGGTCAATCTCTAAGACAGTAGTGACCTCAGTCTCCATCTTTTCTCTGGAAATATTCTCAGTCAGCTCCCTTGAAGCTTTACGTAGCTTCCGGCACAAATATTCCACTTCCCTCTGCCCAGTGACAAAAACAAGTATGCCACCGGGTGGCAGCCTCCTGTGTATGGACATGACCTTTTTATAAGCTTGGCCAATGTAGTCCACAATCTCTGTTCTCTTTGAGAAGTGATTAGTCACAGGAAATTGTCTGGTTGGAACTTCAATAACAGGTGGGGATTCATGAAATACCCTTGTTCCAGAAACAAAGTCCTCAACTCGCAAGGTGGCACTCATAAGCACAACTTTTAACTGAGAAATCATATTTTCAGGACTAATTATTGCTCCTGAAAGAATCTGCTCTTGCTGCTCCTCGTATAACCTCTGTTATTCAAACACAGAATCATAAGAAACAAGCAACGTAAAGACAGCAGTATAAACTTTAATTCATTGAATAGAAGTAATAGCACTAATTTGAATCTCTTACCTGGCGGACTTGTATGATACGGGAAAGCAGTCCAATAAGTATGTCCGTGTTCAAGCTCCTCTCATGAGCCTCATCCAGAACAATAACGGAATACCTCCTCAGTAAGAAATCACTCTGCAGCACCAGAAGATTATATCAATGCAATGTTGAAAGGGGATGGTATACCAAAGTATGCAAGCTAATTAACCAGTAAAGAAAAAAGAATTAGTCCTACCCTGTAAAGATATTTCTCAAAGTTAACTATGGAAACAAAGGAGGCGGTTTAAAAAAAGAAACAGGCAAACAGTCACAAAGAAACCCACAAATAATGTAAAGGTCAATGAACCAACAAGGAGACCAAAACATTACCCATCTTGTATCTATCCATAAGCAGGTAAAAGTTTCCCTTAATTAATATATTTTGCTGATAAGCTAAAAACAAAAGAAAGAAAAGAACTGCAATTCTCAAAGTAATAGTGAAGCAATCAAGCAATAGTGAAAGACCTGCACTTCTCGAAGCAAAATTCCATCTGTCATGAACCTGATGGAGCAACTGTCTCCAATCCTCTTGTCATGCCTGACTTGAAACCCAACCTCCTTCCCTAGACGAAGACCCAGCTCATATGCCACTCTCTTGGCAGTAGAAAGGACTGCAACACGGCGTGGTTGGGTAACACCAATTATTCCACTTCTGAAGCTGTATTTGTTTGAACCATAACCAGCCTCATGAAGAAACTGCAGTGTGAAAGAGAAAGCAGAAGTTAAATCCTTTTTTAGCCTTGAATTCTAACTAGCAAAATATAAAAAAGCATCTAACCAATGTGCACCTGAGGAACTTGAGTAGTTTTACCACAGCCAGTTTCTCCGCATATAATAACAGTGGAGTGTTCAGTTATAGCTTCCATTATCTCCTGCTCCATCATGACTATTGGAAGATCCTTCCTTTGGCTTTCAACTTCCATTGGTCTTGATACATGCACAACAGTTGAGGCAGTAATAGATCTCTGCAAAACACAATCTGAAAGAACCCTAGAAGAATCTAACTTTGGACTGTCACCATCCCTATCCTGGTTCACATAAATCAACCCAATTCATGTCAGTCAATAACCCTCAATACAAGCATAAGTATCAGGTATAGGAGCAATATCCATTCACTTGAAACATACCAGTGATTCGGTGCTCTTTCTCCCATTACGATTGCATGGTGTGCACGAAGAACTTTTCTGACCTTCCCGCATGTCTGTGCTGTCTTCCTTGACAGCAAATTCCTTAGGAAGTATGGCAGCATCAGATCCACCATCTGTACCTGGTGGGCTGCTACAAGTTGGCTCTTGAAAAGTATACAAAGACCCCCCAGAATTATTATGATCGTCACCTTCTAACATCATTGGTTGATGAAAGTCATCCTCACTACACTCCTGCTTTGAAGAACTTTTATCAAAATCAGGTTTACTCTGACAGGAAGCCTTGCAATTACCCCTTTTCTTGAAGGGTGGCTCATCCTGTGTGACCTCTAAACCTGCCTTAGAAAATTGCATGGCCCTTCTCCGTTTTTCCCGCATAGTTTCAACCTACATGTGAGAAGTCCATTGACTAATATGACATCCAAAAGGGTTCCCTTATAATGTGGAAAAAAAGTGTTATTTTACACTACAAACCTGACCAATATTCCCTGAAGATCGCAGAAGTGAATATGCATCCTCACGAATTTTGTACTTCCTGAAAAATACATTATTCATAATATTCATCAAACATTCTGCGACTCCTCTCTGAAAGAGACACAAACCTACATAATGATTTTTATAAAGGGACAAAACAAATTTCCATACTCCAAGATCCTAATGCTTTTGGATAGCAAGGCTGCTTTCTCCTTCTCCTCCTGGAAATACAAGAAAGATTAGTTCTAACATCTAATTATATGATTATCAATGGAACAGAGGCTGGGAGCACACACCTCCAACTTCTTCAGCTTTCTTTTCTGGGATTTGCTCAAACTTGGGGTTTTATTCTTCTTGCCCTTTTTGAAAATGAATACATGGACAAACAACCATTCAGAAGCATACACCAGTACTGGATATAATCTAAAATAGATTAATGATAACATGCTAAATTAGCTTGGCATGTATACCTGATCCGTGCCTTTTGTTTTGTTCTTTTTCTTTTCTAGCAAGACAGCTGCATTACTATCATCAACTTTGGAACTATAAAATGAAAACCCAAAAACAAGCCAAAAATTAATAAATAAAACAATAAATTTTTGCTCAGTTGAAATGTATTTCCTGCCTCTACACTGCTTAAAAACTTTCTTCAGGGATTTAAAAAGGCTATGCATTTTAAGCCTCCCATATATGTAGCAAGCCACAAAACTAGCATCAAGCAATCCAATCCCAGCTGGATTTCTTTTAAGGAAAATCAATGATGTGGCTGATGTTGCTGATGCACTGATTATGGAGGGTACTTTAAAATTCACCGTGTGCATCTACAAGCAATATTCTTTTCTCTCCAACAAAATAAATAAATTGTTAAAACCAAAAGACCTAAACATTTGTAAGATGTAAATGAACAAGTTTCTACCTCCAAGAACTTTGAAATCCTTCTTCATGTTCAAAAAATTCCAGGTTCACATCTACACACCGTTCCAAATTATTGAGACACGATCCCATCCTCTCCTGTCTAACTCAGTTCTGCAATAAAGCACATTTATGTATGTTTTAGTAGCAAAAAATATTCCTGGCACACTTGTAAGTAACAGATTTTCTGCTAAAACTCAACTAACAGGGATGTTTAAATACACCATTGATGCTTTACAGCAGATCAAAACCAGCAAGTCTACAATCATTTACTTTTTGGAAATATGTATCTTATCATAGAAGAGCATTGTTCTTTTTTGGATAGGTAATTATAGGTGAAGACAGGTTTTGAACCCAGGTCTATGGTACCACACCCACAGACTTTACCAACTTAGCAAGCTGGCATCTTCTAGAAGAGCATTGTTGATGTAGCACACAAGCTCTGATACCAAAATTGATGTAGCATGCATGTGAATCAAAATTAACAAGGATCCAAGCAATTACCAAAAGCAATGAGCACTTATAAACAGGATTCCTAGTCTCTGATCAGATACAAATCAAGCTCAAGAGGAAATTAGGTAATAAGAACAACTTAAACCAAAAAGAATAGAACCAATTCGAAGTAGAAACTAAATCAGATTTAAAGCATATACATGTTGACTAATCTACTGTAGACTTAAAAGAAATAAGTTAAACATTCAATATCAATCAGACCTAACAATTTCAAGAGCTAAGGCATAATAATTTGGGTTAATAAGGCTCTCGGGTTTGGATTTAAAAGCTCAAAATCTGGGTAAACAATCAGAGAATAAAAGAGAGTTTTATATCTCAAAGCAGAGGGTTACAAAGGGACTTCAGTTGGTTCAGTTGGGTTAATACAGGACAGAATTTGGGATCAGGTTGCAGCTTCCACAGATCCTGTTCTGGGGTTAAACAGTGATGGTAACAAGCTATAAAAATATTGGGTTTGTCTTAGCCCAGAATATGATACTGTAGGTGGATATAAGGGATATAACAAGAGGAAAATTTGGGCTTTATGAAGGCTGATTAGCAAGTGGTATATGCATAGGTATCTCTGCTGAAAGATATTACCCATAGCGATGCTGGACAGCAACAGAAAAGAAGTTTTACTGGAATGTGTACTCGAACAACAGGGTATGGAGGCTCCCCTGGATTCAGCTTCAGCAAAGTCCCCACAGTCATAGATCAAACAAACATACAGGTCTGCTTGTTACAAGCTTCTGTAACAGGAGTTATCTAGCAGAACTTGAAGGTACCAGTAATAACACTTGTAGACAGATACAGGCACAAGGATGAATCAGATGAAAGATGATATTACATCAGAAAATTCCAGGAGATTCAGATTAGAGGTGCTCAAAGTCTCAGGCTCAAGAGAAATCAGTCCAGGTGATGGTTTTAAAAATCAGACGATCAGGGATCGGATCGCCCGATCTAAATTGGGATCGGACAAGGCCGGTCCGATCTTGCCCTATAGATCGCGATCCTACTGGATCAGATGATCCCAAACCTAGGTCATCCGATCAGATCATTTTGGATCATCCCGGATCAAACGATCTGGAAAAAAAGATAAAATAAAACCAAAAAATAATTTTTTTTTTCTTCAAGAATGTACAAACCCTTCTCTAATTCTCAATAAATATTCATAAAAATTGTAAAATAACATATAAGAGGTAAACCCCATGACCTTATAATGAATGATAAATCTAGTCACTAGTTTACATATTTTCCATGTAACACTAAAACTTTCTAACGGGAGCTTTGCCCCCACATCTCCACCAAGGGTGGGATTGGCTAGCCCCCCCTTGGAACCCCCCCCCCCCGCGCTAGCCCACTTTGAAACCCCCCTATAT
>JAOXJP010000012.1:467833-524810 GCA_025762735.1 Platanus orientalis | reverse complement strand
ATATATATATATATATATATATATATATATATATATATATATATATATATATGTGTGTGTGTGTGTGTGTGTGTGTGCGAAGAAAATGTTCTATGATAAAAAAATATATCTTTAGTGTAGATGGTAAATAATAAGTTGACACGGGTGTGTTGAGAGTTAAAAAAGTCCACAAAAGAGTTGAGATGATAATGTAGGTGTCGAAAAAGAGACATCAAAGATTGTGTTTTTTTTTTTTTACTTAATGGGCTATGGGCTGGCCTGAGCTCGACCCGAAGCCCAATAAAATAACTAAGGCCAGGCTGAAGCCTAAAGTTTTTAAAAAAATTTGGGCCCGAGCCCAAAATTACTATGGTGGGCTGAGCCCCGGGCTTACCTTGGCCCAGCCCGAACCCAGCCCATGCACACCCCTAGATACAAGTGGTTCATACCCCCCACCCCAACCACCACCGTCACCACTTTCCTTAAAAAATCAATTCAAATACATCCAAATAAACCCTTGCGAAGCCCCACCTCTCTTCTCCCATCCCCACTCAACCACCACCACCACCACTCAGACAACATCCAAATAAACCCTTGTGAAGCTTGTGGGTGAAGAGAATAAATATAATCCACTTTGTTGTAAGGAAGTATCCCTCTGAAAGTGTAATATTTAGTAACTTAGCAAACACATGAATGTAATAATTCTCCACTTTGTAATGAGTATATATGAACGTGTAACATTTAGGAACTTAGTTAACGCACACAAATTCACTAAAATAGTTGTGCTTGGCCAATAAAGTGTTGCGAGAGGTTGTAGATGAGGTGTCTACGGCTGCGTTGTGGTTCAAGTTTGAGAGTTTGTACATGACTAAGTCTCTCACAAATAGGTTGTATTTGAAACGACGTCTCTATACATTGAGGATGAGAGAATATATGTCTCTAAAATTCCATCTTGACGTATTCAATAAAATTATTATGGATTTGAAAATATTGATATTTAGGTTGATCTCACAGTTCAACCGAGAAACGTCATTTCCTATGAGAGGGTATTTTAGGGAGTTTGACCCACTTTAATAAGTAGGGTTTCTTGGATCTTTTTATAAGAGATGTTTATGGTTATTTGTGCAACTACTTGTGTGTTTACATCTAGACTTCATCTGTTGAGAGAAGCAAAAACGTATTTGTGAAGAGAGTTTTGTCTTAGGTTTGTCCTTTAGATTTTGGGAACTCATCATTAGGCGTTTTATAATCTCTTTGTTCACCATTTTAGTGGAAGTTCTTGGTCGCCTCATCCATGGATGTAGGCAATCTTGTTGAACACGTTAAATAGTGTGTTGTGTGATTGGTCTTTGTCGTTTGTTGTTTCTAATTTTATGTTATAGGACTTAATCTATGCTTCAGTTGACAATCCATCAATTGCAATTGAATGGGTCCTTGCATAAATGATCAACCAACCCAAGATTCTTCAAAAAGCTATAGAGGAGATAGACAAGTTTGTCGGAAAGGAGAGACTAGTTTAAGAGCCAGACTTTCCACAGCTTAATTGTGTCAAGGCATGTGTAAGGGAAGCCTTACGACTCCATCTGATCACCCCTTTCAACCTTCCCCACATGTCAAACTCTAATGTAATTGTTGCTGGTTACTTCATCCCAAAGGAAAGCCATGTACTACTAATTAAGTCGAATTGGGTTAGTCTAAAATCCTAAAATTTGGGATGAGCCACTCAAATTCAATCCAAATCGTCACATGAAGGATCCTTATGCTAAGATCGAGATTTTTAAGCTCATTCATCTCATTTAACACTGGAATGTGTGGGTGTATGGGGGTTGCTCTTGGCTCTGCAATGACTGTCATGCTATTAGCTAGACTTCTTCAAGGATTCAACTAGGGGAGTCAAGCATTGAACTAACTGAGCCAACAAATGACCTCCTCTTAGCTAAATCACTGCATGCACTTGCTAAGCCACGATTACCAATTTATATATATCTGACACACTAAAATTACTCCTCTTGCGAGTAGGGATGTAAGTATCTGATAATTATCCGAATCCGGTTCATTTTCAAATTTGTTTAAAGAAAATATGGATATACATGTATCCGTTTTAATTAAATATCCATTCATTAAAAAAATATCCGATTATAAATGAACCAAATACAAATATATGCATATATATTCTGATTAAATATCTAAATCTGATTATATATCCAATTACATATTCGTATTCATTTATAATCTGTATTCGTATATATATCCATGTATATAATAAATATATATAATATTTTTTCTAATATATATATAGAGATAGAATGTAGATCATTTGATAAAAACCAATCCAATGATCTACACTAAAACCCTAAGTTCTCATATAAAATTGTTTTTTTTCTTTCCTAACCCTACTCGGCTACTCACTCTCACCTCATTCTCAAGTATCGCCATCTCAATCACTCAATCTCATGCAACGGCAACTCCAACATCTCAGGCAACAATGACTAACATCTCAGGAGATAGTGTTGTCACTCGGTTTTGTTCTATTTTGTGAATCTCTCACAGTCTTGTGGCCAGTCTTTTTGTGCTATTTTTGCATAACATTTCAAGAGAGCAAGAAGGTTTAGGTGGCCTTTCTTGCCCTCAAATATTTTTTTCTAGTGATTTTTTTTTTATCAACTAAATGTGTTTCTGATTCGTGTATTTTAAATTTTGGGGTTTTTCTAATATCTGGATATATGTTAATTGGGTATCCGATTATGTATCCAATATCCGTTTATAATATTTGGATATATCCGATTATTATCCGATATTCGATAAACTTAACATATACGAATACAACCATACTTTCCAAATATCCGCCGGATAATAATCGGATTCGAATATATATATATATGAAAAATAAATGAACTAAATTTGGATATATTAATATCCACATCAAACCCAATTCATTTGCATCCCTACTTGCGAGAGTTAGCTACTAGTCGAGTCTGAGGATAGTAGGCAATAAAAGATGATGACAAATAATAAAGATGGAAACATCTAGATTTTAATGAAAATAAATCATAATTACTAATCTTCAAATCTTAGCAAAACCTTAATCCTAGTGTATGAGAATCTATTTCTTATGAATAATTATTTATTAAAAAGAAATGAGAGAGGAAAACAGCAGCCAAGAAGGTCAACAAAGAAACAAAAAACAAAAAACAAAAAGAGAGGAACAACCTCTAAAGAAGAGCATATAAAACTAATGCTAATCAGTGTAAAATACACAAGAATGCCATTCTCTTATTAGATCATTTAAATCCTATGTTCAAAAGTGGTTTTCGGAGGTTGAGATATTTTTTAGGTTTTTTTTTTTTTTTTTTAATGCTCTTCTCTTGGAACCTAGATTAGGGTTTGGGAAGAGAATGCAATCACAAAGCTCTTGTAATCTCCAGTTTTCTCATAGTAAAATCTCTCTTGATCGTCTTCACCCATGGATGTAGGCTTTAAGTTAAACCATGTTAAATCTTCTTGTGCTTTGTGTGTATTTGTTGTTTGCATTCATTTCTTCTTCTATTCTTGTTGTGTACAATCCAAATCTAGGCTTCCACACAACAAATAAGTCTTTTGAGGCCTTAGCCCAAAAAGAAATCTCAAAGGTAATAGAGTTGATGACTTTAGGGAAGGATCTAGAGTCCTCTCTCTCTCTCTCTCTCTCTCTCTCTCTTAATTGTCCTCTCCTTGATAGAACCACCTTTGAACTGATGACATGGTCAATCTAACCTGACTCGCCTTCAAAGGATCCTCTAAAAAGTGTGCAATTATTTGAAAGTCATACTCAAGGCAAGACATGTAAAAAGAAAAGCACGTTGTTTAAAATTCACTCATTTTATCATGTACACTGAGTATGGCCACTAATTAACTGCACACTTTCTAACTATAGGGAATGTGGGCTCTATCCATAGTTTTGAGAACCGGACTGGCCATCGAACCAGTAAGGTGGATGGTTCAGGTCCAACAGGGTTCAATCAGAGGTTTACATGGTCTAACCATGGTTCACTTCACATAAGTAAAATGTAATAAAAATACCACAAAAAAAGTCATAATGCATTAGAAGACTTATGACTGGGTTTTTTATTTTTAGATATGCCAACAAATGTAATAAAATACCAAAAAATAAGAACAATTCATGGAAAGTAGAATTGGTATTTGGAAAGGCACATTTCTATTTTTTTTTCTTCTTAATTTGCTTAAAAACAAAAAAACAGTTCGTTATATTAGTACCAGGTTCATAAATAACCAGCTGGTTTTCATCGGTTTTGTCCGGTTTTGCTCGTTTTATGCAATTTTTGGCAGATTATGGTTTTAAGCTTCTACAGATCCATTTAGGTTCAACCGGGTTGGATCATCCGATTCAGTCCAGTTTTCAAAACTATGGCTCTATCCATCTAATCTAAAACGATTAGCTGCATAGTGAGCTATTGAGCTATACCTTACGTAGCTCAAATCCTTTACTCTTAATTGGCTGTCATAATCAGCACATGACACGTTATAAGAAACTAGGTAGATTTTTAAAACAGCTCCCATTTTTTACCACGTGTTGTGTGTTGAATATGACTGTCAATTAATTGGACACTTTTTTTTACTGTAGATGATCCTTTAGCCTATTTTTTCGCACACCCCGGCACTCAGCTACAGCCGACTAACAGTTTGAAAGCAAGCCGGTAGGTGCGCGTATCTTTACCCAAAAGCAAATTCGCTCCCAATTGAATGGGCAGCACTAGGGGTGTGCATGGGCCCGGCTCAGGCCGGGCCGAGGTAAGCCCGAGGCTCGGCTCATCATAGTAACTTCGGGCTCGGGCCGGGCTTGGGCCCAATTTTTTTAGAAACTTTAGGCCCAAGTCAGGCCCTAGTTATTTTATCGGGCTTCGGGCCGAGCTCGGGCCAGCCTACAGCCCATTAATTTAAAAAAAAAAACACACAATCTTTGATGTGTCTTTTTCGACACCTACCTTTTCATCTCAACTCTTTTGTGGACTTTTTTAACCCTCAACACACTTGTGTCAACTTATAATTTACCATCTACACCAAAGATACTTTTTTTATCATAGAACTTTTTCTTCACACACACATACACATATACATACATGTATATATGTATACTTATCTATATATATATATAATTCGGGCTTCGGGCTAGGCCAAGGTAAGCCCGAGCCCTTATCAGACCTAGCTTGGGTCGGGCCTCTTGGGCCAAATTTCAAGCTGGGTTGGGCCAGGCTTGGGCTGGCCCGAACCCATGCTCAGCCTTAAGCAGCACCCAAGGCACATGCCTTCCTATTGAATTCACGTGACATCTTGGGTTGGACACGTGGGAACACGTTTAAAACAGCCAGTTATAGGTTTCCGGTATAAAACAAAAAAGTCAGAAAATAAATATGTAATACCCAAAAAGATTTTGTTTCCTTGAAGTAACTAAATTCATAGCGTTTCTTTATCCCTTCTACGGCCATCATTGTATATTTTGCACACAAAAAGAAAATCATTAAATTAGAATTTTTTTTTTTTATCTAAATATATACTGCACCATTCTATTTTGTGAATGGCATTATCAATAAGAGATTGAAAAAAATTCAAATCCATTGATTTTTGCTAGGGTAAAGAGGCCCTCTGTTGCATTAGGATTACAACCGGATTGCGGCTTGGCTAATGTGAGCACAGAATCCATGCACAATGCATGTCAGGGCAGAGAACACTCATATCAGCATTGAAAAGTGATAAGCATTGAAAAGTAACTTGTATTTTTTGGGATACATGCCTATCACTTTTCAATGCTGATGTGATTGTTCACATGCATTTAAAAACGAATTGTATACGGATTTTACATGTACAAAATCCGGAGTGCCCGATAAAAAGAGTTGATTTTGAAGCTCTCGTATACTTTTCTTTTTCTCTTAATTATTTCACATATTCTTACATTTGTTTCCCATAATTCATTTGGTTCTGAAAGATCTTAATCAACAACCGGTCATCATCGGTCCCAAATTATTGCACAAGCCCAACTCGGTAAAGCGTGTGTTCGGGGTGCGTGAGGAATGTGAGGCTTAGAATTCAATTTGGTACAAAATTGCTGTCCTTTCCAAAATAATGTCCCAACTCCCACGAGCTTTGCTTTAGTATATAGAATAGATGCATGTGAGAGAGAGACAGAGCCAGGGATAATCTAAGTCGATCCCACTAAAAAAAAAAGAAAGAATCAAAACGTCTAAATCAGGTCCGACTGTCTCTTCTTCTCCTTCTTGGAGGAAAGGAATGGCGTCTCTGGGTCTGCATTGCTGTGGAAAGGCATTACTCTCAGATCCTCACCCCAAGGCTGATCAGCGACAACAACAAAGCTTTTTGGGTTGGCGGCGGCAATCTTCCAAGCAAGAGATCGTGCAAGACACCTACATCCCAAATCTCAGCATCCACAGCAGAAGCAGCTTTGGGAATGCCGTGACTTGCCCTCCTTCTCGGGTCTCTTTGAATCTGGATTTCTACACGGAAGATACCACCAATGCAGCCAAGGAGGGTATCTCTTCAGAAACGCTGGATAAATGGATGAGAGATTCGGTAACAGAGATTGTGAGGAATATTGGAGAAGCTCCCTTTCTGGTTCACGTATTCTGCTCTGACAACCAGGGAACTACCACCATGACAAGGTTAAGGAGGGAGAAAGCGGTGGCTGAGATGTGGCCGCTCGTCCAGAGAAGATGGTGGGTTGGAGGGCGAGAGAGCTCAACCCCAGATGGGATTATATTGGTGGAAGAACTCAAGGAAGACAATGGAGTAGGAGAAGAAGATGGTGGGACAAGCACAACCACAAGAACATGGGGAGTGCTCATTCAAGGTAGAGGGATCAATTGTGCTCCAGCCTGCTACATTCTAAAGACATGCCGAGTGGTCTGTTCATCATCAATTGGGTTCTGCACCCACTTTTATTTGGTGAGGGCCAAATGCTTCGGTGAATCTGCACAAATACAACTCAAGTATTCTTGGTTGGTGCAGCAGCAGCAGCATTACTGACTCACTCTCTTTCTGAATCAATGCCATTAATGAAATTTGTGTACATAAAAATTGCAATGTTCACCCGAGTGTAGTGTATCTTTTACTGATAAGAAACAAAAGGTTTTCTCAGGTCAATCCCACTTTTAGGGACAAAATAACAAAGTAAAAGAAGACCCTTACAGTTTTAAAGGCCTTTTATTCCCTCAGTTTCTGGTCTCTGATGTTCACTTTTCATTTATGCATACACGCCCCACTCTACATTCACGAATGTAAAGCGAAGCATAAACTAATTTACAGAATGAACAAGGAAAGGGAAACAGATGCAACATTCTCCAATGCTACTAAGAAATGTAATACTACACCCACCCAACACCCGAAACTAGAAGAAAAGAACAAATTAATTTATATTGTTTGGCAAATATATTCAGACAGGATCACTTCTGTCTTGATCTGGCACACAACACCCTTCATCACCTCCACTCTCCCGTTCCCGAACTACGGATGCAAAGTGGCCCTCATCAGGTAGCCGTCCCTCACTCTCTGCAGTGGCCTGCGGCACCGCATGGGAGCTTGAGCTGGCTTGCTGCTCACATATCAAACTTGTGAGCCCATTCTGTTTCAGGTACTTCTCCAATGGAAGGCTTGCCACATGAAGAAGACTCATCATGCTCACACGTGTTGACCCCTCTTGCAGTTCTTCTTCACGGTCGGGATGACAATTCAAGTCTATCTGTGCCTTGCCGGTCTCAGCAGCCTTCTCCGTTAGAATTCTGTTCTGTTCTCCACCAGACTCCGACTCAATCTCTTGCCTGGCTTCATTCTCTGAAGGATCTAAATGCGGTGATACACCCCTGGAAGTGCTGTCTACTTCTACATCACCCTTGGGACCCCAGATTTGGTGCTTCCTCTGGGCAATTTCAGCTTCGCGCTCCGATTGACGTTTCTTCTTGCGCATCATAAGGGTTTTGAAGCGGCGTTTCACGGTCATGCACACATTGCATGTGCATGTGGGCTTGTGCTTAGGCCCCTTCCCACTTGGAGGCTGGATGCACACAATGCATGTGCAGCCAGGGCGATGCCGGGGGTGTTTTGTGGTGGTTGCCACCGATGGCGTTCCCAACTCAACCCCATTGTCTCCGAGGGCCGCAGCAGTGGCCAGAGCATCCAGGCCTGAAGGTTCTCTTTCCTGGGATGGTTTATGGTATGCCACAATCCTCCGTTTTTTTAAATCTGTGTAACGATTAGAGAGCATAAATCATCTCAAGTTCACAAATTCTTCAAGATTTGCTGTCTAAAATATATCATGAATTTGAAAAGCAGTTTCAAGATACCATTTTGTGTCTGCCCAATCCTATATCTAGGTGTTGCATGTATTATGTTTGTACGAGGTCATTGAATCACCTCATGCCAGTTTTGTGATAATGTAAACAGGGTTGTTGCATTGTGCATGTGGTATTGACTACGGATTTAGTTGAGGCATTGTACAACAACAACAGCCTATATCCCTACTATTTGGGGTCAGCTACATGAATCCTGATCTGCCACTCCACTCCATTGTATGACTGTTAATGTCAATCCTTAATGCAGCATTTATCAACATGAAGTATACAGGACATAATATGAAAATAAACCATTTTCTAATACCAAAGCTGGCTGTTTCAAGGGATAATTCTCTACAAATAAGAATAAAAGGATTAATTTAATCATTATTAATTATCAAATTGACCAATAGTCTTAGTAAAACATTATGAAGACAATATTAGTTTACCTATGTTCATGGATATATGACCCAAAAAAATTCAATACAGTACACCACCTAAAATCAATACAACACCAACAAAGCCTTATCCCAACTACTTAGGGTCAGCTACATAAATCCTGATCTACCAACTCACTCTATCTAGGGCCGTATCTGTCATCAAATCGCAAGCACCCATGTCTTTCCTCTCTATTGCAACCCAAGCCAATTTGGACTGTCCTCTTGTCCTTTTCACACCTTCAGCCTGCATCATCTCACTCCTTACTACCACAATTATTAGTGTTTGTTGCCAATGACCAAACCATTTCAGTCGACTTTCCCTCATCTTATCACCTATTGGTCCACACTCATTCTATAAATGTGTTATTTATTGGCTGCCCACCATTCTGCTTCATAAAGCATGGCTGGTCTTATGACTCTTATAGCCCATCTTATAAATTTATTCCTACAATTCTACTAGTATTTATTTTTTCACACAACACTCCAAACATGCCTCTCCACTTCAACCGTCCTGCTCTAATTCTAATAGCAACATCTCTATTATATCTTCCTCCTAATGGATGATTGAATGGATATAACATAAATGATCACTCCTGGGTATCTCTTGGTTATCACTCTTAACTACCTCATTTTACACCCATTGTTACAAAAATTGCATTCCATATATTCTGTTTTAGTCCAGCTTATCTTAAAATGTTTTGATTCGAAAACATTCCTCCATATTTTATTCAAGAAAAAATAAGAAGTCCCTCATAGTAACTCCCTCTCTAGTATCATCAATCAAAAACAGTATCATCTACAAACAACATATACCATGGGACCTCCTCCTATATATGGCTGGCCAACTCATCTACAACTAAGAAAAAGAGATACAGGCTCAATGCTGACCTCTGGTGCAAACCTACTATAATTGCAAACTCACTCGTCTCTCCCCTCCCAACACTAATTACGGTTCCATCATGCATTTCCTTAACTAAGTCAAGATAGTATTTGGGACCCCTATCTTTTCCAAAACCCAGCAAATGATCTCTCGAGGTACTCTATATGCTTTCTCTAAGTCAAAAAAGACCAAGTGAAGGTCTTTCTTCTTCTCTTTAAACTACTCCATCAATCACCAATGCAAGAAAATAGATTCAGTCATCAATCTCCCAGGCATAAGTTTTGTTTCTTAATCTATGCTCAATCACTCTCTCCCAAAGTTTCATTATATGTGGCTCACAAGCTTGGTCCCACAATAATTGGTGCAACTTTGAACATTCCTGTTGTTCTTGTTCATAGCCACCTTAAATCAATACTTTTTTAATAGATAACTCCTTATATCTAATAATATTCTGCGGAACCAAGTTTCTTTTTATAAGTAAATAATAATTTCATTGATTTAGCAAAGATTTACAGACATGTATAAGTACAAAGATTCAAATCATTACATATGAAATCTTGCAAGTTTTTTGGAAAATTTGCTGGCTCAATAAAGACCTCCTCTGTAGAAGTAGCCATGCTTGCAAGCATTTCTGCAGGCTGGTTTGCCTCTCTCCACTCATGCATCATGTTTCAAATTCCTACATTGCACTTCAGATAAGTGACCGAATACATATCACTTGCCATGGGCAGCTCCATCTTCCACTAATAGCTTCTATTGCAAGCTTTGAATCCAAGCTAACTTGCAATTTAGAAAAGCCTTTTGATTTGGCTAATTCTAAGTCTCATAGGAATATAGGATGGCATACATCTCCACCGATAGGATATTCCCATTGTTAGAAATACCCATGTATGCCCCTATTGGAGAACCATCATCTTTTCTGAGTAGGCCCCTGTATCCAAATCTACCATTAGCCACTGAACCATCCAACTGGTGTAGGGTTCCATTGACAAGTTTGGGCTGTTTGGAATTAGCATCTACATGAAGATTCCAACACAAGCCAATGTATTGACCTCTAGGCGTGTCTTCACAAAGATAATTTGAAGCTTCAGCCTTGGACTGAACATCAAAGATTATATCTTAATGATGAGTTGGGTTGTTCTGACTTTTTGTTGAAACATTCTTATGTTTCTTTCTCTCCAATTATGATATAGAGTGCCATTGAAAGCAAGCTTTCCCACCAAATCACTAAGATTGGTGCCACCAAATTTCCATTGGATCCATCATAGCTGAGCCGGCCATTACTTGATTCTTCTTCTCCTTCAGTTGACTACTTGCAAAATTTTCTTCCAAATAACTTGAGTGAACCACACTGAAAGAACAGGTGCTGAATATTAAACTCTGTTATTCCAGCAAAGCAACATTGTGAAGTACGTAGTATCTTCATTTTACATAGCCGGCTCTGTGTAGGTAGTCTTTTAGTGAATACTCTCCAAGTAAGGAAGTTATGCTTCGGAATATGGTTAGGGAACCATATCATATTGTACCAGTCTACCTTTCATGCCTTGTTCAGATAATTTTTCATGTTGATTTTAGGGTAAAACCACCATGAGAAGTTTCTGTCCAAACAATTTTGTCCTTCTCTAGGAAGTGAAGATTTTCTATGTTTCCAAGAGCTCCCCAAGCTTCCACAAGCAAAGGGAAATTGATAGGTCCCGGCTGCCACTGACCTTGGTATAGAATTTTTGCAACTTTCTCATACCTCCCCAATCATGCAGCATACCTGATTCTTTCTTCAAATGTCCTAATAAGTGTTCCTTTAGGGTGCCATCTGTCCATCCAAAGTTGTGTAGATGTACCATCCCCAATAATACTCCTTGTATGTTGTTTAGCCACCCTACAAAGCTTAAGGATTTTCCTCCAAACCCAAGAGCAATCCGCCTTCCCTTTAGCAGTCCATATGGACTATTGTTTTAAGTATCTGCTATGGAGGGTGAAAGAACAGAAAGGAGAGAGTCGAGTAGATCATATTGGGCAGGAGAAAAAGGAGGGTGGAAGACCACTGGCTTTACCAGGAATTGTATTCAAAGAAAGAGAGCCACCTCGCATTCTGGAATCGACAGGTAAAGGAAAATCTGTAATCAGCCATGAACTGTCATTGGAGGATGAGGAGGAAAATGATTGTTGGTGCATAGGCATTGAAAAATCATCAATTCGGTCATTCTAGGATGATCATGCCTCTGGGGAAGGTTGTAGCAGGATGCAGAGAGAGGAGGACCAGCTGAACCAGGTCGTTGTGCATCAAGATCATTCAAGATGTGAGGAGATTTTATTCCAAAAGCATTTCCATGATTCTAACCGAAAATGGGGAAACTATATTTCTGAGGCATCTTATGAGGATGGCCAGAGATGGTGCAATCAATTGGAAGAGTTTGAGGATGACGATGGTATATCACAGAAGTGAAACCACTTTTTATGCTCCCTCGGCCCACAAAGCAGTCAAAATGGGTTGTCAAAAAAGTAGCTGAGGTTAAGCGCCGATTGGGGGTGCTTTCTATGGCCTAAAGGATCGAGTTGAAGACCTTTTTTGGGAGATTGAAAGAAGGAGGAGTTGGAGCCCAAGGAAATCCAAAGGAGTTCTTGACCGACAAAAAGGAGGTAAAAAATATCGGGAACTGAAGAATTTAAAGACAGTCATCAATTATGACAAAGAAATCAGGGGAACAAGTAGGAGGAATGGGAGGAGACATTCACCAAACTATGCTACCCATGATGAAGTCAACAATCTGTTCCTGGAATATTAGGGGCTTAAGGAGGGTGGAGAAAAGGTGGGCTATTTGAGATGTGTTGCGGAGATGGAAGGTGGATATTGTTACCATTCAAGAAACAAAAGCTAGTTGTTAAGGAAAGGGTTGGACTGTAGATATGTGTGGTATAAAGCCTTTTGATTATATCCATAAGCCAACTGTGGAGGCGGTAGGTGGAATTTTGGTGGCGTGAAATAGAAATGTGGTGAAAGTGCTGGATAAAAAAATTGGGATATATTCTATCTCAGTTTTATGCAAAAACAAAGCTAATGATAGTAGGTGGGCGTTTACAGGTGTTTATGGTCCTTCTAATCAATTGGATTTTGAGGAGGTCAGGGAAGACTTGTGTCATCTTATGCCAGTTAGGTGCCCAAGTGAAAGGCGGGGGAGCCTCCAATCTTACTCAACATATGCAAAGTTTTGATGATTTTATTGAGGAAGTGAGTTTGGTTGATCTACCCCTGCAGGGAGGACCGTTACATGGTCTACTTATAGTGACTAGTTAGAGCACAATTCCTATTCTCAGGAGGTGATTCCTGGTATGGGCTCAAATCATTCTCCAATCCTTCTTCGTCCTATTGATTTTCTGTCAGGTCCTCGACCCTTCAAATTTGAGTCAATGTGGGTTGAAATTCTAGGATTCAAGGACATGATCAAGTTGTGGTGGGAGGGCTTTCAGGTGGATGGATCTCCAAGCTATAGATTTGTGCAAAAGTTAAAAATGCTAAAGAGATACATGGTGAAGTGGAGACAGGAGGAGTTTGGTGGTCTTGAGAAAAGAAAATTAGCATGTTTAGGTGAGTTGGAGGACATGAAGTTAAAAGGGAAGAATATTGGTTTGACTGAGGAAGAGAGAGGGGAGCTTAAAGAGTTAGAAAGAGATTACAACTCCTTACAAAAAATGGAAGAAATTGCTTGGAGGCAAGGGTTGAGGGCCACATGGTTCAAGGAGGGAGACCAAAACACAAAAAAATTTCACAAAATGGCTAACTGGAGATCTTGTAACCAGATTAGCAAATTCAAGGTGGATGGGAACTGGACCTATGATCAGACAGTGATTCGGGAGAACTTTGAGCATTATTTTATTGATTTCTACTATGACCCGATGCCATTTCAACCTTCCCTAGAAGGGGTGCAGTGGAACATGTTAGGGGAGGAACAAAACTGGTTGTTTCAAGGGATAATTCTCTACTTTTATCATGTAAATCCCTAAGAAAAAGGATGTAGCTAAGGCGAAGGATTATAGGCCTACAAGTCTTGTAGGGTGTATCTATAAACTACTGACTAAAACTCTTGCCATTAGACTTAAACAGGTGTTCGGTTCTGTTATCTCAGAGACACAAAATGCATTCTTACCAGGTAGACAAATCTTGGATTGCTCTTTGTTGGCAAATGAAACCATTGACACTATGCTAAAAGTGGGGTGGCTTGGAGTTGCTTGCAAAGTTGATATGGAAAAAGCTTATGATCATGTTAACTGAAGGTATCTTGATTGGGTTCAGGAGCGCATAGGGTTTGGTAAAAAGTGGAGGAACTTGATCAAAATTTGTACATCTTCTCCTTCTTTTTCTATATTGGTAAATGGTTTCCCTAAAGGCTTTTTCAAAGGTAGTAGAGATTTGAAACAAGGTGATCCACTTTCCCCATATCTGTTCATTATGGTGGCTAATTTATTGGGAAGATTATCTATGAAGGCTGAGTGTGTGGGTCTGGTTGAAGGCTTTAAAACTATAGAAGAGAATCCCTCGGTTTCGTTTATTCAGTTTGCGGATGATTCATTATTCTAACTGAAAGCAGATGTAGAGAGCATTAGAAATTTGAGATGCAACCTTCTCATTGTAGAAACGGCTATAGGGTTGAAAGTAAATTGGAGTAAGTCTGCCATAAGTCCGATTGGGGAAGTGTTAGAGATTGACATCATGGCTAACATTCTTGGGTGTGAGGTTTCTCCTTTGCCTTCCTCTTACTTAGGGCTCCCATTGGATGCGAAAGCTTCTTCTAACTCGATTTGGAATCCTGTTGTGGAAAATTTAGGCCGTAAGCTGACTCAGTGGAAAGGCAACTATCTCTCTTTTGGTAGAAAGCTTGTTATGCTAAAGAGTGTTCTCGCAGGCATGTCAATCTATTTCTTCTCGATATACATGGCTCCGTTGTCTGTAATTCGCGAGATGGGGAAATTGCAGAGAGATTTCCCATGGGGCTTCAACGGTGGGAAGAGGAAGATTCACTAGATAGCGTGGAACTTAATTTGCAGCCCGGTCTCCCACGGGGGTTTGGGAATTCGGTCGTTGAGGGAAATGAATAGAGCCTTACTTATCAAGTGGCTTTGGAGATTTGGCACCGAAAGAAATGCGAACTGGAGGCGTTTTATTTCGGCCAAGGATGGGACAGACAGACTCGGTTGGTCCACTTTTGAGCTTGTGGGCTGATGGGATGTGGAGTTTGGAAGGGCATATGTTCAGAATTGTTTGAGTTCTTCAAGCATATCAGGTTTAAAGCTAACAAAGGAAACAAGGTCCGCTTTTAGAAAGATCCTTGGTGTGCAAAGGAGCCGTTCAATACTATCTTTCCATCCTATTTTCATTTGGCTCTTTCCAAGAACGGGTCGGTGCAGGATCATATGATTCGGTCTTCAACGTTTTGCTCTTGAGATATCCAACGTAGAAGGAACTTAAATGACTAGGAAATTGAGGATATAGGGCGCTTGATGGAGATTCTTGATAACTATCTTCTTGGTGACCCAGATTTAGATGATGAGATGATTTGGACCTGTGATGAGGATCGTGGCCTTTCAGTCTCATCAATTTATGATGATTTATGTCCTTCAAAGCCGAAGTGCTCATTAAGGATCTGTGTTTGGAACCCCCTTATTCAATTAAAAGTGTCATTCTTTTTATGGAGGCTTTGGTGGAATCGGGCTCCGACAATCGACAATCTTATTTGTTGTGAGATGTTTATTACAAATTGGTGTTGTCTTTGCATTTCAGCCGGAGAATCTTCTAATCACCTTTTTATTCATTGTTCATGGGTATACCCGCTATGGAACTTCTTCATTGCCCATTTTGGTGTGGGATGGGCTCAATTGGAGTCTTTTGAGGACCTTATCCAGTGTTAGCATGCCCAAAGGTGTAGAGCCTGGAGTCCAATTGGTAGGCAGTTATGGTGCTTAATCCTGACGGCTTTGGTGTGGTCGATTTTGGAGGAACGTAACAGAAGAGTTTTTGAAGGAATACAGGGACTCCCCAGAAAGGTCTTGGATGCCTCCATATCAAGACTCCATAATTGGCTTTATGCATCCTCAAGTAGAGCAAATCCTCCTCTGGAGTCTTGGATTTTTTATTGGGATTGCTTAATTTTGTAAGTTGTATAGCCCCATGGCTTCTTTCTTGTCTTAGCTAGCATTCCTTATGCCAGCTTTGTTCTTTGTATTTCGTCGCTTTTTTTCCTATATATACATTATCCTTTTCAAAAAAAAAGGACCCACTTCACCCAAAGGCTTTCTTTCTTTGCTACAATGTGCCATATTTGCTTGCTGATTCCAGCATAGTTCATCTCTCTAACTCTCCAAATACCCAAGTTGTTTCCATAGTTTATAATTAATATACTCTTATGTCTACTGATTAATAATATTTCAAGTAACTTCGATATATTAGACATTATAACAATGTATTCTATATATATAATAAATATGTACATGTATAATCTTTATACTAAATAATGTGTACTCGTTTAAAAAAATAAACAAATCATTTTTTTCTTTAGGTCTGTCTCCGGTGCACCCCTCCCAGCATCCCGTAGTTACGGGACCAGCACTGGGTATGACCTTTAGACTAGGTAGTAGTACCCCGAACGACCCAAACTACTGGATATTTCTTCATAATTTAACACACTTACTGACTAATACTCTCTAAAAACTAATAGGATCTTGATCCACCATGAACATAAGGGTGCTTGCTGTAGTATTTTTTTATTTAATATGTGAATGTAAAGATTACTTGGGTTGAAGTGGTAAGGAGAGACATGGCAGCGTCTAATTTAACAGCATATATGGCCCTAAACAGAATGGAATGGCAGAAGAGGATTCGTGTAGCCGACCCCAAATAGTTGGGATAAGGCTGTTTGTTGTTGTTGCTGTATGTGAATGTAAAAATTATTTATCATTCACATAAGCTTAATATTGTTTAATAAAAATAAAAATCTAAGATATATATATATATATAACAAAATCACAGGATATTTTGTATACAATTTGTAAAAATTTTACATTGCTTTTGTTCTACACTACTTTTTGTCATGCTATTTCCTCATAAGGGCATTTGGGTGTCGGGAATTCCTTCCATGGTCAGCTTCTTTTTATGGGCTGTGTATCTGGATAACATTCTTACCACTGATCATCCAAAGAATAGAGGGTGGAATTTGCAATTAGGTGTGTAATATGCAAGGGAGAGGAAGAATCCATTGACCATCTTTTCATCCATTGTTCGATAGGACGCAAGGTTTGGAATCTCTTCCTCACTCACCACAAGGTATCGAAGTCTTTCCCTATTTCTATCAGAAATCTCATCTCAATTCTCAGATAGTGGATAAGTGATTTGGTACGCATTTGTAAATTCATTTGGACTAATTTACCTGGGACGATTTGTTGGAGCATTTGGAAAGAGAAGAATGGAAGGATCTTCGATGCCAAGGTCCTTCCATTTGAAGGCCTCACTGCTTCTTCTTTTTTCTTTTTTTTATGAAGGAAATTTTCATTAAGAAAAGGGATGAGAAATCCCAAAAGAAGACAAGAAGAAAAACAAGCAACACTAATTACATAAGAATTGACTTCTCCACCCCTCTTTAGTATTAGCCACTGAGTACTCCCCTAGAAGGCCTCACTGCTGCTGTGTACCAGCTCCTATTTGATTGGATTTATGTTTCCACTTACTTTGACGAAGGGAAGTGGATTTCTTGCTAGAATATTATTGTTTAGTTCAGTTATTTTTGTTGTGTGGGGGCATGGTGTGCGTTGTTTTTTCTTTCTTTTTATTGGTTTTCTGTCTCCTTCACCACCCTGGTGAATGGTGTTTCCCCTGCTTTGCCTCTTTTTTTTAATAAAGTTTCCATCTTTCAAAAAACATATATATATTTTTTATAAATTATATCATCAGGTTAGGTATAAGTATATACTTTGATCTTAATTATGTAATTTTGTAAATTACAAAAGTAGTTTTTTTAAAAATATCCTTCTATTTCTTTTTCAATTAAAATTCCATTATGAAGGAAAAAAGAAGCTGCGTCATACCCATATTTAGTCTGAGAAGATTTTCCAGTTCCTTTGGGCTCATTTCATTTGGCACAGAGCACAAACACCTGTGGGAATGACATAAACCACAAAAGAATAGAGATTTATTTCAGTTAGTTCCTCACTCTCACAGAATTCCTCACATGGAAAACATGTTACTGACCTGCTTGGATCCCAAGAATTGTCCGCACATGTCCATTTTGGAGGGAGAAGAGCATTAACAGGCAGTCTTCGCCATTTGGTGCAACTATCACACTGAGCCCATTGATCCTGTCCCCTGGAAGACAGATTCAAGATACCCAACATTAAATGGATATATCCAATTACCTTCTTAAAAAGAAAAAAACAATGCCCGAGTAAATCAAATTAAAAAAATTTCAAGCAAGCAGAGCTGAAAGAGGAAATTGCAACAGGAGGAATGGAATACGTCATGCCCCCTACATCTGCAGAACATGTAGCACTGGCACACATCTGTGGGAGGGGTTTCAATTGGGGCCATATCAATCAATGGATATCAGAAAATAACCCAATCAGATGATCCTAACCATCTGATCTACATAATTACTTACAGCAGTCAAAAAAAAGAAAAGAATCATCCAATTCAAGTGAAACTTTGAAATACAAGTTCTCAGTGGACCTATCAGATGGTGTGGTCTTGCTCCCTTGCTTATGTGCCACATGTACACTAGAGTAACAGTTTCATGTCCTCAGTACAGACAAGTGTTCACAAAAATAAGTTGACAAAAATGAAAATTCATATAGCTTTTGTAGCTTATCACCTTTGACATCCAGGAAATAGAAAATTTAAAAAGAAGCAGCAGCATAGTACACCAACTTGGATTGTTTACTAGATTCCAGTAGTCTAGGTGTTGACTTGACTGGATGTCACTGGAGTCAACTCAGGAAGTCACATCACTGTTTATTTTTATTTTTATAAAATACATTTATTTTTTTTAAATGTTAAAAAATTATAAATAATATTTTGGGATCAAGTATTACTCATCTTTACGAGAAAAAAAAAATTGAACATTTCCTATCATCATCCTCATCCTTGTCTTCATAGTGCCCCCCCCCCCCATACATGTCCTCTTAATAGTACTTGAATCTAGAATATTGGTAATACAAGAGATAACTCTAATCCTTTAATTAAGGGAAAATAAATAAAATAATAATTTACTAATAGTTAGAATAGAATGCCTATATGTTAGGCATGAAATAGGGAATAACATACGAATAGGGGGAGCATTAGTGTCTTGATGAGGTGTGAAATGGAAAAGTGATAATCCACATAACTTTATTTTATTTAATCCCTATTTAGTTACTAATCACCCCTTTGATGAGTTGGAATCATGCTGGCATTCCACAAGGAAGGTCTAGGTTTCAAGTCCTCTTAAGTGGTCCAAAAAAGAATCAAGACTCAGCTGCCAAGTCAAGGATGACTCCAACCAAGTCGTCCGAGTCACACTAACGAATCCGCCGAGTCATAGGTGTGACTCAACTTCAAAGCCTATCGAATCCGAGTCAACTCAGCGAGTTGGTGAACTATGAACGGTAGAAGAAAGATCATCCTTACAGCCTTGATCCCAAAGTTCCAGCTCACACAAGATCCAGAAAAGAGACAGTAAACTAAATAAGGACCTCAGCCAAATTATCCTATTATAATTGCAAGCCTTTACTGATTTATTTGCATAAATAAAAAAGAAAAACAAATTATAGAAATCCCTACCCAGATGGCCGGGCTGTGAATATGGTTCTCTTCCCAAAAACCGGGGGTTCCTGTTTCACAGAAGTAACATGAAAACATTAGAAAGGATTAACAGCCTACTTCACCTGAAACATGGAAGAAATTTACTGTAGTGCACATTTCAGTGACTTGCTGTCTTCAAAAAAAAATTTCACCAACTTCCATTTGGATGGTTACTATAAGCTGGGCTTGAATTTAATATCATTAGGAAATGATCTCAGCTGCTTAAGGGAACTAACATCCCTCAGTCAACCTTGTATTGGTCACCATCTCATTGGTCACTGGATGTTGACCAATACAAGACCAAATTCTTGTAAGTCATCTCAGGACATCATGCCCTATTCAAGTTTACCACAAAATAATAAAACCATGAACAGCAGTTAAATTTGGATATTTACTAATAGAACATTAATTAAGGATAAAAGTGTATAAACTCAAAGGAAACTTGTGTGCAATGAAAGCACATTCGTGTCTTAGTGAACAAAGGGAGATGGACTAGGCTCCCTGAACCACAAGCTTCAAAATTCTGCCAATCAATGTTCCAGGACTACATATGATTGTTCTGAAGCACAGGTTACATAAGAATACCATTCCAAGTTGCAGATGGCCACCATGCCATGTAGACAAAGTGGTTGAAAGCACCATAAAAAAGCTACTGAAACAAGAAGATAGATCACATCAAGATGTAAAACTTAATGGGTTCTAGAGTGACCTACTTTCCAATGCAGACAAACCAAAAGTATAACACTACAAGGTGAATGGTTCCCCCAGCAATTTGTGGATCACTAACTCAGAGCTTCATCTCACATGCCCTCCATTACTCACATAATTCCTCAATTTCCTTGGCAGGTGGTGCTATTGTTTCAGTTAGTGGTTGGAACCATCAAACTTCAACCACTTCAATGCCTGTCTCATTGCCCAAGTCTTTGCCAACTACTACTATCAAATGGAGAACCACCAAACTAATAACTGTTGCGGTGGAAATGTTAGACAAGCCGCCGGAAGATTGGCCCAGGGGGCCTATTGTAGATGGCTCTGCAGGGTCAGTGGAAGGACAAGTTCCGTGGCAAGATTTCTGCTAGTCTGTCAAAGAAAAATCAGGACAAAGTGAAGGATGGGCACCCTGGATGGAGCCAAAAATCATATGCAAAGCTGTCCAGAACTTTGAGTGGCCTCAATTGAAGGATGTTGAGGTTTCCATAGTAGAGGGTTTACAGGTTATAACTATAGACAAGGAGGAAGCAGAAGGATGGATCAGATGAGCTCATGCTTGGTCACCCGAGTGGTAGGAGAGGTCCCAAGTGTGCAGGCCTTCACTGGGTGGGGTAAGAGGCTGTGGAAGGTAACAGGAGAGTCCATGTCAAATGCATACCAAATAATCTGTTCCTGCTGGTTTTCTCGTCCTGGGAGGAGGCTGAATGTGTCCTGCAGGAGGAGGAAAAAGATGGGGGGAACTTTGTGGCATCCTTGAGCTGGCTGCGAGGGTTTGGAGCCAGCTGAGGAAGGGGAATGGGTGAGAGTCTTTGGTTTCCTGGCACATCTTTGGAGTGTTCCCACTCTTCATGCGATTGGGGACGAGTGTGGAGGCTTTATCAAGGCCGACTCGGTGGAAGTTCTCCTTGGTTTCTGCTATCCCGCTACTGTTGAGAATAGGAGGGAGAAAAGGAGTGATGATGACAATGATGGCCGGAAACGAGAAGGGAATAGTGGGACCCTTCAGTCTCATTGGGAGTTTGAGTATGGACTCCCGGGTGCTCCAAGGAATGGCCGAAAAATCTCTAGGAAGAGGTCTCAAGGAAAAACAGCAGTCGAGACAAGCATCAACCAAGCAGGACTCTAACCAGCATAACAAACTGGAGGAGAAAGTTGGAAAGCTGCAAGAAAGAGGCGGCAGAAGGTTTACAATCCTATACATGAGCTACGTACCAGGTCGAGGAAGTAGAGAGACGAAAGACGAGTGGAGAAGGGAAACTACGACAATAGATTTAAGAGGAGGTGGATCATTTGTCCTAAAAAGTGGCTGGAGGGAAGGACCAATTGCCTCGGGTTAATCTCCATAAGACTCGGGCTAACTAGCTGAAGGCCCAGACCAGTGGTTCAAGAGAGGGCCTCTGTGAGCCCTTGAAACCTAAACCTAAGCCCAATTCTTTCCGAGGCCCAAAGGACAGGCCCGCCATCAATCTGAAGGCTAGGGCTAAGACACAAGGCCCAAGGGACCATGAGAAAATCTAACACCTAGAATCAGTCCTAGTCCATTCCGCACATAAGGCTAGGGCTTCAAGTTTTTCATCCAAGGCAAAGGAATGAGACACTTTTATGCTCCAAGAAGGTCACAAGGTGAAAAATCTCAAGCGAGACGAGTCCATAAGGAAGCGGGAGACACTGGCGCTAGACTAGGCCTATCCCAGCATTAGGGTCAAAGAACAAGGAATCAAGATCATAGAAGGTGAGCTCAGGAAGGACCGACATTTGAAACCTATTGTGGCTGACAAAAAAGTTAAGAGGGCGATGACTGAAGTGGAGGTAAGCGAGTTTGAATCGAATGAGGAGGGCATGATCAGGTTTGGCAAAGGATCTTGTTGCTCCTCTCCCTCTCCGGCACCTAAGGGTCTCCATAGCCATGAAGATCGTTCCATTATGTCGGAGGGCTCTTTAAGGCTGAGAGCAATTGTCAAGACCATCTGGACGAGTGCTGCCCTCTTAATGGGGACCTTTAATATCTTACTCCACGTTGCCCAAATCTTTATAAAGGTCTACTAGTTGGTGGTGTCGAAGTATATTAATTTATGTATCTCCTAACCATGGTTTCAAAACTCAAACGATCCGGATCGGATGAATGGATTGTCCGATCCGGATCGGGATCGGACCTACTGGCCTATAACTCACAATCCCACAGGGATCGTTTGATCTACCAAAGAAAAAAAAAAAAACTTAAAAAATAGTTTTTCATTCCCCCTCCTATATCTAAGTTTTTGTTTCTTCAAGAGTGCACAAACTCTTCCTTGATTCTCTATAAATATTCTTAAAAGTTTTGAAATAACATATAAGAAGTAAATCCCATGGTCCCATAATGAACGATAAATCTAGTCACTGAATTATATATTTTGAAATAACAAATAAGAGGTAAACCCCATGCCCGCTACCCCTTAGAACCCCACCACGTTGATAGTGGGGTGCAAACCCCCTCTTCACCCCTATAATAAAAGGTTAGATTAAACTTCATCAACTCATTGGCTAAAATAATGACTCATGTATTATTTTATTTTTGTTTATATGATTTTGTACATAATTTAGTTTTTTATGCATCAATAAATATAATAATATTGGATGTTTGGTTATACAAACTACAATCTTGAACTTATACGAACTTCGTTACCTTGTTCATACATGTATGAAGCACTTAACATGCTTACAATTATGTTCACCATTATTTATATGTTATTGTAGTTGTATATGGTTTGGTTTTTCCGCACTAGAAGTAATCATATTGGATGTTTGGTTATGAAATGTTCGATCTTGATCTTTATAAATATACATGTTCATAACAGTGTTTATTCATGTATGATCCAACTAACATACCTAAAATTGATGTTTTTCATTCTAACTTTTTATAAAAAGTACTAAAGAATATTAGGAATTTTTAGAAATTTTTTGGCTTTGGATTGATTTCGGACCGAATGATCCAAAGGTGGATCGTCGATCCACGATCCGATCCAGACGATCCGATCCTAGATCGGTTTTGGCCATGGATGATCCAGTGTGACTATCCGAGTCTTTGAACCATGCTCCTAACACCTTCAAGTTTTGGGAGAGTTGGTTAATTTGCTGTCAACATGGTATCAGAGCAGGTTTGGTCGTGAGTTCGAATCCTAGTGGAAGTATTTTTCTGGATGTAGTGTTGTATGCGTGTGTATGCATTGTGTGGACCCGTGCCTAGCTCCCCAAGTATGTTCCCAGGAGAGAACAATGTTCCTCCTGAGGCCTCCTGAGGGGGGTGTTGAAGTATATTAATTTGTGTATCTCCTAACACATTAAGGTTTTTGGAATGTTGGCTAATTTACTGTCAACAAGTGGGACAAGATCGACCAAGTGTCAGAGGAAGGCTTATCTACAGTCTCTAAGATAAGAGAGGATGTTATTGATGCAGCCTATGGAATAGTTATCGAAGGGATGTTTGAAGAGGAAGCTGTAATAGAGGAAATGATCAAACTATCCTTACTCTTCCCCCTCCAGTTGGAAGAACTGAGGGAGATCGAGAGACAACAAAGCTTTTGCCCCAGAAACAGAATTCATTCTATGTCAAATAGGTCTCGCACTAGAAGGGTTCATAAATTAAAAAGAGTGACATACTCCACAAACTATAAAAGGACAAAGGAGAGTCAAAATAGGAGAAGAGGGAGGAGCAAGGTATGAGAGGCAATGGCAAACCCGTGTCAATTGTTTCTAATTGAGAAGTCTACTATTTTGGAATGTTAAAGCTTGGGGTGTGGATAAGAGGCTCTACGTGAAGGGTGTCTACACTAATGGAAGGTAGACTTGTTGCAAGAAACAAGGCTTCAAGAGTTCACTTTGTCTGAAGGCAAAGACATTTGGGAAAGAAGGGATTGGGTTTTTATCCATAACGGCGGTGAATAGGGTTAGGGGCATTCTTGTTTCTTGGACCAAAGACGCAATTGAAGTCCTTGACTCTTGCATGAATTCGTTCTCCATTTTTGTTCAAGTTTAGGTTAGGGGAGGTGTTTGAATGAGTGTTTACGAGGGTGTATGGCTCCAGTATTGCTGCTCTTAGATGGCTTTCTTGGAAAAGATGACTGACTTGAAGGCCCATTGGCAAGTTCTGTGGTACATTGGAGGAGATTTCAACATGGTGAGGCACCCTTCCAAGAAAAAAGGAGGCCACTCTCTGAACTTGCAGATGTCTAAATTCTCGGAGTTCATTAAGGATCAACAACTTATTGACTTCCCCCTCATTAGAGCATCCTATACTTGGTTTAGTAAGGAAGCAAATCCAGCTACGAGCCACATTGATAGGTTCCTTGCTTTGCCCTGCTAGGAGACTCAATTTGATCAAGTGCAACAGTTTGCTAACCCTAACCCAACCTCCGACCACTGTCCTATCATTCTGAAACATGAGGAGTGCTCCTAGGCTCCCACTCCCTTTCAATTTGAAGTTATGTGGCTCAAGGTCAATGGTTTCCTAGAAAAGGTTGTTGATTGGTGGCAAGGGTTTCGGTTTGGGGGATCACCGAGTTACACTTTTAGTTAGAAATTGAAGGCCTTGAAAGGTCTGATCAAAAAGTGGATTAAGGAGGAGTTAGGAGGGGTTGAAGCTCGAAAGCTCTTGACCCTTCAATGTATTGAAGAGTTAGACATTAAGGAACAAAGATATATGCTGTCCACAGCCAAAAAGATCGCTAGAGAGGAGTTACAGCGTGATTGTTTGAGGTTGCTAAAAATGGAGGATCAATTATGGAGGCAAAAATTTCAAATAACTTGGCTTAAGGAGGGAGATTCCAATACTCGGTACTTTCACAAGAAGGCTAACCAAAGGGCTAAGATTAAGGCCATCTCCAAAATATTGGTAAATGGGGAGTGGGTGGTAGACAAGGATAGAGTGAAGAACCACATTTCTACCTTCTATCACTCCCTGTACCAAGAGCCCTTCTTGAAGCGGCCTAGGTTGGAAGGCTTGAGATTTAACAAGATCCTAGAGGAGAAATGGTCTGGTTGGAGTGTCCTTTTACTACGCAAGAGATTATTGAGGCTATCAAAAGTCTGCCGGATGATAAAGCGCCTAGTCCGAATGGATTTCCATCCAGTTTTTAAAAAAAAATTTGGCCGGTGGTTGGAATTGATGTCATGAAAGCGGTAGCAGAATTTTTCCAAAAGGGTGCCCTCTATCGTTGCCTAAACTCTACCTTTGTGGTGCTCATCCTTAAGAAACAAGGGGCTGTAGAGATGAGAGATTTTAGGTCCATTAGTCTTTTGGGCAGCTTCTACAAGATTTTGGCTAAGACCCTTGCTCGTAAGCTGGAAAATGTTATGGAGTTCATTATCTCAACTTCTCAAAATGCCTTCATGAAGGGTAGACAAATTCTTGATTGTACCCTAATCACCAACAAATGTATTAACAAAAGGGGTGGTGTGTCAGGTTGATAAGGAGAAGGCATACGATCATTTCAACTGGGCTTTTCTTGAAGATGTTATGCTCAAGATGGGATTCGGCTGTGTTTGGTGCAATTGGATCAAAGTTTGCATATCATCTGCGTCCTTCTCTATCATAATTAATGGGACCCCTGGAGACTTCTTTCACAATAATAGAGGGCTCAGGCAAGGTGACCCCCTATCGCCCTTTCTTTTCAATATCATCATAGAGGTTCTAAGTAACTTGTGGAAAGGGACAAAAGTTTAGAATTGCTGAAAGGTTGTCATCTATGCCAATGAGGTCCCTTAGTGCCTCTCATCCAGTATGCCAATGACTATCTCTTTCTCGTGCAGGCCATTATGGATATTAGAAGCCACTTGGGGGCTAAAGGTCAATCTGAAAAAAAACAAAAAAAAACAAAAAAAACAAAAACAAAAAACAAAACAAAACAAAACAAAAAAGCAAACAAAGATTATGGGAGTGGGGTTGATGGACAACATTCAAAACCTGGCAAGGCTTATGGGATGCCAAGTTACATCACTCTTAGTCTCTTATCTTGGTCTTCAATTGGGAGTTAAAAGAACCTCTAAGAAAATTTGGGATCCGGTGGTGAAGAGGGTGGATAAGCAACTTTCTTCATGGAAGGGCCGTTATCTCTCCAAGTGTGGTAAGATCACTTTGTTAAGGAGCGTGCCTTCCATTATGCCGATATATTTCTTCTCCTTGTTCTTGACCCCCTCCGTGATTCAGAGAGGTTGGACCGATTACAAAGGAGCTTTCTTTGGGATGGCTTTAACGGTAGTCACAAATATCCTCTTGTTGGGTAGAAGCATATATGCAAGCCTGTTGCCAAAGTGGGTTAGACATCCACTCCCTCAAGACCATGAACAAGGCCTTAGTCCTTAAATGGATGTGGAGGTTCGGCAAGGAGAGGGGCTCTTTGTGGCAAGAGATTATTTGTGCTAAGTATGGCTCCCATGAAGACAGGTGGTTTAGTAAGCCAGCATGTGGTCTCTATGGGGGGTAAATGTGTGGAAAGAAATCCCCAAAGATGGCGAATCGTTCCAAAGCCAAATAGCTCTCAAAGTTGGCGGCGGAGATAGAGTCCGCTTCTAGAAGGATAAATGGTGTGGATCCTCGTCTCTTGCTATAGACTTCCTAGATATCTTTGCCATGACTTTGAAGAAAGAGGGACACGTTCAAGTTCATCTCTCCAGACAACATCCTTCTCCCTCTTGGAAGGAACCTTTTGTTGAGGAGACCTCTCAACGATTGGAAATCGATCCCATCACCTCTATTTTGCAAAGGCTGGATGTCGCAAAGGTGGGTCCTTGTGAGGATCCCAATTCATGGATCTGGCTTAGAGGAAAGGAGGGAGTTTTTTTTGTTGCTTCGGCTTTCGAGGGGATAGAGTTTCCTAGCACTCAATTCAGCTTGGCTATGATTATTTGGGAATCTTCCAAAGTGGCCTTTCTCCTGTGGCTGGTGTCCCTTGAAAAGGTCCTTACGATTGACAATCTTAAGTCGAGAGGGTTTCATGTGGCTAATAGGTGCAGCCTATGTATGTCTAGCAAGGAAACTTCTAACCACCTTTTCCTCCACTGCCTTTGCTCTTGGTCAGTTTGGTCCTTCTTCCTTCCCAGATTTTGGAGAAAGTGGGCGGCCCTGCCCTCTATGGAAGTCATGCTTAGAATGTGGAGTGAGGAGGAGGTGTCTTATCTCTCTCCATCCGGGAGACCGTTGTGGTTTTTCTCCCCAACCATCATCTGTTGAGCATTGTGGATGGAGTGTAATGGCCTCATATTTAATGGGGAAGGTGTTGAGGACTGCAAGATTGCTGAAAAGTGATAATGCTATCCTTTGATGTTTAGATGGGTCTTGCATCTCCTGCTCTTTAGCAAAAGGAAGTTCCATGACTTCATTTTCGGGTGGGACGATATTATATCTTGTTAGTTGAGTTTTCACCCTGAGCTGCGAGGGTTGTACTTCTTGTGCAATCCAAAAAAAGGGCAGTCCCAGTGCACGAGGCTCCCGCCACTGCAGGGTCTGGGGAGGGTCAGATGTACGCAGTCTTACCCCTGGCAAGCAGAGAGGCTGTTTCCGTGACTCAAACCCATGATGCCCAGGTCACAATGGAGCAACCTTACTAATGCGCCAAGGCCCGCCCTCTTCTTGTGCAATCTGTCTCAATAAAATTTACATTATCTATCAAAGAAAAACTTAATGCACCATATATTCACTGCTGGTAGCAATTCTAGATGACTACCTCCAAGTCCATCTGCCCACATGATTGCACCAACTCCTACTGAGTAGATGGTTAAAACTTTGCCATCCAATGACTAGCTTCTGTGTGTAAATTCCCAGTTCCCTCATTTCATGGAAGACCAAGAAGCAGCCCAGAGTGGTTAAATATAATGTCTGAGCTGAGTATTGTTCCATGTCTCCTCCTTGGAGTGCAATCATTTGGTCTACCATTCTTCAATATGCCCTTTGGGTCCTCCATACCAACACCACTATATCATGGTAACAACTATTGCTTGATTAGTGCAGATGCATGAGCAAAATGAATAAACTGAGAGCCCATGGCAGAGTAAATTGCCACCCAACCTCTCCTACATGCTGTTTGTTAACACATTAAGTATATGACTTGCAAAGGCCAACAATGTTAATTAACCCCCAATCTTTCTTCCTAGTGCATCTTTGATGGTATTATAAATGTAATAAACAGAGCTAATATTCTTCTGTTTGCATGATTGTTGAGTACCCTGGATCTCATGTTGGATAAATATGTTTTAGTCCAAGGCTTGAGGGGGGGAAAAGTCATGTTTCAACATGTCACCTTTACAAATATGTCTCAGAATAGTACAAGGATCAAAATGATGAAGATTAAGAGAATCCATTAGCATCAAACCAGAGGAGGTATGCAATTCTGCTACTTTCCAAATTGAAGCCAATTTTGTGAAACCAGCTAAATTAATGCATGATGACAAATTCCATAAGTACTTCACATGGCCTCAACTATTGCATTCCATAGAATTGATTGCATTTCTAATTGGAAAGAATAAAATATAATCCATGGCTATTTGAAGATTCTCAGAAAAGAAGACCAGATAAGCACTTGGAAGGAACTGACACGATGCACAAGCAAAAAATGTACATGCAGCTAAAATGCTATATTCTGTTCCTTGAAAAAAGGAAATCCACAACTTCTTGAAGATGATCACAAAAGATTAATAACAAGCTACATTTTCACAGGAAGCAGTTCAACAGAAGCTTGACAGAAATTCTACAAGAAAACTTTTTCAGTCTTGGAATTTCGTAAACACTTACATTTAGTGACCGTTGACACTGCACATTTGAATTTAACTAGTCTATCTATTCACTATATAAATCCAAAGACATACTTTATCATAAAAATTGGCCCTAAATAGAATTGAATAGTTGAATGGGATTTATCTAGCCAACCTCAAATGGTAGAGGTAAGGCTCTGCTGAAGTTGATGATCGATTCTTTATGTACCTCCCAAAGTGGAATATGTTTCAGAGTAGCCTCCAAATATCATCCATTTCAAGGAAAACAGGCAAACAGAAGAACACTACAATATAGGTTTTTATTAAAGCAAAACAAGAAGGGTTGATTTAGTCTAGTTAAATTTGAGATAGTGCAGACTAAAATATTGGACAAATTAAGATATATATATATATATATATATGCAAAAGAAAGAATTATGATATAAAACATAGGATTTCATTTTCTTAGAAAACATAACTTACTTCATATTCTTCAAATTCATGGTCCTCAATCATGACAATGCTAGGCTTGACACTTAGGGGTGGGCGGAGTAAATCCTGTGCCTCTTCCCATGTAAGCTGCAGCTCCAGAGCATCTTCACTATCCATGAGCAATCTCTTACTTTTAGACCCAATGTTTCGAGCCCTTTTCTTCTCTGGAACCAGCATTGGCTGCAGCTGCAAGCTCTCACTTACCCTACTTCCATTCTTCTCGCTTTTATGCCAGCTTATATCCCCATCAGCTGAATTCAAATGTTCAGATATAGCATTTAGGTGGGGATCTGTGCTTCCCTTCAGTGACTGAAGAAGGCCAGTGTAACCACTTATTATAGGTAGGTTCTCAATAACACCCGAAAAGAACGTTTCGTTGGCAAGTGCACCATTAGTAAGGGCAGAAATTTGAGTATCCTGTTTAGTTAATAATTACATATCAATTAAATTAGAGTGATAATACAAAACTCAACTGCAGTTCCTAACTCCTACAGTGGATGAAGATATTGGTGTAAAAATGCCTACAAAGCCAGAAATCTTTCTACCTGCATAGAGCCAGAGTTTGATGCCTTTCGGAACCCCATAACAAGTTTTCCTTCAGGATCTATCCGGCTGAATGTTACTGCAACAAAGAAGATTCCAATCAGAAAGTAAAGGAGCATCAGCCATCAAGTATACAGCATATCTCGACTACTGAAAAAAGATTGCATATCATAGAGAGAATGAGAAAGCTAGCACCAAATCTGGAACATTGAGCTTCAAAGCATGCACTAAAATGCCTAAAGCATAATTTTGATCTTCAGACCTACAGACTAAGACAGATTTGTGCCAGAAGCAATCTCTTTCTAAGACAGAGCTAGTAATGGATCAAGGCGAAGTGATTAAACCCACCACCTTTTTTATCTCTAGGACACAATTTATCAATTACATGGGGGTTGTTTGGTAGCAGCCCAACTCTATTCGGTCAGAGCTATTGGACCATAAAGTGGATTTAGTGATTAGGGTCTGTTAGAAGAGAAGAAAAAGGAGAAGAGAAAGAATCGTATGAGCATATTGTTACTCTCATACGTGTGTCTCTTTTATTCACGAAAGGGTTTCAATTACCAGTATGTCCTCAAATACCAAAGTACTAGTATACCCTTACAAGTATTGTACCCCTGTATACATCAACACTCCCCCTCAAGCTGGTATGTAAATATTGTACATATCAAGCTTGCAAATAATCCTCTTCAAACTAGGATTATACAATCCTTTGGTAAGCACATCGGCTAACTGATCCTCAGTCTTCACAAAGGAAATACAGATTTGTTTGGTTTGCAACTTCTCATTTATAAAATGTCTGTCAACCTCAACATGTTTTGTTCTGTTATGTTGAACTGGATTGTGAGCAATGCTAATAACGGTCTTACTGTCGCAGTACAATCTCATAGGATCATGAGAATAAAATCCTAACTCCCTCAAAAAGCCATGTATCTAAAGTATTTCACCGATCCTATGTGGTCATGGCCCGGAACTCTGCCTGCGCACTGGAACGAGCTATAACTGACTGTTTCTTGCTACACCAAGAAACAAGGTTACCTCCAACAAATGTACAACAACCAGAAGTAGACCGTCTATCATCCACAGATCCTGCCCAATCAGCATCAGTGAAAGCCTCAACTTTAAAATCATCCCTTTTTCGATATAGGAATCCTTGACCAGGACTCTTTAAGTAGCGAACAATACGATAGGCTGCCTCAAGATGTCTAGTTGTGGGGGTATGCATAAACTGGTTGACTACTCCAACAACATAAGAGTTTCAGGCCTAGTCAAGGTCAAATAAATCAGTTTCCCTACAAGTCTTTGGTACCGACCAACATCAATAAGTCTGTGGCCCTCATCTGCTTGCATGCGATGGTTAGACTCAATGGGAGTATCACAAGGTTTACATCCTAGCATATCAGAGTCTTGAAGGAGATCTAATACATATTTGCGTTGAGTTAGAAAAATCTCATCCTTGGATCTAGCAACTTCAATTCCAAGGAAGTACTTGAGAGGCCCCAAATCCTTGATTTTGAACTCTTTCCCAAGAAAGCCTTTTATGTGAATGATCTCACAATGATCATCACCTGTAACTACAATGTAATCAACATAAGCAATAAGAGTTGTGACTTTCCTACTCTGATGATGCTTTACAAAGAGAGTATAGTCAGCATGACATTACCTATAACCAATCTTAAGCATAGCACCTCTAAATCGCTCAAACCATGCTCCGGGGGATTGTTTGAGGCCATAAAGTGCCTTCTTCAGGCGACACATCTTTCCTTTCCCTATAGATAGCTGGAAACCAGGAGGTAATCTCATATAGACTTCTTCTTCTCAGTCTCCATGGAGAAAGGCGTTCTTAACATCAAGTTGGAACAACGGCCAACCTCGATTTGCAGCAACTAAGATCAAGATTCTAACAGAACTCATCTTTGCTACGGGAGCAAATGTCTCCTGATAATCAATCTCATAGGTTTGAGTGTATCCCTTAGCTACCAATCTAACTTTGTATCGTTCAACAATGCCATTCGGTTGGAACTTCACTGAAAATACCCATTCGCACCCCACTGATTCTTTTCTTCTTGGAAGATCAACAACATTCCATGTCTTATTTTTTTCAAGAGCCTGCATTTCTTCTTCCATTGCCCTTTTCCACTGTGGTTGGGAAAAAGCTTGGGAAATACTATATGAAATAGAAACAGAGGACAAGGAAGTAGAGAATGTCCTAACCTCATGAGATAATGAGTCATAGCACACATAGTTAGCAATAAGATGTTAAGTACAAGCATGGGTGTCTTTTCTAATAGCAATGGGTAAATGAGAATCATCTAAAGGTATGGAGGAAGCAATACCTGCAGAGGAGGCAACTGGTTGGAGAGGCACATGAGGGGTAGGAACAACCTTTTACTTCTTTCTTATAAACACATTAGTAAAATCTTTCACCCATCCTTTTTCTTGAGTGGGTGCATTTTCCTTTGAAACATCTACTTGTTCCCTTTTGCTATAACACCTATCAACATCAAAGGAATACGAAGGAACAGGGAGAGGAACAACGACCTCATCTTCATATACACCACGTGCCTTCCCCTGAAGATGAGAATGACTAGGAGAAAAGAAGGAGACAATCTCATGGAAGGTGACGTCCATGGAAACAATACGCCTCTGAGTAGAGAGATGGTAACAATTGTATCACTTCTAATTCGGAGCATAGCCAAGGAAAATACACTATAGAGCTTTGGGATCCAACTTGGAGCGATCAGATTTTTGAATATGGACATAGCAAACATACCCAAATACCTTGGGAGGAAGGGAGGACCCAAGGACAAAACTGGAAAGGGAAGAAATAAGAGACTGGAAATCAAGAACTCAAGTGGGCATTATATTCATAAGATAGGCAGCAGTCTGAAGAACATCTGCCCAAAAAACCTAGGGAACATGCATAGTAAATTTCTAGCAGATGACAATTCTTTCGTTTAGCAATCTCATTCTGTTCAAGGGTCCCTAGACAGGTGGTTTGATGAAGAATGTCATGCTGAGAAAGATAAGAGGAAAAAACAAAAAAAATATATTCACCACCATTGTCAGATCGAAGAACCCAAATCTTAGAATCAAACTGTGTATCGATCATTTTATGAAACAATTGAAACATAGAAAACACCTCATGTTTAGCATGCAATAAATAAACCCAAGTAGTACAAGTAAAGTCATCCACAAAAGTAACAAAATAATGATATCCAAATAAAGAAATAACAGAAGCAAAACGCTATACATCAGAATGAACAATAGAAAAAGGAGATGAACTCTGATTCATATTGATCGGATAAGGGAATCTTTCTGCATACTCGCAAGTTTCACAATGAAAAGGAGACAAAAACAAATCTACATAAACTTGGGAAAAGTCATTGTAAAGTAAAAAAGAGGGGTAGCCAAGTCGAAAGTGTCACTGCATAAGCTCAGAGAAAGAAGATAAGGATGTCTACTGCACAAGAGAGGCATGATGAGAAGGCATATCAAGAAGGTACAACCCGTGCTCCTCATGACCTCTACCAATAGTCTGCCTAGTCACCAAGTCTTGAAAAGCACAAGAAAAAGGACAGAAAGTGACACTACAGTTCAAAGACTAAGATAACTAACAGAGACAAGATTTAGCTAAAAATTAGGAACATGAAAGACTGAAGAAAGAGATAAAGAGGAAGAAATGGGTACAAATCCAGTCTTAACAACAGAGGAGAGCAAGCTATCGGCAATACATACTGTGTCCCGACTAGAGTTAATAGTGTAAGAAGATAAAAGAGAAGACGTACCAATCATATGGTGAGAGGCGCCAGAATCAATGATCCAAGAGACACCAGAAGAACCAGAGGAGGCACTAAGAGTAAAATCAGATATACCTGTAACACCAGTAGAAGAAGACCCAGAAGAAGTGTCCATCTAATCCATAAGACATCGTAGAGAGGTCATCTCCTCACGAAGAGAGACTAACTCCCCACTAGAAACAGCAGAGGATTCAGTCAGTGCAAGGGAAGAAGCAGGTGAAGCAATGTCAGATGGTTTAACATCATAACAGTCAAATGACCACCACCAAGAGAACTGGATGTGCTGCCTCGACCTCCAATGAATGAACCTCGCTGAGAAGGACAAGGAGTGGCCCCTGAGGACGACCATAGAGGTCCCAGCAAGTGACCCTAGTGTGGCGAGCACGACCGCAATGATCACAGCGAAGACGGTCATGATCATCATATACCAAACCTTGTTGACCAGCACCCCGACCTCCACGAGACCTAAAGTTGCCTTTACCACCGAGCTGAGAGGTAGACACTAAAGCCGAGCGTTCAAACATGGGAGCAAGAAGCATAGCATGACAACGACATTCCTCCCGGTGGAGAAAGGCATAAACCTCAGACAAGGACGGGACATGAGGTTGGCTCAATAAGTGCATACGGACTTGTTTATACTCAGGGTTCAACCCAGCCAAGAGCTCAAACACACAGTGTTCCTTGAGATAACGGCAGAAAGAGGTAGCATCAGTAGGATCAGTGATGGAACAAGTATGATATAAGTCAATCTCCTCCCACTAACTAAGCAGCGCAATGTAATATGCTGAGATCGACCGCTCCCCCTGGTGTAATTGCCAAACCTGTTGACGGAGCTCATAAACCAGACCAATATGACCTTCCTTAGAGTAGGTACAAGCAAGGGAGTCCCAAATGCTCTTGGCTGATGAGAGAAACAAACATGTCTTGTTGATAGATGGCTCCATCGAATGAATCAGCTAGGAAATAACCAAGGAGTCATCAGCCTCCCACTTCGCATACGTAGGATCATCACACTTAGGGGCCTTAATGTCCCCTGAAATATACCCCCATTTACCACGACCCCAAATAGAGATCTTTGCAGACTGAGACCAAGTGAGGTAATTGGTACCATCCAACTTCACAATAGTAATCGGAGAGTTATAAGTCTCTATAGGGATACTCCCGGAAGCACCACCAACAACGCTAATGGAATAAGAGTCGCTCACATCTGACATAGTACCCAGGCATTGCCAAACATGACCAAGCACACCACAAAAACAATACTACTATGCACCAAAAAAAGGTAAACAACTTCCGAAAGGCTAAAAGGCACCAACAAGTGCAAAGAGAGAACACCACAATACAAAGCAACAAAAACCAAAGGGAAACAAGGGCTAAAACTCGCATATCATAGCTAACAAGGCTTCCACGATCTAATATAGGCACCAATGCACACAATCAGACATCAAACAAGTCGAGCAAAACCACTAAAGGGTGTACCATTGCACAAAATTAACAAATCAAGCCAAGAAAAAGTCGAGATAGGCCTGGGCGTCAAACATGAGTTGGAAAAAATAGCATGACTTCCTCAAAACTCAACGAAACTGCATGAGACTTGTCCTAAAAGTTTTCTAGGGAAAAATCGATCCAATAGGTACCACTTTTGCAGATCAAAAAGTACTCAAATCGAACAAATCTACAGAAATAGCAAATCTGGAAAATCTGTCGAAAATCATGAAAAAATTCACCAAAAATCGAAAACTCACTCAAATGGCTTCAAACTTTAGCCTAATGGATGTGTTTGGACTAGGCAATTCAAAAAGGAGAAGATTCACCCTTACATGGCTGACGTCACTGTACAGACTGTTAACGTTAACGTACGACCTGCTGACATCAACAAGTCGACTGTGGACCTAAGTTGTGTTCAACATAGGAGCACCTGCTTGCTCTGATACCATGTGGATTTAGTGATTAGGGTTTGTAAGAAGAGAAGAAGAAGGAGAAGAGAAAGAATTGTATGAGTATATTGTTACTCTCATACATGTGTCTCTTTTATTTACAAAAGGGTTACAATTACAAGTATGTCCTCAAATACCAAAGTACTAGTATACCCTTACAAGTATTGTACCCCTATATACATCAACACATAACTACTATAAAACATACTTTCAGATAACACACTTTGCCTCCTGAAGAAGCACGACAACATGCCTTTATGGAAGACAAGGTGTAAACCACCAACCCATAATCCCATCCAAGCCAAGCAACTAAATAGTACCTAAGCTTCTTTGAATAGAGTTATTGATGAAAATAAACACCCCATACACCACTATCAACAATTAGAATTTTAGATGCAATAACAAAGGCTCTATGAAATGGCAACTCATCAGAGAGACTGAATAAGACAAGGTGCATAAAAGGGGAGATCCCCACTAAAGAAAGTTCCATTTTATTCCAATCAAATCTTGAAAGAAGAGCCTAAATACAAATCCATGAACTGCAAGCTCTAATACAATTTCAAAAGAAGAAAGAACAGAAGAGATACATAACGAGAAAATACTTGACACCAAGTAATCTGTTGTCATCCATTTTTACAAGTCACATGAAAAGGGAAGACTTGATTCTCATTGAAACGCCCATAAATACACACAGATACATATGTACACCAAAATACAAACAAACAGATAGGTCCACTGACAAGCTGGATATCAATGCCATTTATCAAGTAGAATGCATGTAAAATACCAGTATCTCCAGCTTGTAATTGCATAGACTGTATGCAAGGGGTTACACCCTCTAACACATACATCCTGCTGTTGTTATTAGGCCAAAATCTGAACTGAAACACCCAATCTTTCCCCTTTGCATCTTGAATCTTTAATGGAAGGCCTTCTGGTTGAGATATAGGAGGAAAATATGCCTGCTTACAGTTTCATGTTATATATAGCCAGACAAAACCAACAATGGAACTTCTCAGAAAGGAAAGTAACTCCAGTTTGGGGTTCATGGGTGGAAAGCTAGAAAGGAGTACATCTTTTGGAACGTACCTCAGCACATGCTTTTGGGAGAACTAAACGACCAATTCGACCTGCATCACTGGCACTCAGAACCTTCTCGAACAATGGAACTATAGTGGAATTCGAACTTGAGGACAACATGGTCAAGGCAATCACAATGTTTAGACCCAAAAAAAATTTTGTTTGGACCCATGAATAAATATAAGCATGCATAATTAACAGCACTGGGTAATGACCTTTTTATGCATCATTAGAAAGAACTGTAGACAGAAAGTTATTTAGAAAAATGAAAATATATATAAGGCAATCATGGATACTCTCCAGATATTTGCTGCAGTTCCTGGTCCGTTATTCTTGGCCAATAACGCGGAAGCAACTGATTCCGCCCCCGTCCCTCAGCAGGTGGCCTTGCAACACGTATCTGTGGAAGCATGTCCTTATTTGCCTCCAAACTTGTGCTAGGGCCCATCTTCAGAGGCTTGGGCAAAAGATGGCGGGATCTTTGCCCCTGTTGAAAGGAAGAGGGTGTTTTGCTCGGTTCCCTTCCTTCAACAACCATACTAGGAACAGACAGTGCAAGATTTGGTGTTCCCAAAGAAGCACCCAAAGTGATATTCAAGCTTGTCTGAGATAGCGAGTTGTACATATCTTTGACCCCAATGGTGTCTCGTTTGACAATTTGAGGTGATCCTTGATTTAAATTTGAAAAGCTCGTGCTTCCTACTTCCCCAAGGTGAGGCATGACTTTCTCCCGTTTAATTTTCCCATGAGACTCGTTAGAGTCATCTTTCTGAGATTGAAGTAAGTTGTTTGGCCCATTACCCTCCATACTTCGGCCCAACTGCATAAGCTTCCTCTTATCGACACCAGCACCATCTATTTTATTGTCCACAGATGTACCAAATCCATATGGCTTTTCATCACTTGGCATCTGCATGAAGTTTTAGAAAAGATTAGAAATGCATAGCGTATGAGAAACAGAGTACTTAAAATTTCCATCAGCAATTGTCCAGTGCACATCCAATAAATGCAGGAAGAACTTAATAACATAGTAAATACTAAATAGTACCACAACAAATGCCATCATCCAAAAATATATGAGAAAGTTGTTAACCAACCTAGGTTGCACCTTAGCCATACAATGCTTACTTTCCCTACTGAATATTCCATTTTCCATCCAATGATCCATCTATCCACCTTCATTACCATCAATATTTATTATTGGTTTGTTTGATAAAGGCCTTTTTTTTTTATAAAGGCCCTTTTAATCCATTATCAAATGCAAGTATCTATATAATTGATCTCATGAGATGATATAGATGGTTACTAAGTAACATAGTAGGATATCAAACACACTGGAATATGTGGGATATCTAATCCGGTTCTTGTAGACCTAGAAATTTACAAATAAGGGTGAGGCTTGGTACCTCACTTATAAAACTACCATATGATGGGGTGATGTAATCTAAGTCATTAAAGTGAAACTCTAAGCCTACATGTGGGTGCAATATGTAAATGCACAAAAATGGATACGTTATGAACACACTTGCTAAAAATTCAATCAAGATAGGTGTTGTTCATATCTACAGACTATTCCTCAGGCTTAAGGGAATTTTATTTCTCTAAGTCATCTGCTTTGTTATTTTAAGGTGCCAACCAACCAATGACGCAAATCGATAGCTATATTATGGTTAGTTTGGATAACTGGCCTGATACTATACAGATGGCCAATAAGGAATATACTGCCATACATGGGGGTTAATTCACTTTGGGATAAAGATGAATTTATTGGACACGAAATTCTGGATCTGATGGCATTTGATAAAACATAATTTCTTAAATGATGATCTAAAGGTGTGCAAAGCTTAAAATAAAATTACTTGCTTTATACTTTCCACGCCATTTGCTTGTGCTTGCTCTTTTAGAGTTGTAGACTTCTAACTAAATGGTTCATTAATGAATCTTGATTAACATTTTCTAGATGTGGATCTTTTTTTTTTAATATTTTTATACACCTGTGCATCTTTCATTCTGCAGTATTGCTTGATATTATGAAGTATGATGGGTATTAAATGCTTGTTCTCCGGTGATCAAATACTTTGGTCTCTAGTGACGAAAACTCTGGTTTTCGATAGCTATGAAGGACTCTAATTTCAGGCGATTCATTTCCATAGAACTAAAATCCTTCAAAATCCATACAGAAAATGAAAAATTCTCCATTACTGAGAGAGGCAAGGATCAGCCATGCTGTGTTAGTTTCGTTTGCAGCTTCTTGGGAGAAGTTTTGTTCATTCCTTCAAAAATCATGGTGCGCCGATAGCAAAGAAGCATTGAAAAAAACCTATCGTTCCAATGGCGGCTCATTGTTTTTATTTCGCAGTGCAAATGATTGGGGTTGGTTCATCCACCTCAGAGAATGGTTGGCAAAGGCAAACAATCAGTTCATCGTGATACCAGAGGGGGAGTTTTAGGGAGTTAACATACCATGGAAGGCAGTGGGTTTGACGATCACTCACAAGCTCCATCTCAACAATAACAGGTCCTTCAAGTGGTTTCCTCTTGGAATACCCAGTAATCGTGCGATTATTGTTCCTAAATCCACGATGGATGCCGAGCTGATAATCAACCTGAGCCATTTCACAGTAGGCAATAGCATTCTTGTCTTCAAGAGATGGAATGCTGATGTCTGTAAAATCACTACAGTGGCAATCTCTGGCTCTAGGTGGATTAAAGCATGGGGCATTTCATTTGACCTATGGAATATTCACACACATTCAAAGAAATTGGCAATCATTGTGGTGGGTTGTTAGAAATTAATGATCGAACCAGGAATTTCCAGGCCTTATCAGCACCCCGACTGAAGGTTGGATGCGTGGCTGGATCTATCAAGAATTCCTAGGGTCATGAATTTCCGGATATATGGAAAGCTTCTAATGGTTGTAATCAAGGTCGAAGCAGCTTTTCTAGGTATTCATGAAAACCTACCAGTACCTACAGGTGCTTCAAATAGAGAAGATGATGACATTTCCCATCCACTACTGCTCTCACCAACTGATAGGTGACACCAGGTCCCTTCAAATTCTGGAACGGAATTGAAACCCAACTCAATTCCAACTTTGGATGAATCCCCATGGCTGCTGATAACGTGGTCATTTCTGCTAATAGGTTTCCTAATCTAATGGCCTTGGATAAAGCACACAATGTTGAGCATATCGAAAACCGGGATTCCAATCAAAAGGCGAACATGAGAGGATCTGGTTTCGTTGCTAGTCAGGTGCACTAGATCAGCTCAAATACATCTTGGGTGTGGAGACGACGGATCGAAGGGTCTGCTCAGGGTGAAGGCAAGTGTGTTAGGTACTAGAGCAAGACAGAGGTAAGAACATGAGAATTTGAACAGATAGTTCACTCGAGGCAAAGGCAAGGGGTGTCAGGGTGCTGGGGTGCATTGTACAATGACAAATTGTTGGCTCAGTGTGAAGGCAAGTTGTTGAGGTACAAGGGTGACACAGATGAAAGACAAGCGAAATGGATAGTGCTTACTCAAGGTGAAGGTGCAAAGGACCAAGGTACTAGGGTGGCATAACGATACAGAGAAAGCTTGTAGCAAGATACAGAAGACCTTCAAGAAATGAAGGCAAAGTGGTAAATGCGAGAAATGCCTTCTCCGGGTGAAGAGGTGAGACGTCTAGGTACTAGAGGGGCAACACAAGAGGGTTATTTAGTCGAACAGTGACAAGTGATAATGTTTGGATAACTTTGTAGATATGTTGAGAGCTTAAGTGGGGGAAGCACTTAAGCCGTGGAATTCACAGGAAAGCAATGATAGTGGGAAGTCACAATCGTGCCACGATGGTGGTCATTCGTTCAAGGTACTAGTGTGAGCAGAGTTCATTGTGTCCTTTGTTATCTTAGTCAGCTAAGTGTCAGGATTCAAACATATGTGAGATTGGTATGCTACAAAGGGTAAATGAAGTTGTTAGAGCAAGATTAGGAAACCTCAAGGGTCAAGTATGAAAGTCTAAGTGATTGGCATGTGTGGTTTTGAACTTTGGTGAGGGGTATTGCCCATGGATGGGGAACTAACAGATTGACTTCCAAGGTTGGAAAGGTTGAAAGACCTATGAGCTGTAGCAAGTGTCAATGGAGTGACAAGCTTTATTCGTGCATGATAGTGTGGGTTGATTATTGCGTTGACAGATTGTAGAGACAAGTGAAACCGAGAAGTCGATTGGTTTGATATTACGAGTACAGTTTTGGTATGGGACACCATTTGGAAGATTGTGTATCAAGTCAAGAAGCTGATCGGGATGGGAAGCCCTCAAAGGAGGCAACGCACAACGGATAGTGCAAGGGTGGTTTCAAGCAACAAGTAAAGGTTGTTGGCTGTGGAACATTGGAAATGTGCAAGGGGTACAACTAGGTAAGACAAGTGAGGGGAAGTTACAAATATGGGACTATGTAGAAGCTCACGTATCAAAATCATGGGAAATTTGGAGTGGACAAGTCAAGATGAAAAAAATTCACAAGGTTAGAGTCCTAAAGGAAGGGACCAGGCAATGAACCACAGTTGGCTAGCGAGCCACACTTTGACAAGGGCATGGATTGGAACTCTTGGAGGAGAGAACTATGGCTCAACAGATAGAGTTAGCTTGGTTTGTGGGTAACTAGGTATTTTGGTGCATGATGCATAGAGCAATCGGTGAACTGTGCCTCATGGGCAAGGTGAATTAAGCTGATTTCAAGGGCAAGGCGGTGCTCAAGTCCGAGTTCATTTGTTAGTAGAGTTGTGTTCAGAAGATCTGAAGCCACAAATGTCTCAAGAGTCAATACAAGAGTGTTAATTTAGGAGTCACGCAGGCATCCTAGAATGGACTTGGGTGCACAATAGATCATGCATAATAAGTGTTTGTGAAGAGTGGGATGTGCACAATGGCATTGGGAGTGCCTTGAAGGCCAAGAAGGGTCAAGTAGTAGACAGCGTACAAAGTTTTCAAGGCTGAGTTCAATGTGGTACAGGACGATGATTCAGGGGTAATCAAGGCGCAAAGAACAAGTGTGCAAGTTGAAGGTGAGCACTTGGAGCTGCGTTGACGAGGGTGTCAGCTAAACAAGTGAAGGGAAATGTCACGGACATATATTCTGGCACATGCATGGGCATGACGGCCTTAGGAATTGGCATGGGCAAGGAGGTATGTCACAAGGCATGGGCGGCAATAATGTATCATGCAACATGTTCCTAGCCTGCATGAGCTTAAACTATGGTTGCACTCCCCAAAAGTAGTGGGGGTGGCTCTAAGCTTCTTGGAGGGGTTGCCTCGGGTTTAATAGTGGATTGGGTTCCCCTAGGGATAATGCTTGGGGCTTTGGAGTAGGCGGTACTATACATTAGCCCTAAGCCTAAGGTTAACACCTAAGCATGCACTAGCATATCTTGTGCGATAGTGGTGGCACAGTGTAGACCGATTAGGCTATCCTATGGCCAATGTGCTCGGGAGTGCATGTCCTGGTGCTTGACATGAGCTTAGCCTTGTACAGGAATATCACTTCAATGATCAGGCAAGACAAGGAGTGTCATCTTGTATGGAACATCATGGTGCTCTCATAAAGTGTCATGGGTGTCAATGGGCTTAATATCTCAAGATGCAACTCGAGGATGTGTTATAGGCATGTTGGGCCTTTAGTGCTACATGGCAGGGAAACTAGGAGCTCCATGATCATTTGAGGTGCGTTTCAATGATGGTGTGCATGCCAAGGTGGGTGACTAATCATGTACTTGGCTCAGACAAGTAAAGATGACACAGGGACCCTACAAGCAGGATGAGCAGCTTAACGACATAATGAAGAAACTTGTGGGCTAGTTAAACAAGGCTTAATGCATTAGTGCTCTTGGTGAGCAGTATCCTTGTCAATGCATGAGGGGCATATTGGTAGGTCAAAGAATGGTTCAAATGACGTTAAAGCTAACCTTTGAAATATCCCGATCTTCTAATTCCGATTAGATCCTAAGGGGGTTGAATAGGATTTTTTTCTAATTTAACTATTTAATTCAATACAATGATTAATGATCTTTTGTGATGCCGATGAAAGCCAATTAGGTTATTTGAGATGTATCATTTGCTGTTTTGAGGTCATGTCGGGCTTAAGAATCAATTTGGCTAAAAGTGAGATGTACCAAATTGGTGAGGTGCCAAATATAAGGGATTTGGCTTAGATTTTGGGCTGTAAAATTGGTACCTTACCGTCGTCCTATTTGGGTATGCCTTTGGGAACTAATTTCAAATCCAAAATGGTTTGGGGTCCAATGGTAGATCAGATTTCATCGAGGCTGGATTCTTGGAAGGCGACTATGTTGTCTAAAGGTGGGAGATTAACCCTTCTGAAATCCACTCTTGCTTTCATCCCAAATTATTATCTCTCCCTGATCACTATTCTGGGGGCGATGGCCAATGATATCGAGTCTAAATTTCAGAATTTCTTGTGGAACGATTTGGAGAATCACCATCATTACCATCTTGTTGATTGGAAGATTATATGCAGACCGTTGAGTTGTGGAGGTTTGGGTATAAGATCCATTAGGGAGCATAATAGGGTGATGTTGGCCAAGTGGCTCTAGAGATTTAGTACAGAAAATGAGTCTTTGAAGAAGGGTGGTGGTTGCTAGATTTGGGGGAGCCTCTCCGTGGGTTTCGAAGGGGGTTCGGGTTTGGCACGGTTGTGGTCTTTGGAAGTCTATTCTAATGGTTAAGGATATGTTTTGGAACTATATTCGTTTCAAGCTGGGCTCAAGGAAGGAGATCAGGATTTGGGAGGATCGGTGGATTGGTAACAGACCTTTACAGGAAGTGTTCAGGAATCTCTACTCATTAGCTATGGACCCCATGGGTAGTGTTCAAACATTTTTGATGAGGAGAGTAACATTTGGAGGCCTCGGTTGCGTCGGAACTTGAATGATTGGGAGATTGGGGAGTTCGCCAATTTGTTGAATTTGCTCAAAGGTTCTAAATCGGATAAGTCAATGGGGGATAGTTGGGAATTGGTTATTTCTAAAAAAGGTATCTTTACTCCAAAGTCCCTTTACTTGGAAGTGGGTGTGAATTTATGATGGGTTCATTTTCAATCAATGCCATTTGGATCTCAGGTGTCCCGTCAAAAGTGGTGTTCTTTATATGGAATGTCTGCCTTGATAAGATCCTCACCCTGGACCATCTTCAAAGTCGGGGTTGGAATTTGGCAAACAAATGTGTGATGTGCCTAAAGGATGAGGAGTTAGTGGATCATCTCTTTATTCACTGTGCTTTGGGGCATGCGGTTTGGAGCTTATTTCTTTCCCATCTTAATATTCTTTGGGCTTTTCCTTTTCATTTTCATGAGCTAATCCCTGGTTGGTGGATCCGTGATTTGGACGGGTTACCTTCAATCATTTAGGCTTATCTCCCGGGGGTTATCTACTGGGGTTTGTGGAAGGAGAGGAATTCTAGGATCTTTCGTGAAAAGTTGAAAAACTACGAGGAGTTTCTGGTCCAAATTCACACTACCTTACTAGGGTGGATTTCTATTAGGAGTGATTTTGTAGAGGGAGAATGGGTTTCCATTTGTAGTGAGTAGTTGCTTTGTAGGAGTTTTTTGGGAGTTTCACCTTTGTTTTAGTTGTTGTTCTTGTGTTGCGGTGTTCTAGTGAGGTTCCTTTGTTTCCTCCTTTTTGTCCCCTTTCTGGTTTTCAATAAAATTCATCCCTTTATCTCTCAAAAAAAAAAAATTCAATACAATTTAAGATCCTAATTTTGGTCTAGCTTGAGGTACCATAATTGCAATGGATTTAACAAAAATCAATCAATACAAGCGAACTAGGCAAGTGTTTCAATACTCAAAATCATAAACAAATAAGGCACACATACACAACCATAAGATGCACATAATTTTTATAATGGTTCAGCGACTCTGGTTCCTACTCCACTCTCAGAAAGCTCTTTCTCTAGTGTTAAGTTTTATTAATAAGTGACCTATTAAAAGAAAATCAACCAAAACTTAAAATAAACTTACAAGTTCAACGATTCCTAAATCTCCTTGCAAGTTGTCATCACGACAGATTCATCTGCTATGTTTCGCACCCACTGACTCCGATGGATGCACTGTGCCTAGTGACTCTGTTGGACACGTCAAATTCGCTACCAATGATTCCGATGGAAGCTTATGTATCCAATGACTCCGATGGACACATTCAATTTTCTCCTAGTGACTCTAATGAAAGCTTATGTATCCAATGTCTACGATGGACACATTCAATTGTGTACATAAAAGATTTGTCATAGATGTGCACATAACTCTAGAAGGTAGATGTGCCAATTGCGGTCAATTTCGATGGAGAGAACCCCCCTCTTAACAATAAAGGATGATTTTACAGTCATCTACGCTCTCTAAGCTTTCCAAAGTATATAACTTAGATAAAAAAAGCTAGGTTGCACAACCTTGACTCAGATATACCAGAGTCTTGAGCTCTAAGGTCATCTATAATGGTTGCCTCTCAAATTTTTTAGATTTTCCAATCAAGAACTAAGCTTTTTGATCTTGGATCATTGATTTTCCTCTTGTTCCTTTTTCCTAATCATTGGGAGGACCTTTACTTTTATATAGTACTCAAAAGAACTTATAGAAGATCCTCAACGGCTCTCCCAATGGTCAAAAACTAGTCATTGCATAGGGCTACAAGTTATCCGAAAAATGTTTGTGTTTCAATCCGCATCCAATCCAAAATATGCTTATCCGGTCCATTCATAAAAATATCCGTTTATATCGGATAGGATAGGGATATATATCAATCCGTTCCGTTAAATATCCGTTTCGTTTAAATATAACAATATAGAGAATAAACCATTGGATTTAAAATTAATCCCACAATCTTAAATAGCATAATAATTAAAACCCTAAAAATATATAAACTCTTTACTTCATAACTATTTTCTCTCGGTCTATGGCGGCACCCACAAGTAAGTACTACCACACTATGCCGCAGTGGCGGAAGTTCACACCCACCACATAAGAGAAGAGATGGTGTTTTACTCCATCTGACATCATTGCCAAGCCATACGGCATCGAAGATTTTACGAGGATAGACATAGTTTAGGGAAGACCGCACTAGCGATAGGGACGACATCTATGGAATTACCTATTTTTTTCTGGATATCCGAAATCCGGTCCAAAATCCGAATTATTTAAGCGGTTAGGATGCGGATATAGTTTTATAATATCCATTAAATATAGAATAGGATACGGATATGCTCATATTCGTTCCGAAACCAGTTCATTTGCAGCCTTATCGTTGCGCATCCATTTTGGAAAGATTTTTACGATCTACAATTCGATCAATCAAGTAGGTTTCGATCGATCAATCTTCGATTGATTAAGCAGGCTTCAATCTATCGAATGGTTCTTAGCCAGAACATAAATCTGGTTGACTGATCCAAGGCCTTTTGATCAACCGAATGGGTTCTAGCTCTATGGCTCATTCTAGTTGATTGATCAAGCCACTTTCGATCGATTAAACCTATCAGTTCGATACATTTTAACTTCTTTAAGTTCAATTTTGCTCAACAACCATTAGGGTTCCACCTAAGGTTCATGTGAAAGTCCCGATGATTCACCTAGGTTCAATGGCCTTGGTCTTACCACGAACGCTTACCATCCAACCCTTTAAGTCAGACTACACTGAATCACATGGTTCACTCTTGAGGTACCCTGCTTTGGAACTTGAGACTTTCTTGCAATTTTCATGTGTAGCTTCACTCTCTCTTGCACTTGTGGTCCTTCCTCATCTGGTCTTTTGTAGTGTGCCTCTTGGACTTCTTCCTAGACTTAGACTTACATGACTGATGACTTACAATTTCACTTACATACATGTAAGACTACATACTTGGACCAACTACATACATGTAATTTTTAAACTGTGGAATGGAATTGATAACTTACAATTACATATTTCACTAACAACCTTGGCTAGGTGATGGTTGAGTTTGTCCATGTCAGTGCAACGTCACAGCACAATAAGTGGCATAAAGTAGCTTGGTTTGCATGGACCTTCAACCTAATCTAACCTAACCTAAAAAAAATTGACCAAGTCAAATCAAGTCCAATCGGATCTATAGGGCCTATTTCAATAGGACTCCTATACTATAATGATGGATACTTGGACCCATTTGTGGGGCCTACCTAGATTGCAACTCCCATTTGTGGGGCCCACAACCAATTTTGTACAATTATTGCATATTATTTAGGTTTTTCTAGACTGTACAAGATACATAGTGTATTCTTAATGAGATTAGAGACCCCTGTGACAGGGAAAGAGCAATATATAATCCTAGACAACTGTAGATATCATTTTATATAGTTTGTTAATATTGTTGTCTATGTATGAGATACATAAATTATTTGCTCATGGCATGAGATGTTTGACCAAGTAATCCCTCAATTTACAATATTAAATATGTAAGTAACAGTTATTTTATGAAATGATGTTTTTGTCCTTCCACCATTAGCTGGTAAAATATCTTAATTGGGATAAGTAATTAATGCACACAAGATAAAACCATGTCTGATTTTTTTCTTCGGATAGGTGTAAGTATAGCTAGTGAGAGTGTAAACCCATAAGATATGTCATCTCATAGTGATACACTAAGATTGAGATTGTGGGTCTATACTTTAATTAAAAGGATCATGGCAGCCCACAGGTTTTAAGCCTAGCTCTTTCAGAAGCCGATATAAAATGAAAAATTCACAAATCTAGAAAAGGGATTAATCATGCTTCTACCAAAACTTTAATTGATAGTTTCCATCCACTTAATTAGGAAAGATATAATTGATTCCCACAAGTATTTGTATTTTGCAAGATAGGGTTTCCAATGATTACTTGGAATTTTGATTGGTTTTTTGTTTATATATATGGGTATACATATGTTGCAGGTATATTAATCACATGTACAAAGGCTATACCAAACCATATGGTATAGACCTATTTCACACGTTTATATATAAATAAAATCTCCTGAATGGAGACACTCTCCATATGGTTCTTTCCCTCATACGAATACATTATTTTTCTCCTTTCTTCTTCCTTTCTTCTTCTCCTTCTTCTATTCTTCTTCTATATACTTACTTGTAGGGATTAAAGTATTTCTACTTGGTATCAGAGCAGGAAGATTGTTGACTTATTGTGCTCTTCTACTGCTGACATCAGTGAGCCTAGGGCTAACATCAGCATCTGAACAAACACCCTAGGCACAAGCGAATTCTGTAAGTTTATGATGGATCTCTAATTTATACATATAATAGAAATCTTCTTTGGGTTTTCTTGGTGTAATGGGTGATTTTAAACTGATTGTTTTCTGGAAAATCCACAAAATTCCAGTTTTTAGAATTTCTAATGTTTGATGTTGCTAAGGAGTTTCTGAGGGTGATTTTTTCGGGCTGATTTGGTCTTGTACTATCAAATGACTCTGTTGAAACGAACCCCCATACGTTTTGGAGTTGTATTAAAGATTCTATCAGTGTTTTCGTTGAGAAGATTTACCGCCCGCCTATCACCCCTACTATTCAATTTTTTGGATTTTTTCATTGATTTTTGAAAAGAGTTTTTCCATATTATGGTGTTTTGGGATCTCTTATCTTATATTATTTTATCTTTTTTTATGAGAAAAAAGAATTTATTAATGAAAATGAGCAAAACCAACCAAAACACAGAGAGGGGATGAGAGATCCCAGAAGGAAAAAAAGAAGAGAGAGGGACAAGGGAAGGACCCTCGAAAAACAAAACCGAACCCCTCAACTCAAAACAATCCCAACAACAGAGTCCCAATGCCTAAGGAGATCCCCACTAGGTATCCCCTCATAGTCCTTACACTGTCTTACCTAAAGCAAAATAAATTCCTTAGCCCTCCTATACACATGCCAAGCTGGTTGGGAATAACCAATGAACACCCAATTGTTCTGCTCCCGCCACACAACGCCACACCCTTCACCCAAATGTGCTTAGCGTCATCGTTATTCAACTAAAGAGAATCCCCCTAAGGTCCATGGAAGCAATAAATTTCATCCTGAAATCCCTGGACACACTACACCATATCTCTCAAGAAAAAGGGCAATGGATAAGCAGATGAGAGACCGATTCCACCTCCTGGTAACAGAGAAGGCATATGCTTGGTAAGTGAAAGCCTTTCTTCCATAGAGAATCCATAGTAGAGATTTTCTCCAAGACTGTCGTCCACATAAAAAATTGGACCTCGGGAGGGGTCCCATTATACTAGATTTCTTTCCAGGGCCCCACAACTGTCCTTGTGATGGCCATATGACCATAGCAAGATTTCACCAAAAATTCCCCATCAAACGCCACCTTCCAAGTCTTGCGATCTTCGGGGTCTTGATCAATGTGCAAGTCTTGCAATCTAGCCAAAAGTTGAAACACCCTTAGGATCTCTCAATCAAATAAGGCTCTTCCTAGCACAGGAGCCCACACTACCTCTCCCCCAAGCATAGAAAAATTGGCTACCACATATGATGTTGGATCCACCGCCAAACCGAATAAGTCAAGGAAGTCCTGCTTAAGAGACCTCACCCCACACCAAGTATCCTCCCAAAATTTGGTTCACCTCCCACTTCCCACCATATACCCCATTCCCTCTTTAAACATAGGCAACAATTGCTTAATCCCCTTTCAGGGGCTACAACCAAAGGTCTCCCTAGGAGCCGAGGCATCCCACCCATCCCCCACCCCGAATTTCACCCCTACAACTTGCCTCCACATAGCATCTAATTTAATTCCAAATCTCCACAACCATTTGCATAGATGGGCCTTGTTCATAGAATGCAAACAAGGCAACCCTGCCCCCCCTATATTCTTCGAAGTGCATATCCTCTCCCACGAAACCAAGTGCATACCCCTATCATCTTCGCTTTTGTACATAAGAAATCTCTTTGAATTTTTTCTAGCGACTAACCAACCGATTTAGGTAACACTGAAGGGGAAAGAAAATGAATATGGATGTTGGCCAAAGAAGCCTTAATTGGAGTGAGTCTACCCCCTTTTGATAGGTAGCCTTCCAACCGTTTAAACGCTTCTGCATTCTGTCAATCACTGGATTCCACACCTCCTTTACTTATACGTGGCCCCAAGACGAAGCCCCAAATTGGTTGAGGGAAGCTTACCCTACCTACACTCTAAATCAGTCGCAAGTTGATCTAGGTTGGACACCTCCCCTATAGCAATCAGAGAACTCTTCCCTAAATTAAGACGAATTATAGAAACCACCTTAAAACAACGAAACACGCATCTTAACAATCGAATCTAATGCTGGGAGTTGTCACAAAATATAATGGTATCATCCGCAAATTGCAAATGAGAAACAACCATCTCCCCCTGCCCCAAAGAGAAACCATTGAACATTCCTACTTCTGTTGCCCTACTTAGTAAACCCCACAGTACACCTACCACCATCAAGCATAACAGGGGGGATAGAGGGTCCTGACAGAGTCCTCTGTTGCACCCAAAGTGCCCCTTTAGCACACCCCATTGATCAACACTGAGAAGGAAACTAAGCTAAAACACCTCTAAATCCACTCCCTCCATTTTATCCCGAATCCACATCTCCGCATCACGTATGGAAGAAAGTCCCAATTAACATGGTTATAAGTTTTCTCAAGATCCAACTTACACATCACCCCAGGATTGCCCTCACGGATACGAGCGTCAATGCACTCATTAGCACATAAAACTCCATCAGCTAAAGATCTACCTCTGAGAAAGGCTCCTTGTTCCCGAGAGACAATCCGTGGAAGCACTTCCTTTAGACGAAGAGTCAAGCACTTGGCAATTATTTTATAGGTGCTTCCCACTAAGCTTACCGGTCTGAAGTCGGATAATTGGTCAGCTCCCTCCTTGGGAATGAGTGCAATATAAATGCCGTTGCTTCCTTTATCAAGAAAGCACTTCTCAAAAAATCTTTAAAAACAAGCATCAAATCCCCTTTAATCACCTCCCAACAGGATTTATAGAAAGCAAGCATAAAGCCATCCAGGCCTGGCACTTTATCTCCATCCATCATCTAAATAGTCTTTTTAACTTCCTCCTCCTCAAAAGGTCACTCCAACCATTCAGCCTGATCATCCCCCAACTAAGGCAAATGCAAGCCATCCACTTTTGGCCTTAAAGGGCTATCCTCCTTAAATAACATCCAGAAGTAAGTCTCAACATGATTTCTAATCTCTTCTTCATTTTCCACTCACACACCTCCAATTTTGAGGCCTTGAATGCGGTTTATAGACCTTCGAGTTGAAGCCATCCTGTGAAAAAACTTTGTATTTTGGTCCCCTTCTTTAAGCCATTGCACTCTAGACTTCTTACGCCACATGATCTCCTCTATCGCGATTATCCACTCAAACTCATTCTGAGCATCTTTCCAAGCCATCCTCTCATTTTCCTCCAGCTCCTCCTCCCCTTCCTTCCTGTCCAATCTTTAGATGTCATCCAAAAAAGCTTTTTTTCTCCTCTTAATGTCCCCGAAAACCTCCTTATTCGAAACCCTCAACCGGTCCCTAAGGCCCTTTAGCTTTAGATGGAAAATTTGACCCTGGAGGCCTTGCACATCAAAACCATCCCACCACCCCTTCACCATGTCTACAAAACCAGGGTGAAGAAGCCACATATTTTGAAATTTAAAAGGAATAGGCCCCGAGTGATTCAACTCTTCCCCTCCTTTCAACATAATGGGAATATGATCAAAGCCCAATCTAGGTAATGCATGAACAATCACCTGAGAAAAATAGTCATCCCAATTCGTAGAGATTAGAAATCTGTCCAACTTACTCAACAAAGGCCGCTCCTAAAAACTTGACCACGTGAAATGTGCCCAAGAAATTGGCAAATTAATATGAGCATTATGATCAAACTCACAGAAATCATCCATGCCTCTTGTTCTTCTAACAACCCAGTTTCGTTCTTCCAAGAATAATACTTCATTAAAGTCCCCTCCTATACACCAAGGTAACTCCCTCCTCTCTCTAATGGACTAGAGCTCCACTAGAAAAATCTCCAACCGACCACCCAAGGACGGCCCATATACCCCAGTTACAACCTATTTATGAGTATCCCCTATCACCGCAGCCACAATCGGCACAGAAAATACATCCACCCAAGATTCATCACAAACGACCTTCTCCTCATCCCAAAACAATAGGATTCCCCCTATCACCCCACAAAAGGGAGCGCAATCTAACCCAACCTGCCAAAATGACATAAATTGTAGACATCCGTGTCAATACTTTACAGCTTCGTTTCTTGCAAAATCACAATATCCGGCCTAATTCGGCTGACCAGCTCCCGCACCAACCACTTCCTATCACTATAGCCCAAGGCCCTCACATTCCACGATAAGATGTTACACTTCATCTGGAAACTGGTCTTAGCCCTCTAGTTCTCCTTGAAGAACCTTCACCCTCACAGTCACCCCCTTTGCCATATGATAGTCCCCACCTAAGGTTCCTCAATTCCCTGTGGATCCTATCTAAGTACTATGGTTGGTTGGTTGGTTTGTCTATGTTGATTCTATCCTTGGCAGCACAATGGGTTGTGATTTCTTGTGCTTTGCTATGTGGTGATGTGTGTGGAGGTGTAGACTGCAATTGCCTTTTATCAGAACAATTGTGATGTGTGAAGTGTTGTGTTTTTTTTAAGATTTTGGTGTCGTGTAGAATACAAATTTAACCAGTTCAAGTCGCTTTATATAATGTTTACAATCGTGGTGTTTCTTCTAACTTCTAGAAGCTATGTTTGAAGAAGTAAGCCAAACCTCAAGTGGATCTGGGGTTATAGATGGAGGTGTTGATAGTGTTGCTTTTGACTTATCCCAACTTCAAATTACTACAGTAAAGTTTGATCGTAGTAATTACTTGTCATGGTTCAAATCTACCTTTATTTACATTAAAGGAAAGGATAAGGAGGACTATTTAACTAATTCCATCTCCTGGAGACCCCAAGTATCGAAAGTGAAAGACTAAGAATGCTTTGGTAGTGAGCTGGTTGCTGAATTCTATGAAACCTAAGATTAGTGGAAATTACTTAGTCATTGATACAACCCACCAGATCTAGAATGCCTTGTCTTAGACGTTTTCTAAAATTGGCCACAATGTTAAAGTTTATGAATTAAGGGAGCAGATTGCTCTTTTCAAGGGAATCTTCCACTTTCAATTTATTATTCCTCACTACGAAAGATGTGGGAGTTGGAGAACTATACTACATATCGTCTTTCTTGTGTTAAAGACTCTACGGCCTATTAGAAACATGTAAAGGAGATTCAGACATTCGAATTTTTTGTTAGTTTAAATCCTGAGTATGAATAATTTTGTGTTAATATTTTTGACAATGACCATTTACCACCAATAAATGATGTGTATTCTCATGTTCACTACAAAGAGAGAAGACAGGGTGTCATGAATGTGATTTCTATAGTTGAAAAATCAGCACTTGCCTCTTCATATCAATGAGGAGGCCGTGGTAGTCGTGGTTCTCATGGTTGTGGAAGTCGGTTTGGCAGTAAATCAAATGACCGAGATAAGCTCATGTGTGAGCATTGTGGTCGCACTAGCCATACTAATGAGATTCGTTGAAATCTCCATGGTCGTCCTCCTCAAGAGCAAGCTCAATCCTCCCCACATGGTGGTTTTAAAGGTGCTGGTCGTTTTGGAGGTCGTCCCAGTACACACAAAGTTGCCTCTACATCCTCAGATACAGTACTTGCAGCATCTACTAGTTCTGCCAATAGTGATGGTTTATCCCAGAGGTTGAGGCCTTTTGCAGTTTTGCTCCACATCTTGATAAACCTTCTATAGCCCCTACCTCTTCCTTTACACACACAGGTACATCTAGGTCATCCTCTTCTGCTTCTGTTTTCTCTCCTCAAGCCTCCTAGATTATTGATTTAGGAACATCACATCATATGACTAGTATGTCTACTCTATTTCATTCTTATCAAGTCAGTTCTAGTAGGGATAAAATGTGTATTGTAGATGGATCATACTCTTTTGTGGCTGGTCATGGTGATATTCATGCCACATCCGAGTTATCTTTATCTTGAATCTTGCATGTTCCTAATTTTACCTTGCAGTTGTTATCCATTAGTCATCCCACAAAACATCTAAATTATTATATTACATTTCTTCCTTCTTATTGTCTATTTCAAGACTTGGTGACAAGGAAGACGATTGGTTCGAAGCATAAGAAAAATAGATCCTACTTGATTCAAGTACAACAGTTGTATCACCAGTAATAAAGGGAAACACTCTATCATCCTCCGATGAGTTGTTGTAGTGGCATCACAGATTAGGCCATCCTTTTGTTTCTTTGTTGCGTTAGATGTTTCCCATCTTGCATCTTCTATTTCTAGTTTTCAATGCGAACCTTGTTAGTTTTCCAAACATTGTCGTTCAATTTTTCCAATAAGTAACACTAGAATTGATTCTCCTTTTTCCATTATAGATTCTGATGTTTGGGGCCCTTCGCCTGTTGTCTCTTTATCTAAATTTAAATATTTTTTCACTTTTGTGGATGATTTTTCTCCTGCTAATTGAGTGTATTCATTGAAACATAAAAGTGTTGTTTGTGTTGTATTTAAATATTTTCATAATATGATTGTTATGAGTCCGGATTCCGTGCACACAAAAGATGTGTGCAAGTTGTGTGCATGGACCAGGGGGTTAATGCATCAGCACAAAAAAGTGATTTACACTTTTTAGGGGCACACTTATCACTTTTTGGCGCTGATGTGTCCGCCTCCTGGTCCATGCACACATCTTTTGTGTGCATGAAATCTGGGGGGAATTGTTACTCAAGTTGGTGCAAAAATCCATATATTGTGTTCTAACAATGGGGAGAATATATCTCAGGTAATCTTTCTTTTTTTCTTGATGAATCTAGAATTGTTCACCAAACTGTGTCTGTCCTGACACTCCTGAACAAAATGGAGTGGCCAAAAGGAAGAACAGGCATCTACTTGATATAGATCTTGCTATTATGTTTACTATGCATGTACCAAAACTTTTTAATTTGATGCTATCCAAACAGCTACCTATCTCATGACTACATTGCCAACTTGTGTTCTTTTTTGCAAAACTCCACTTGAGGTTCTTTCTCCATCATTTTCCTTGTTTCCACTGCCTCTTAAAACTTTTGATTGTATTTGTTTTATCCGTATCCCTAAATTTGATCGGACCATGCTTGATCCTAAAGCACTTAAGTGTGTGTTTTTAAGTAATGCTACAAATCAAAAGAGATATAAGTGTTATCAGACCCTTTCCAGGAAGAAGTTTGATTCTCAAGATGTCACATTTTTTTAATTTATTTCCTATTTTTCTTCAGCTAAGACTTCTCTTCAGGGGGAGAGCTTTAGTGAAGATTCGTTTGTTCATATTCCTATGCCTATTCCTTCTTATTATTTTGATGATGTTAGAGTCTGAACTACAAGAGTACACCATAAGAAAAATAATCATTTTGTGGCCTCTACTACATTAGTAAATAGTTTTTTTTATTGTTTCCATCAAATAATACAATAAGTTGTACCGAAGCCTCCAATTGCTAAGATATATTGCCCTTGAAAAGGAAGAATGCTTCCTAAATACAATATACATGTGGCATTTGTGTTTTGGTCATTTAAATGTAGACAAGATTAATAAATTACTGAAAGATAGACCATTGAGTTTTGTAAAGTGGAATCATACCTAATTTTATGAATCTTACCTACAAGGAAAAATGACCCAAAAGCCATTCTCAAACAAAAGGGCAAGAGCCACCAAGTTATTGGAATTAATTCATTCTAATGTGTGTGGTCCTATAAGCAGACAAGCGAACAAAAGCTATATAGTCTATAAGTATTTCATCCCCTTTCTAACGTCCAACTGATTCATTATGTTCTCATACATCATTTACTAAAAGCCAATGGGTTAGACAATGATTAATTTTTTTTTTATATAAGAGAAAATTTTCTTTAAAAAAGGGGATAAGGCATATCCCAGAAAAGCCACCGAGCAACCGATTACATAAAGGGGAAATCTCTAAAAATGTTTCCCTACCCTTTCTTCAAAACTACAAAAGAAATATCCCTAAATTCTTTACATTTTGTAACCCAAAAACAAAAATGGTCTTTAGCTTCTCTGTACATCATAGAAGCTGGCTCCTTGTGATTTTCAACTGTTCTTTGATTTCTTTCCAACCAAATGGACCAAGCCACTGTCGGAAGTAGCATAGCCCAAATCACTCTCATTTTCTGTGACACCTTCCCCACATGCCAACAAAGAAGAAGATCCAAAAAAAAAATTTGGAAAGACCCATGGCATCCACACCTCCATTAGAATTTCATGCCATATCTCCATTGAAAAACAGTATTGAATGAATATATACAGTGGAACGACATATTGGTGAAATAATAGCGGCGAAGGGCCACATTGTTATTATCTCTTTTTTTTGTGGTTCAACTGCAATGTGTTATCACAATTAGTAGTGGACCAAGTTATAATTATTAAAGGTTTACTGATTCCCTATAGTAGTGGGATTGTAATTAAAGAAATGGGTCCAATAGCCCAAGATAAGATTCCCACCAGAATTCCATACCCACCAAGACTTTTTGACTGCTCAAAATCCTTTGGGGCTGTTCGGTTGGAAATTAAATGTGGGAAAGTAACACAAAACGTGGAAAGTTGTACGGCTTTCTCCAATTTATGAGAGAAAATAGTGTTTGGATAGAAATGGAGTTAATTCTTCGAATCTACTGCTTTCCTTGTCAGAGTTTCCCAATGCCATTTTATGCCTTTGCTTGAAATCCGACCAAATTGGTCGGATTTTGAGAAGAAAACAAAGGGGCTTTCATTCCTTGAATAAAGCCATTTAAGAACGCATGTCGTTCTTTCAGCAGCGGCGATCGACTATCATGGTGATGGAGAACCACGATCTGCGTGATGATCTTAGCACCTGAGTAAGTCATCTCCTCCATCTTTCTCCTCTCTCCTCTCTCTTCTTTCTTCATTCCTCTCTCATCTCTCTTCTCATTTCCTGTTTCTACTCTCCTCTCTCATCAAATATGCAAAACGAATAGAGGGTTGCAGAAACCCTTTTCTCTCTCTTTTTTTTTTTTTTTTTTACTTTTTATTGATTTACATCTTTTGATTTTTCATAGGTGGTAAGAAATGCTCAAATCTTCTTCAACTACCACCAAACATACTGTCAGTTCTCAA
>JAOXJP010000012.1:443853-467733 GCA_025762735.1 Platanus orientalis | reverse complement strand
CCATATTTTGTCAAGAGGAATAAATTGGAAGACCATGGATATTCCTCCAAGTTGTGTCCAGTAGTGTCGGATTTTGATTTTCTATTTTAAGGTGTTTACTTAGGAATTTAATGCTTAAAATGGGTTATTTGTAATTGGAATTAGTATAGGGTGTTTTTTAGCTTTTATAAGTGTTTAATATGGGCTAGTTGTACAACCTTGAATTAGTTCCCTTTGAGGACTGTTGAACATTCAAAGTAGACTCATCTTGAGCTGGATAACAACCCTAAAGAATCCCATTTTTAGAATTTAAATAGGATTTTAACAGTCCAAAACATGAGGCCCATTGGTGTGGTCAACAGTTTCAAGAATCTCTAATATTTTGAGATCTTTAGAGATATTTGGGAGCGGGGGGCACAATGCCAAGTTGTCAAAGTCCTACTTACTTAGGAATCTTTTTTTTTAAGAGTTTTATTTGTTTAGAATTCTTTTTTATAGGAAGTTGGTCAAATATTGAATCCTAGATTATAGGGATTTATTTAATTTGTAACATTGTAAGTCTATTTATAGGCCATCAAATATGAATAAAAATCATTGAAGATTATGAATTGATAAGTGTGACACGTGATGTGTGGAATTTTCTGTTGCGACCCAACTCTCTATCCCCTATTAGCCTGAAGTCGTGGACTTCTCCCTGTTCTTCTCCTCCTCACTTTTTCTCTTTCTCACGTCTTATACTCCCATCTTCTTCTTCTTTTTTCTTGGATTATTTTGCTGCATCACACCAAAACCTAAATTTCTTTTTTCAATAATTTTCAAATTTGATTACAATCCTATGTTTCATGATACTTATAATAACCCCTTAAGACTCCTATTACAACTAGGACTCTTATTACCCACTTATATTAATTTTAAATAAACCCAAATAAATCCCTATTTGCATCTAGACCCTTGGCAAATAAATGTTTAATTACATAGAACTCCCTACTAAATAAAAACCTTATTAAAATAATCCTAACCCAGAAACAACCCTAAAACTTCGTATAATTCGTTCAATAGTTTCCAGAGCCCATTCTAGCTGGTTTGGGCTTAGTCCTTCAAAGAGGATAAACCCTTTCCAACCAAGTTAGGGTTGTTGCATCACGTCCTCTTTATTTCAGCTTATGTCGTGGCACTTTCGGCCTAACCACCCCTCTTATTTTACTTTACAGAAATTATTTTCCAGCTTATATAGTTCTGTTTCTATGTCTTCTTTGTGAAACTTGCAAGTTTGCATAAACATTGTAGATCTTTTTATCCTTTGAATACGAGGAGTACCTTTCCTTTTTCTATTTTCATTCTGATGTGTGGGGTCCTTCCCCTATTACCTTTTTACTTGGTTACCGTTATTTTGTTACATTTGTGGATAACTTTACTCGTACTACTTAGGCTTATTTTTTGCATGCAAAACATGAGGTGTTTTCTACTTTTCAACAGTTTCATAAGATGGTTGATAATTAGTTTGATTCGAAGCTTTGTATTCTTCGTTCTAATAATGATTTTGTTGATTAATAGGGTGTTCCTAAGTGTGTGGGCTATGGGCTTGGTCTCTCTTCTCCCTAGAGTGATGCCAATAGTGGCTCCCATATTCTTTCTCCTTCACTCTTATCTTGCATCAATTTTACTATCAAAGCCAGGTTCCAACTAATTCTTATCTAGTTGGGTTCCTACGGGTCATTATAAGGATATAATTTCAGCTAGATTACTGCCTGGTCTATCAAATAGTAATCATGGGAGTGCCTAAGGGTGACTAGTATCAAGATTATAAAAGTTATGGTTGAAACCTTAAGGCTACAAGGGTTTAACAAAATTCTAGGATGGATAGACTTGAAGCCAGCCTAGAAGCCAATCTAATCCCAATTAGAGGAAGTTATGGTATCCCAACTAGAGATGCTTACAGCTATTGTCCAAAAGAAAGTTCTAGATCAAGAGCCTAAAACTAAAAACCAGACTAAAGCTCAAAAGAAGTCAAAGGCCAAGAAAAGAAAGAGATCAAGGTGGATGGGTTCTTGCAAAGAATCCATACTTGAACCTCCTCCTACCATGTTGCAGATCATTACAAAAGGCCAGATTGAGCCAAAGCCTGAGAAGATTCTAGCTCAAGCAAAAGCCCAAAGTGGACCAGATCAAGAATGAGGTCCAAACAAGAAAGTCAACAACTCCAAAAGGTGCATACAAGTCATCAACTCTAGGACCTCCACCACAACATTCTACAATCTTGAAAAGGCTGGATCAATCCATTAAAAGCAGTGATGGAGAGAGGCCGCCATCAAATTCGAGATTGAATTTCTCCCCACCCTGGGAGAATGATGCGGAAAACAATTCTAGGTTTCTTTATTTACAACATGTTATGTGTCTATAATAAGACCATTAGTGTTTAGGAAATTTAGCTAAGGGTATGTGATTATAAAAATGCTGAAAACTAAGAATAATAGGGGTAATCTAGGCCTAGTCGACAACCAAACTGTTTTGTCCTTAGTGGACCTCCAAAGTCGACAAGAGGGTTCCACTTAGAGAGCTGGTCGACAGCCCCTACTCTCCCTAGGCTTTTGGTAATTTAAATTTTAGGAAGTTTACGTTTTAGCAAGTTTTAAACTTAGGAAATATTTGGCTAGCAAATATTAAAGTTTTAGTAATTTTTAATATACGAAACTTTAAAGTTTGAAAAGGTCGTAAGCCTATTTAAAGGCACCCCCTCCTCTTGATTGAATTAATGAAGAATATTGATTTTGTTGATTAACTGGGTGTTTCCAAGTGTGTGAACCATGGGTTTGGTCTCTCTTCTCCCTCAGGGTGATGCCAATAGTGGCTATCCTATTCTTTCTCCTTCACGCTTCTCCTCTCTAAGGTGTAGCCATGAGGCTCTAACGAAGACATCAGGAGGCGCGAGTTCCTGATCTACCAAAGGAGGCACAGGAGGGATATGGTCATGCTATGGTTCCATTAGGGTCATTCTTTTTATTTTACATGTTCTTATTTTATGTCACATATAGTGAGGGTACTTTAATCCTCATAGGTGATTTAGAGATGTTTTTGTTATTGTTATAGTTGAAGGCTATTTTTTGTCATGCAAAATGAAAGAAAGGGCTATTTTTGTGAGGTGTCCATTGTATATAAAGAGACCTGGCCGTGGGACTATATTTATGGAGCCCACGACCAAAACAATGAATTATAAATGAATATTCAAATTTTGCTCTCACGGCTAAAGCTCCTTTCTTCCTCCTCTGTTTTTGGTTGAAGAACCCTAAAACCCTGGAATGGGTGTCTCCACCTAGTTTAATGCTAGTGGTGGAGGCCACTCCCTCCCCTTGAGTTAAAGGTTTTTTTCTCCAATTTTTCTTTTTATATTTCACACTTTTTCTACAGATTTTGCATTGTTGAAGCTGAGATACAAGTAGAAGATTGATCACCCCCTTCAAGGAGTTGAAATTCTCCTCAAAACAACATCTCCAAGGGTTATAGTAGAGCTAAGTGATCCATCCTATAATGGAAGCCTGACCTACAAGTCAATTTTAAAGAGGGCCCCACCTTGTTTACATACACTCAGGCGTGAGAACAAGGGCTAAAGGTGTTCCACGAGAATCCATACCATTCTCAAACGACAAAGACTTTGCAAAGAAGGTTTTCTCCAGTTGATTCTACACCCTTGTACGATCCTAGTGATCCCAATCTTCATCTAAAAGATCACTCAAAACCCAGGCTTCATCATCTGTTTTCTAGACCCAAGCGTGAACATCTGTTATTAACAGATTTTGGGAAATTGGACACCAGCTCTTAACAGTGGTTGTTATGATCGATTAGATTCATCTAGGCCACTCCAGACTCCCATACAATCCAAGAGTAGGCAAATGGATGCCCAAACTTCTGCTATAGTTGCTGGTATAGGTGCGTGAAAGTCCTCAAGGCATGAAATAGTGCTCTTCAGGTCACTTCACGAGAACAGCTTCAGTTCTCTCATTCGATAACCTATGGTCGTGAGATTTTCCCAGGGCGGACTACACCCTTGGGTGATCCAGCCTGGTAGGCCTCACATAAGAAGAAACAAAAATTCTTTTTCTTTAGGGCTAGCGGCACTTGCTGGAGAAAAGAGAAATTTTGGAAATTTTGGGAAATCCCTAAATCGGATTTCTGAGCCTAGTTATTGATTGTAAACATCTTCAAGGAGGCATTCAACATCAGATTCAGGTATTTCTTCTCCTATTTAGCTCTCTTTTCAAATTTCTGACAGTAGGCACTTTTAGCATGTTGTGGCATATGGCTTATGTGTGAGTTTACTATTTCCTGGCGTAAACAGAACACCAATACAATATCCTGGTTGTCTAAATATATTATTAAACTCATCTCTAGACCTCTCAGATCATTCTTGGAATTATTTGGCCTATTTCTCTGATTTTTTGTCTAATTTAAGCACTTTTCTGGTTTGACCTGCACTAGTCTCATTAATAAATTTTTATATCATATTAATAATCGAAGCATGTTAATTATGTCTTTACTTGTTTATAATTTTTGTAAGCCCTAATTTCTCTAGTACATATTGAGCATAATTTAAGAACTATTTGAATTAACATGGGGACTTACGAGTAAGAATCTTGTTTATTTTTCTTTATAATTTAGTCAATTTTATTCCTATCTCCTGAGTACACACTAACTATCCTACATGCATGTTGCATCAGGCTCCCTACTCTCCCAACTTCATCCATCTCCTTTTCTTTTCTTCTTCTTCTTATTCCTTTTATCCTCACCTCATCTTCTACTCTCCTAATTACTCTAATCATCTTTGTGACAACATCTCTCATCCTATATGCATTAGGTGGCTTAAATTTGAGAAAAATTTGCAGACATTATATTACACAAGTGGACATTCTAACCCGTATTTGAGACAAATCGCAGACTCCAGTCAAGGGTTTATTGTGGCTGATTTCAACAAGTATTCTTACCACTCCTAGTCCTTAATTGATTTTCTTGACTCCACTAATAATACCTGTTAACAATCTTGATTTTGTGGTACTTTTATTGAATCTATTAGAAATTCTACTCAGAATTTTTGGGTTTTCCTTACTCTTAAAATCGCCCCTACTAAAACTCTCAATCCTTCTTCTTTTTCTCTAGGGTTTTGATCCGCTACAAAATTCCTCAATTTCCCCTTGGATTCCCCTCTTCCCTTTCTTAAATTCTAAAGATTCCTTGTTTTGCCTAAACCTCCATTAAGGAATCTTTAGTTTTCTGAAATCTGAATATTTCACCTAACTTGTCTAAATTGTGTGAAATTTTAACCCTAGACCCCTTTACTGATGCACTATTGATCTCGAAAGTAACATAAAAAAAATTTATGAGTCAAATGAGCATTTTGGTAATTTCATAATTTTCTGCCCAAATTACAGAAATACCCATTTGGTTTCTTTCACTCTAATTTTTTCTTCTTTTCTATCCTATATTCTTCCAAGTTCTTTTCTAATAATCTATTCCTTGTTTTCTTAAAATTTGTGGCTACTTGTGTTCTAAAATTTGAATTCTTGAACTATTTGCTTCTGCACTTTAATTCAACAAATTATGAGGTTCTTGGCATTATTATGCATCACTCTATGGTTAATTTCTTCATCTAAAACACTTAAATGGATAAAATTCTCACCATCAATCATCTAATAAGTAGAATTTTGCAAATAAGTGTGTGACGTGTATGAGGGAGAAGGAATTGGTGGATCATCTTTTTGTTCATTGTTTGATGGGTGCATAAAGCTTGGGATTTCTTCCTCCCTCATACCAATGTCTCTTGGTCATTCCTGACCAATTTCGGACATCTAAATTCCGAGTGTTGGACTTGGATAAGAGATTCGGAGGGGATCCCTAAGGATGGTTGGCATTATTTGCACAAGGCCATCTATTGGGGAAACCAAAGGAGAGGAACAAAAGAACCTTCGAAGATAAGTTCTCATAGCCTAACAATCTTCAGGCTAAAGTTTATAAGCTCTTGCTCAATTGGGTTTTTATTGTGGTGGATTTAATGAGTTGAATTGGAAAGCTATGTGGAATGATGTTTTATAGACTGTTTTATGCTTTTCTTGTATGATGAATCCTTTTTGTATATTTTCTCTTCTTTTAATTGAATAAATTTGCATTACCTCAACAAAAAAAAAAAATCAGCCAAGATAACGGAAGATGTTGTTGATTACTTAAATTGGTACAGTTTAAAATGCTTGAAATAAATCTTCAATTCCCTTTCCTTATCACAAGACAAGGGCGAATAGCGTATTTGTACATAGAATCATAGACCTCTTTCATACACAAACTTATTTATACTTCAACACAATACAAGAATACATATAAGGTGTATAGTGTGGGCCCGCCAAGAGAATGGAAGTGATTCCCTGCTGAATGTGGGCCTTAAATAGAAACAAAACGAGGATTAAAACCAAGAAAGAAAGAAAGAATCCAAATCTGGAAAATCTGGGGCAATGTCACAAAAGGACCAAAATACCCCTGGTCGTGCATTAGAAAATTGTATGCTCTTGTAGGGTGAACTTAGGTCTATAAGATTGGATATATAATTTTATATAAGAAAGTTGTTGTAGGGTCGGTTCAAGAAACCAGAAAATTGCACGAAAAATAATGAATCAAGAATGATAATAATTTCAAGAAACTAATATAGACGGATAGTAGATTAAGGTAAGAACAAATACCCTTAAAAAAACCAAAGATAGGGTGGATTTAAGGTTTTGGATCCAAGAATCAAATCTAGAATAAATCTTGAAAGAGATTCTTGATATTTCTTGGCGATTCTTTAATTCAAGAATTAAATTTAATAAATATAAATCAAGAGATCAACAAGAATACAGAAAGAGAAAGAATGAAAAGAAGAAGAAACCGTGGGAAAGGAAGAGAGAGAAAGGTAGATGTGTCGTGAGATGAGAGAAATAGAAAGAGAGAAGAGTACCTGTCCAAAATCATGGACTCCCAAAAACCCAAATTCTTTATTCCAACATCAAAATCTTATTACATCCTAATGACTTGTACTAATTCTACTTGACTCCCTAGACTCCTACTCATATTAGGACTCTTATTAACCACTTACATTAATTTCAAATAAAACCCAAATAACTCTTATTTGCATCTAAACCCTTGGCAATTAAATACCTTATTACATAGAACTTCTCATTACATAAAAAACCCTATTAAAAACAGCCCTAAAATTCAAATAAACTAGCCTTCAAGTTTTCTATAATTCGTCCAATAGCTTCCAAGGCCATTTCCATTTAATTTGGGCTTAGGCCTCCAAAGAGGATAGGCCCTTTACAACCAAGTTAGGGCTACTGCATCAACTCCCCCCTCTTAAAAGAACTCGATCCTGTTGAGTTAGGGGGTGGACCAAGAATCCCGTCGCCTCCATAAGGTACACACTTGAGTAGAAATGACTCAGATGTCTTCTTGAGCTTCATAGTCGGTAAGTCTCGGCTCAGCACCATTTTCATCTCATTGTCGTGGTATTTGAAATAGTAGGTATTAATATAATCACAATGTTGTACCTTTTTATCAAACAAACCACAACCTTCCAAGGAGAATGTAGCAAACTTTCATGGGAAGCACATCACACTGAACTTGGACAACAAACCCACCAATAGAATAGGTAAGTAGACACCTCTCGTGGACCTTCAGGTTGGTGTTGTTGGCCCATTCCACCTTGTAGGGATTCAGATGAGGCTCAGTCTTCATTCCCAACTTCTTGCATGAAGTGATGCCACTAGGCTATAACTTACTAGCTGCCCTAGCAGTAAAAAAGTTGTTGCTTTGTCCCTCAAATCTAAGAGAACTCTTAAAGAAAGCTCGCTGAAATGGTGCTCTCTTTGGGTTCTCCTCCACCTGATGAGCAATGTGGACAGCATCATCCAATGTAAGAAGACAACTATAACTCAATCCAGTTGTAATCTGTGGTTGCAAACCCCGTCGGTACATAGCCACCATTATATCGTCATCCCACTTGGCTTTTACTCGAGTAGCCAAGTGATAGAACTGGCTAGTGTACGCCTCAACCAATATAGCACACCATTGCAATTGGGTAAGCTGAAGATGTGCTCTCTATATATAGACTGGAGGCTCAAATCTTCTCTTCAATGCACCTTCAAGTCTTCCCAATGCTTAAATATACCCAAGCGTCTATGGTCTTCCTTATAGTTATCTGACCACAACCTAGCAGTACTTTTTAGCTTTGCCTTTGCAAACTGAAGCCTCTTACTTTCCGCAATATCATGCCAATGAAAAAAGACTTTATGTAGCCAATCAAGGAAGACAACTAAGTCCTAACCTCCATGAAAATCCGGTACCTCTATACGTGCATTTCAGTCAAGATCATGCTGAACAACACTGTGATGTGATTAAACTTGTCTAAGAAGTCTCTCCTAGGTGAGTCAACTCGATCCATGTACTCTCTCCTAGTAGATATCACCTCACACTAAAATTGGTGAGAAGATTCACCAACTGGCACACTACTGGGCTACTGCGGAGGGGCTGCATTAGATGCTTCATGAGCCTGAATTAGGGAAATCAAAGTTTCTATTGGCCTAGATAAGGCAACTGTTAAGTGTTTCTAAAGTGACTCGAATATCCACCAATTGGGCTTGCATAGACTTCATCTCACCTTCCATCCCATGTATTGTGGTAGTTACCTGCCTCAATTCCCCTTTAGTAGCTTCAATTTCTTGTCCACGCTCATCCACTATTGTGGACAAAGTATTATTAGTCACCAGGCTTAGGAGATCAAGTAGGACCCTTTAGCATTGATACCAATTGGGTACAGGGCTGCTAAGAGAATTACAATGATTCTCTGCTGAATGTGGGCCTTAAACAGAAGCAAAACAATGATTAAAACCAAGAAAGAAAGAAAGAATCCAAATCTGAAAAATCCGGCGCAGTGGTGCTTGGACTTCCACTGTCAGCATGTCAACTGAGGCAACAACATCACATACATCTGTAATCACCGTTGGTTCATCTGTCACAACCGAAACATCGGCATTGGCTTGTTCAACACCTCTCATATCTAAAGCCTCAATCGTCACAGTAGTTGTAGGTTTGTCTTCCTCAGACAATTGTTCAGCATCATTCTCTACAAGGCCCAGCTTGGAATCATCACTCATGTCCTTCACCTTTTGCTTATCATGTTGGGACTTTGCAATTATTGTTTAAACATTGGTCAAGCCTTCCTCTATGACTTTCTCAATGGCGTTCTTGAAGACTTTCTGGAAGGCATCCAATGCACAATTCATATGCTTCAAATCAATATCATCAATCCTCCTGTATAGAAGACGTCGCTTGTTCCTAAGAATAAAGAGCTCTTTTGGATCATATATGTATCCATGCCTCTCGTCCCACTCTATGTTAGAAATGTAAATCAATACCATCTGCAATTCAAACCTAACAAACTCCTCGGAACTATATTTTAGCAGCATTCGATATCCTTCCAACTTAGGTAAATTATCACAACTCATGTTGGATAATCATGGAATGAAACTTTCCCAATTTCCAAGGTTTGGCTCTAAATGCAGGATACCAATTTGACAATGGACAACCAACTCTCAAGCTACTAACCTGTGGATTATGGGCCGTCAATGATATTACGAAAGCATAGGAAAAATATTAGGATTTCAAGAAAAAAATTAGAGTTACCGAAATATTTTCAAACTTAAAAGACAATTAAGAAAAGAACCCCAAAACTAAAGAAAAAACCCTAAAGCACTTGAATGTTTACACACAAAAAACTAAAGAATGAAGGAGGAATAAAATAGGAATCAAAGTAGAATTATTAGAAGATGAAAAGAATGATTAAAAAAGGGTAAAGAACCCAATAAGGGAAATACTGGAATTTTTTTTGTAGACCCAAAAAATTACCAAAATACCCCTCATTGTGTGTCGTAAAAAATCTGAAAATTTGCAGGGTGTTACATGACTATCTACGGTATCACCATACAAAATTTCATCAAATTCAGATATGTTACAATTTATGAAATCATATAAAAATCAGGTCTGCAGAATTCTTTAATCAAGAAACCAGAAAATAATTCAAGAAAGATAGTTCAAGAACTAGATTAAATCAAGGAAGAATTTAATGGAATTTAGGGAATTGAGAGGGGACCTATAGGGAATAAAACCCTAAAAGAAAACTCAAGAAATCAAGCCTTATAGCGGGGTGATTTCAAGGTTTTAGGAAAGGGGTTTTAAAGATTTCAAGCTTAGAACAACAAAGGGTTTTGTTGTGTGTTAGCCACAGGGTCCAAATCAAGGAATCTTGGGTTCTAATGGAAGAAAACATCATGGAATTGGAAGATGGGTAGGCTGCCAGCTAAGGGATAGTTCAATAGTCTTCTTGAAAGGTTTCTTGAATAGGATTTTAATGGATATTAAAGAAAACAGAAACTTTAAATGCTCGATATCAACAGACACCTCCAAGATTTCAGTTCTTGATAAACATACCACCATGAAATAAAATAAAATAAAAGGAGAAAAATAAAGACCTGATTTGAAGAAGGAGCACACCAAAACCAGGGGATCTTGGATTCCACCAAACTAGACAAAACCCAAGGCATCCACCAAAGGAACCACGCTAGTTTTTGCTGCACACTCACGAGGAAGAGAGGACAACTCCAATGAAGGAATAAGCACCCATACGTGAGACATAACAACAACTGATATTTTATTCCATAAAGGATAAAAAAATATACCCCAAATGGTTGGGATAAGGCTGTTTGCTGTTGTTGTTGTTGTAAAGGATAAAAAAATATAACATAATGTTGTGGGTTTATATAGCCCACGACCAACCCTGTTAAAACCTATTACAACTTTGACTTTAGAATAAAACTTGGGACTCTTAACTTATCATAATCTAACTCCACCTTAATTTAATTAAAAGATAATGTAAACATCCTATCTTAAAGACATAAGAAATCCTAATTACATTAGGAGACTAAATTAAACCCAAAAACTCTAGATAATGACAAGATAAATGTAGCATAAAATCCTAAATAAAATAAATAATAATGTTGTCATAACCAATCCACTCAACCCCAACATGGGCTGACCGCATTAGCCACACATGTGGGTCCCACCCTGCTCCTATGTGGGTCCCACTTCAGGTGAGATGTCTGCATCAATACTCTTCTTGGATTGAGCAACTTCAATCCCAAGAAAGTAATGTAGGGGTCCTAGATCCTTGATCTCAAACTCTTTCCTCAGAAAACTCAGGAGATTTACATCAAACTAACGCCTCGGATTTGGTGCGACCCCTAAAATCAGCCCAAGGTCAGACCAACATCAGGGACCGACACATCAGCGCTGAAAATATGATTTACACTTTTTGGGGGATGCTTTTCACTTTTCGGCGCTGATGTGTCGGCACCTGATGCTGGGCTGACCTAAGGGAGTCATAACAAATCCTTGGTGTCAAACTAATCATTCCCATTGACCACAATATCATCCATATAAACGATGATGCTTAACAATGAGGTGTGATCAGTTTGACATTGTTTATATCCAATTTTTGAACATAGTACTACGAAATCTCTCAAACCATGCTCAAGGAGACTACTTTAGACTATAAAGAGCATTCTTAAGCCGGCACACCTTTTCTTGGCTAGAAATATACTGAAAGCCTAGGGGAGGTCTCATTTACTCTCTTCCTCTTCTAAGTCTCCATCCAAGAAGGCATTCTTGACGTCCAACTAGAGAAGAGGCCATCCCTGATTAACTGCAACAAATATCAAGAATTCAAGATCCTCATGGAATTCATTTTTGTTACTAAAGCAAAGGTCTTCTAATAATTGATTCCATAGGTTTGGGTGTAGCATATTGCCACCAATCTAGCCTTGTAATGTATACAAATGAACTGTCCTATGTAAAGTATACATGAAAATGAAAAATAATATAAAATTGGAGCAAATCTGTGAAGTTACACATTTGGACCAACTTTGATAGTTTGGTTTTAAGAGTATCACACGTCCCAGTACACAAATATAAACATCCATCCCTAAGCACAAAGTTTGGACACATGTAAAACGCCCATTGTCAGGACCCTACTGGATGGATCATGCCTAGGAAATTTCTAAGAAAAAAAGTCTGAATGACGAGACTTTACTATCTGACCTGTAGCTTTTTTTATAACATTTAGGATACACTTTTACAGTTCAAAAAAATACAGAAAGATTTAATAAGTGAGTTCATTCGATTATGTATTTAGTTCTAGAACTGCTAACCTCTTATATAATCTTATCATTAAATGTTGAGTCCCTATTACAAATACATTTGTAAATATGGATGGAACATAACATTTGTAATCAACAATCTAAGAACTTAACACAGATAATAAGCATACAGATAACTTATCCGGGGAAAAAAAAAAAAAACATACAGATAAAAAGAGCTCCATTGTACTCCATGACATTAAAAAATTTCCGATTTCTGAATATGACAAGAGAAAATTAAGATCATTATAAGTAGATAATGATCTTCTTCAACTACCACAGGGAAAAAAAAAAGAATTAATACAGACTCACAGAGGTTTGGTGCCACTGAGTCTTCTGAAACTAACTGTGAACAAGTACAGCAAGCTTTCTGCACATGCATTACAGAAGAAATCACAAAACAATCAGGCAACCATAACTAATACATAAAGCCAATAATACATCAGGAGGGAAAAACGCTAGCATGATCCCTGACGTATCAATCTAAGTCAGTTAATAACACCAAAAGGCACAAAAATGGAATCCTCAATGAGAAGCAATTAGACCAACAGTTTGACAAACACATATATACATGCATATTTGATTGATTTTGCTGGTGCCAATGAGTGTAAGTGTCTACACTCTCATGAGTAGATGCAAGAATATTGCAACTAATTTCTTTTCCCCAAACCCTAAATATACCAATAAACTCATTGAGGTGGATTTCTTTGTCTACCTTTCTTGGCCCAAGAATTAGTCTTGGTCCATATGCAAAATTCATTGTACACACTCACAACCACAATCACAAGAATCTATTAATAATTCATTGCAAAATAGTCAAGCCGATGCAGAGCCAGAGGGTAATCTAAAGCCTCTTCCTAAAATATTAGGTTAGGGTTTGGGAATATTTGTAATAGCTACAGTTGCAGATTTAAGTTCAGAAATAGGGTCTAATGGTAGGGTGTTCGATCACACAGAAATTTAGGGTTAGGAATTTAGAAGGATTAATCAGGCTTTTTTGATATTAGAGTTGATTATAGGTTGTGTATTAAAAAATATACAGAAAAACAATGAAAAAGAGAAAGAAGAGAATCAAATGGAATCACAATAGTCGAACCTAGGAATTAAAATCTGGATGTAGACTAGAGCATTGCTGTTGTAGGTATTCACTACATTCATGTGCATCTGAATTACAAAACTGTATTTAGATTCCCATTCGTCCCCAATCCCCATTTACTTTCTCTTAGTTTGACTTCTATTAGGACTCTAAATTAGAAACTAATTAAAAACTAACTTTTAAGACAAAATTAACCCATGTTTAGGCAACTTTCCAAGACAAGATAAATCCAGAATAACATCAAAATAAGATAGACTCAACACAAGTTACCCAAAAAAAATCTCCCTAAAGTAGGATAAATTAAAATAAAACCAAAACAAATAATTAAGGCTTCTAAACAGCCCAGTAGCATGGTATAATTGGACCTCCTCTACAATCCCAAGTGGTCTAAACATTCAATCAAGTTTCCATGCAGGCCCCACGTCATTGTCAACATTCCACACTAGGGTCTGAGTTGACTTTTCTGCCATTTTCTGTCAGTTGTAAGCTCTAAATATACGATTGCCAGCACAAACAAATCCAGTATATAAATCAATCCACTACGATCACAAATAGAATAACACAAGCATATAAATCAATCCACTACAATCATAAATAGACATGATACAATTGAATAATTAAATCACTACAGCTCAACAATCTCAGTGACGTAAGGAAGTTTATGGATTAGTACAAAACTGAGTTTGATATTTTAAACCGTATGAACAAATCAAATTGATCACTGAACTGCATTCTTTTAAATTATGCTAGATCTGACATGATTTTAGGACAAAGGTTACCCATCCAATTAGTAGCACCCAACAACTGAATGGTTAATAATCACCATATACTCCTCCCTTAACAAAACAATTTATACAAGTATCCACATTTTTCTCATTGTAAATGGTAAACAAATTGAATCAACTCAATTCATATATTAAACAATCAAGTTTATGAACATAACAAACCAACAGCAAATTCATGTTGCAAAAATGAACTGAAAGCCAATTAAATTAGTTGGATTTAGTAGACAATTCATGCATCACACTGCATCAAGACAGAGATAAACTGAATTGTGAACCTAATAACAACAGTCGGTCTTCATTCTGCTCCTTCATTACTGTGAACAAAGATCCAAGCAGTAGCAAACATGCCTATATCTTCATAAACATGAGATTGTAAGGTTCAACATATCTGTTAAAGTTACAATACAAACACCCATTTACCTTAAAACAAAAATCACCAAGAATGTTAAAGTTTCAACCAATTAAATTCCCACTGCTTGGTTCACAGAAATATATCTGTGACACGTGACTGAGGAATGAAACAGATAAGCAATGCTAATATATTTTTCAAAATCAATTACAAATAAACTTTTATTGACAAAAAAAAAAGCAAAAGAAGAAGAAGATTGTACAAAAGAAAGGCCCTGGACAAAGGGGGGGAAAGCACAAGCCAGGCCAGCCAACAAGACCAAAGAACCCAGGAAGTTCAAAACAAAATGAAATAAGAGCAGCTGCAAGGGGAGAGAATGACCGCCCCAATATAGCTCAACATTTGTTTAGGTTTCCAAAAGTGCCAGTCAGATTCTAACTAGTAATAAATTAAACAGGAAGTGTCTCTGTTTGATACCAATTGCCATAGTAGAGCTTAGATGAAAGACTTTGAAAAGTTGTAACAACAAACAATAAAATCTTATAAAAACTGTCTCAATCTATTTGCATATGAGAAACAGGGTTCGGTAGTCAAACCACCAACTTATAGCAAAGTACACTTCTCTATTTCCTTAGATAATCTACCACCATTTAACAATCTGCTAAAAGACATTCCAATTGACATTAAATAATTTTGTCCTTTCTGAGAAACCATATGTAATAACTGGAATTGTCAAATCAATACCCCAAGAAAAACATATGGTCAGAACCCACCATTCTAATAACTTGCTGCATTCCACCATTTCCAAATGAGTGTCCACAAGGCAATATCATCGCATCATCCATGAGCGCTCCTCTATATGAACAGAAATTAACATTAAAGGAAACAATCAGCAATCGAAGTTCATAAAATTTAACAGTTGATGTAAAGATTGGAGTTAGTAGCTAACTTATGGGAAAGCAAGTATTAACCAAAAAAACCAGTACTCCAAATAATATGCAATACATAATTGTGGATGACTTTATTCATAATACATGGGTTTATTTGTTACATGCTAAACATGAGGTGTTTTCTACTTTTCAATTGTGTCATAAGATGGTAGATACTCAGTTTGATTCCACGATTCGTATTCTTTGTTCAGATAATAGCGATGAATATATGATTTCTATTTTTTCCTCTTATCTCTTTCAGCATGGCATTCTTCATCAAACCACCTATCTAGGATTACCAGTTGTTAGAGATTACTTGAGCCTTATTGTTTACTATGCATGTTCCTCAGGTTTTTTGGGCAGATGTTCTTCAGACTGCTGCCTATCTTATGAATCGGATGCCTACTTGAGTTCTTGATTTTCAGTCTCCTCTTTCTCGTCTCTCTAGTTTTTCCCTTGGTTCTCCTTTCCTTCCAAAGTTTTTTGGTGCATTTGCTACGTCTATGTTCTAAAATCAGATCATTCCAAGTAGGACGCCAAGGCTCTTCAATGCAATTTCCTTAAGTATGCTTCAAATCAGAAAGGATACATGTGTTATCATCCATCTACATGGAAGCATATTATTTCGACAGATGTCACTTTCCATGAGACTGTTTCCTTCTTCTCTCCTATCCATCCACATCTTTAGGAGGGGAAACGTAGTGTATCTGAAAATGAGGTTGTTTTTCCCTCTGTTCCTCCGTATTTCTTTGATGTTGATGGATGTCATAGCAAAGGGGAATAAGAAGTTATTCCAAAGGAGGCAGAACTCACTCAAAAGAAATGAGGGGTGAAAAATTTTACCCATGTGTTTGTTAGGAAGAAGCAAAAGGTTACTTCTAGCTCTCATGTGTCTCTCTAACAAGTCGCCTCCTCTCCAGGTATAGCACCCTTCATACCTTCTGATGATTCTTATTTGTCTATCGCTATTAAAAAGGGTACCCGTGCTTGCACACAACACCCCATTGCTAACTATGTGTGTTATGACTCTTTGTCTTCTAAGTTTGGAGTTTTCTCTACCTCCTTGTTCTCTATTTCATGCAATGTTCTCTAAGTTATTTCCTAGACTCAGTAGCGAAAGGCAATGGTGGAAGAAATACAAGCTCTTGAAAGAAAAAAAAACAAGACATGTGATGTTGTTGACCTTTCAATAGAAAATGAGTCAGTTGAGTGCAAATGGGTATTCTCAGTGAAGCTCCAACCAAATGACACTGTCAAATGATATAAAGCTAGGTTGGTAGCCAAGGGATACACTCAGACTTATGAGATTGATTACCAAGAGACCTTTGCTCTAATAACAACGATGAGTTCTGTCAAGATCTTGATCTCAGTTACTACAAATCAAGGTTGGTCATTATTTCAATTAGATGTCAAGAATGCATTTCTTCATGGAGACTTAGAAGAAGAAGTCAACATGAGATTACCCCCCAGCCTCCAGCTATCCATAGGCAAAGAAAAGGCTTGTCATCTAAAGAAAACACTTTATGGCTTAAACAATCTCACCGAGCATGGTTTAAGAGATTTAGAGGTGTTATGCTCAAAAATGACTACAGACAATGTCAAGCTGATCATACTCACTTTGTGAAGCATCAACAAGGAAAAGTTGCGGTCCTTATTATCTATGTTGATGACATTGTGGTTACAGGTGATGATCATGGTGAGATCCATCGCCTAAAAGGTTTTCTTAGAAAGGAGTTCAAGATCAAGGATTTGGGGTCTCTCAAGTACTTTCTTGGAAATGAAGTTGCTAAATCCAAGGATGACCTCTTCTTGTCTCAACGCAAATATGTTTTAGATCTCCTTCAAAACTCTAGGATGCTAAGGTGTAAACCTTGTGAAACTCCCATTGAATCCAACCATCATATGCATGCAGATGAGAATCACATACTTATTGATATTTGTCATTACAAAAACTAATAGAGAAACTGATTTATCTGACCTTGACTAGGCTAGAGATTTTTTATGCAGTTAGAGTGGTCAACCAGTTTATACATGCTCCCACGACCAGACATCTTGAGGTAGCATACCACATTGGTCGCTACCTAAAGAAGAATCCATGTCAAGGCCTCTTATATCGTAGAAGACATGATCTCCGAGTAGAGGGTTTCACTGATGTAAATTGGGCAAGATCTGTGGATGATAGAAGATCTACTTCTAGTTATTGTACTTTTGTTGAAAATAACCTTATTTCTTGGAGTAGCAAGAAGCAATCAATTGTAGCTCAGTCAAGTGCAGAGGCAGAGTTCCGAGCCATGGCACATAGAATTTGTGAGATAGTATGGATACGTGGTTTCTTGAGACCCATGGTACCTGCGATTGTACCCAACACCCCATTGCTAACTGTGTGTTAGTCCCCCAAGTTTAGGGTTTTCTCTACCTTTTTGTCCTCTGTTACCATTCCATGCAATGTTCCCCAAGTATTATCCCATCCTTAATGGCAAAAGGCAGTGGAGGAGGAAATGCATGCATTGGAAAAGAACAAGACATGGGATGTTGTTGACCTTCCAAAAAGAAATGAGTCAGTGGAATGCATATAGGTATTCTAAGTGAAGCTCCAACCGAATGATATTGTTGAACGATATAAAGCTAGGTTGGTAGCTACGGGATACACCCAAACTTATGGGATTGATTACCAAAAGACTTTTGCTCCATAAGCAAAGCTGAGATCTGGTAAGATCTTATGGTCCCATGCGATTATACTACGACAGTAAATCCGCCATTAGCATTGCTCATGATCCGGCCTAGCATGACAGAACAAAAGACGTCGAGGTTGACAAATATTTCATAAAGGAAAAGTTACAAACCAAACAAATTTGCATTCAATTTGTGAAGATTGCAGATCAGTTAGCCGATTTAGTAGAATTATTTGCAAGTTGAGTATACACAATATTTACATACCAACTTGAGGGGGAGTGTTGGTGTATATGAGTGTATATGGGCACAATACGTAAGGGTATTTGGGTACATTGTCTATGAGTGGTATACTTGTAAATACACTATGTAATGGCTCTAGTATCCTTTTTAATAATATATTCATACATATGAGTGTAGTGAATACACACTCATATGATTTCCCCTCTCTTCCACAAAACCCTAACTATCAAGCACATCTCTCCATAGAAATCCACTATTCCTAGATTTCATTGGTGGTGATTCCAATATGTTTATCCCCTTCCTGCTCCTCTTTCTAATTTTTTTTACTTAATATTATTAATGCTTGTTGAATTTTATTGCATATATTCTCTAAATCTGACTTCTTCATAATTACATAAATTTCCATTAATCCTCTTACATCCGAGTTCCTTACTTCCTTTTCTTATCATCTAGCAACCTAGTAAAACTTCCTAATCACCTAGACTTTAAATCTACCCACAGCTACTATTAGTTCCCAAATTTTACTATAAGAATTATGCTCCTTTTAAAAAAATTTGCCTCGATTCCAAAACCCTAAGTCATATACATTATTTCTTAATCACCCCATGGTTAGCCTATATTTTTATTTTATTTTTTTCGATGAATAAGCCTATATGTTTATTGCTTTGCAAAAAAAAAAAAATTACTCTTCTCTTGATAGCTCCTGCATCAACATTTTCCTCTACACCAGGAAACCACACACTGAAAGGAGAAAGTTAACATGGAAAAGCATGAAATAGGTGGCAGCCTGCAAGATCCAATATAGAAGTAAGTTGTTCTGAATATTGCTGTATTGCATAAGTTAGGTATCCCTATCAACTACCCCGTATAGATGGATTGTCATGTGACTTTACAGAGTTGGATTACCATTTTGTGCAAGATAAACTAGCATCCAAGGAATCACTATGTCATGGTAAATCTGGAGATTTGGCAGATATGGTTTTCAGAAACCTTAGAAGGAAACAAGTGCATCAAACTTTAGGTAAAACTAGACGTGGCAATTATTGATGCACCAGCTACAAGTAGAATGTTGCAATTCAATTGCATTTGTACAACTGCAGTATAGTCCTTTTCCCCTTCGTTTTCCCCTACACATAAGCCCTGATAGGGTTAAAGTTTGTAATTGTGTGTTTCAAGTCAGCCAATAAAATTAGTTAACAGTTGAGCCAAGAAATCTTCCCCTTCTTTCTGTCTCAGGTTTAGAAAATACTCTATACTAAGACAACAGTCACAGCACATCAATCTATGACTAATTTGAAACACTATATCCCACCTACCAAACCCATCGCAAGCGAAACTCAACATTCATTCTGTCAATTTCAATTGAATGACTTGGAGAGATGTTTCGTAGAGGTTAAGTCAGTCCAGTCAAGTAATTAGCCTACCACTCATGCATGAGTAAAGCTGTTATCATTCTAAAATCCTATTATAAAATTAAATAAATATAGGGAAGAAAAATTGAACCAGCAAAATTTAGACATACTTACGTCAGGGGATCTGAGAGAATTGCCCTTAGAGACTCCCCAGATCCACTCGACAAAGAACCATCCTTTCTCCCACTGAATCCACACCTATTCTCCCCTCCCATTTCCTTCTGCCCAAGGGCTGACCCGTCTGACGCATGTGGAAACTGTGAATAATAAATTTCGGGTTCTGCAATTGTAACCGCATTCTCGTAATGACCGACCCGTCCTTGCTGGTGTTGTTGTTCACTTGGACTCCCCCTCATATAATTTGCAGAGTGAATAACATTGCCGTCCTTCACCAATACTCCCCTGCCTGATCCCAATGTCAATATGAACTCCAACTAAGCCATTCGAAACTCAACAAGATCACAGTAGAAAAACGAAATAGATAATAAAAGAAGAAGAGGACGAAAAGAAAGAGACAAACTAAATTGTCATACCGAAAGAAGAATGTTGTTTATGTAAATGTGCTTTTTCGTTGCTTATTTTCTCTGAGCTACTATGTACACTAGTGCTGCTATTGTTATTCTTATTGCCTTCATTGACACCAACCAAGCCCTCCACTTCACCGTCTTCTTCATCCACCTCATTGCCGTCATCATCCTCATCATCTTCTTCTTCCTCATCACATTCCGATCCATTGCCACTCGGCGTCCCAGCGCTTCCGTCACCATTCCAGGTCTGATTCTCCGGACGATCTTGCCGTCCACGTGAGTTATCATAAACATCACGCCGGAAGTCGGCCCCCTGCGTCCGGAAATACCGCTCTCGGTTGACGGAAAACATCTTTTCGTCCACGAAACCACTCACCTCCCTGGTTTTCCGTCCAGGATCCCCAACAACTCGATGATGAGGGGCACCGCAGTTGAACTGCAGACTCTCTTCTTGAAAAACCATCTGCGAATTCAATCCGTTCTCCATCCGCTGCGCCGGCACCAAATTTATTTCCTCCGATGCCATTCTGCAACACAAAAACCCTAACACTATACGAAATCTCCCATGGTAATCGCCGAGAAAGAAAGAACTTGATTCACAGCTCAAACAATGGCGATAACGAATTTATAGTACAAATTGTCAGTTTTAGAGAGAAAATCGAAGTTAAATACGGCTGCTTCTCCGCCATTTATGTGCTTTTCAGGGGATTTTTGGGAAGAAAGAGGGCCCAAAAGATATAAAAATAAATAAAGCGGTTGATTACTTACGTTTTTAATAGGAAATGGAATTGAAATGCTTTTGACTTTTCTTTGGGTTTGGGGGAGATTTGGTACGGTTGTAGGGAGGGAGATTTGTTCGTACAGAGAGTGGGAGAGCGTTCAGTCCCACCTTTTCGACGACCTCCTTCCCCCCACTCTTTTTTTTTTTTTTTGCCCCTTTCCATCCAATGCTCCTTTTCCAACCTTAATTACCTGTACACATTCTCCGCGAGAGGACCCACCACCAGACGCCTTCCCACTCGGAAGAGTCAAATGCGTTCCGTGGGAATTTGGAATGACGATGAAAGTGAGGATTGCTTCTGGAAGCATAACGGATTTTGAAGAACTGACCCTGAGTAACGGAGTAACTACAAAAATCCTGGGGGCATTTTCACTGGCTTCTTTTTAATGAGATGTGATCAGCTGCAGCAAATTGTAGCTTTTAAGTAGCACAGCAAAAATGCATGGGTATTTTATCTTTAAACATGGGTTGCTTTGTCTTTTAACATGAGGTTTTTGTCTTTTTGTGTTCTTTTTGGTCGTGCTACTTAAAAGGTGCAGCAACACTTGCTGCAGCTGATCATTTAGCCTTTTGAATTGGGGGCAACTGTTTATTTGACGAAGCAAATGTTTTTAGATAAAAATGCCTCTGTAGTGTATATGGTGAATTATAAACAGACATGTGTTGTTTTTTTAGGGTAAAAGGATCCAAAAAAAGTGTTCAATTGAAAAAGTAGGTGGTCAATAAAAGACATTAAATTCAAAAACACATCAGGTGTCAATCAATGCATGATAATAGAGGTTTGTCTCAAAATAGACAATCATTCTCCTTTATTTGAACAATTTTTTGTGATTTTAATCCAATTTCATAAGTATCTATTTTTCATTTTAAAACTGTTTTTATACTTTTAATTGTATACACCTCAACTTTTGTGTGTGATAACACAGAGGGACACACAAATTGGATATAGCAAATCCTTTCTAAAAAAATATAGGGAAGCAGTACTTAGCCGATGGGGCCGTTGCTCTACAAAAGAACAGAAGTATAATAAATAAATAAAAAAAGACAAAAGAGAACAGTTCCCTGAATTCATAGTAGTGTTTAAAGACTCGTTGATTAATCAAAAACTCGACCAAGTTACTTGACTCAGCTGCATTTCTGGTCAATCATGTGCCAAAACTAGGATGACATCAACAACCTGGTCATTCGAAAACTCAATCAAGTTTTTCGAATAACTTGGACAAGTTTTCATAAACTATGCCAAATAATTCAGTTCAAGGACCATTATACCCTTTGACAAAAACCCTAAAAGGGCTACATTCTTCGGTAAAGAGAGAGAGAGAGAGAGAGGGTGATTGACGATGGCCAAGATTGAAGAGAGAGATGGTCATTGCCAATTTGAGAGTGACTTTGTCAATGACCCATCTTCATTCAAACACCTTGACAACTACATCCTGGAGGTTTTTGTTCTTCCCTTCTTCACCTTCTATCAGATGCTTCACTATGTTGCTAATCCTACTTTCTCCTTCATTTTGGGTAATTGTGTTACCTTCAGGTCTTTCCATTACCACATTAATCTCTGTTCAGCATAGAGTGCTGAAGCTATTAAAGGATACACCATGACCACGCTTTTTATGATCAAGTTATGCCCATAATGAATTAGAAATCCTGGTGAGACATGATTAAGGGTTTGTTTGGGAACCTTCCTAAGAATGCATTCTATCCATTTTTTGTTCCAAAAAATAAAATAAAAAATGAGAAAATGATGTCTGGATACACGGAATGCATTCTTAGAAGAGTTCCAAATTTCACATTATGGTAACATTTTTTGGCATTAAAAATTGTAGTGCCAAAAAACCAAAGAATGAATTCTTTGGGTTCGTGGGTGCGAAACTTGATGAACTAACTTATAAACTTGACTCCTCGTATCCACATCAAAGGAAAAACTTCAAATGAGAATAATATATGAATAACAATTTTGTTGAAATAGAGATTTGTGAATGTAAGTGAATTTACCAAAATACCCCTAACATGCAAATTTACCAAATACCCCATTTTCTCTATTTTTATGGATAGATTTTGGTGACTATGTTGAGATTGAGCTAAATGATAATTTCACATTTTTCTTTATGGATTATTGGCTCTACATATTCAACAATTTGTCAAATTCTTGTATCAATCCGGAAAAAATGTATTTTCTACATGTCATTGCCAAACAACATTCTGCTTTAGAATATATAAAAAATGGATTTTAGATTAAATGTTACCAAACATTCATCTAGTTGGGGAATGGCTCCAAAAAATGAAGAATCTCTAGAATTCATTTTCAAAATTCTGGAAGAGAATCAAATAATGGTTTCCAAACAGAGCCTAAGCACTTCGATTTGGTTGTCAGGGACATGAGGCCAACACCGGGTCCCATCTTTTCCCCCCGTCCTCTCCGTGAACCCATTGGGCAGGGAATAAAAAGGGTTGCATTCAACTAGATTTCTTGTATTTTGGTAAAGTTGCATCCACTAAGATTATTATGTTTGATTTCTATTATCTTCTACAAGGTTTGACATCAACGGCAGAGATGGATTTCAGGAACTTTATATTTTATATTATTATTACGATTTATTTTTTAAAGAATTACATATTTATGTATTGACCAATTGGTAACCAGGATATGAGTTACTGGGTAACTCGGATCGGCAAACTTCCAAGTCACCCCCAGTCATTGGACCGATCCGAGTTTTTAAACACCGATTCAAAGTGCATGATTATAGGATAGAAAGGGAACAAACGTTGTGTCAAGTATTTTGTACGCCCAACCATGTTTTGGATGGGTAACAAAATTCCTGTCTAGGATGGTGTCCATGGCACAAGGT
>JAOXJP010000012.1:420198-443753 GCA_025762735.1 Platanus orientalis | reverse complement strand
ACCTAATTCTGGGTTGGGTTGAGTTTGGGTAGACTCAAGTTTAGCCCAAGGCCCAGCCCGGCCTGGCCCGAACTAGTTAACAAATAATAATTTTATTTATATGGTGATATTAGCTCTCTCTCTCTCTCTCTCTCTCTTCTATATATATATATATATTTATTCTTTTTGGATTCATATATTTTTAACAAATTTACTATCAATAGATAGTTCAAGTGTCAACTGTTTAAAAAACCCCATATAATATAGGTTTAGGGGGTAATTATGAGCCTAAAATAAACCCAAAAATTAAGAAAGTTTTAATTAGGGCTGCCCGAACTCAACCCGAAGCTCGTTGTTTTAAAACAGGTTGAGTTTGGGCTTAATTTTTAGGCCCAAAGTTTATTCGGGCCGAGTTTGGGCTGGGGCAAAACATTTCAAGTTGAGTTTGGGTACACCTTGGCTTGACCCAGCCTGGCCCGATTGACAACCCCACTTATCTGATGGAACATGGAGTATGGGAGGGTGGAACTAAAAAAATAGGGACGCCTAGAGGAAGCTATGGAGATTGAATTAAAGAGTTAAAAAGAATCTCTCTCCTAGGGAATTGCAGAGGTGGGATGAAGCTAAAGAAGAGTACAAACGACTGTTGAAAATGGAGATCTGTTGGAGACAAAAAACTAGAGTTAAGTGGTGGATGGAAGGGGACAAAAATACAAAGTTATTTAATAGGGTGCAAGTTTAAGGAACAACGTGAATGTTATTGAGAAAATCAAGGTGGATGAGGTATGGGTTACAGATGATTCTATGTATGATTAGGGACCACATAGTCATATTTTATAAGTCTTTTCTCGGACTTGTTACCTAGGCGGTCGGAGGTGGAAGGAATCATTTTTGGTAAATTGAATGTGGACCAACAAGGGTGGCTTGAACGTCCCTTCTCTGAGGAAGAGGTTCTATCCGCTTTAAATAGCCTTCCAGATGATAAGGCACCTGGGCTTGATGGATTTCCTATCAAATTTTTGAAAGTCTGTTGGAATGTGGTGGACAAAGATACAATGGCTGCCTTGGTAGCCTTCCAAGAGAGATATCAATGGTGCAAAAGCCTTAATGCAACTTTATTTCCTTAATTCCCAAGAAGGCCGGAGCCCTAAAAATTAGGGATTTTCTGTCCTATCAGCCTGATGGGCGGAGTGGTGTGTAAGATTGATATGGCGGAAAATCCTTTAGCTTTGGTTTCAGAATACTTGGAGGTTCGGCATGGCTATACGAGTTGGCATCCTATTTTAAGACAGCCAACATTTGATTGGGAGGTGGTTGAGGTTGCGTTTTTGCTTGGGTGTCTTCAAACAACCGCCGTGAGACTTGACCATGAGGATAAAAAGATATGGTTAGGTGAGGCGGATGGAGAGTATCGGGTTAGATCTGGCGTTCAGTTCTTTGGAAACCAGTTTGATCTCCAAATCCCGTCGAAGGAAATTTGGTATTCTCCGGTTCCTCCAAAGGTGCAATTCTTTATGTGGGTGGCTTCGCTTGGCAAGATCTCGACTATAGATGTGTTGAGGAGAAAATGATTCATATTGACCAACTTTTGTAGCTTATGCAAGGAAGATGGGGGATTTGTGGATCATATCTTGTTGCATTGCTCTTTCTCATGGAAAGTTTGGTTCAAGATTCATAGGGGTTTTAGGGTTCATTGGGTAATATCCCGAGGGGGTTGCGGCCTCTTCTTGCGGCTTGGAAGGGTAATGTGCTTTCCTTGCGTGGGAATTGGATTTGGCGGTTAATTCATGTGGCGATTTGTTGGTCGATTTGGTTGGAGCGGAATAGAAGGGCCTTTAAGGGGCCTGCCGAGTCCGCGTTCCAGGTATATAAAAGAGTCAAAGATTTGATTTCCTTTTGGGTTCCTATCTGTAAAGATTGTGGGAATCTTAGGGTGGGGGATTTCTCTAGGGACGTAATTGGTTGTGTCCTGCTTTAGTTCTGGGTGGGGCCCTGGGGTTGTCCAAGGGCCTGCCTTTTGGTTTCTTTTTCTTTCGCCTTTTTTCCTCTTTCCTCGTTTTTGATTCTGTGGGAATTCTTTTTCCTTTTCTCAATAAATTTTTTTCTCCCATAAAAAAAAAAGATTGATATGGAGAAGGCTTGTGTTCATGTGAATTGGTCATGTGAATTGGGCATTTCTGTATTCAATGCTTTGCCAATTGGCTTTGAAGATTTGTGCAACTACTACCACTTTCTCAATCTTAGTCAATGACTCTCCAAAAGGTTTTTTTTTTTTTCCGGAGCAGTAGGGGCCTGCGTCAGGGGGATCCATTATCCCCTTACCTCTTTATTATAGTTGTGGATCTCTTCAGTAGGGTGGTTGCCAAGGCAGAAGAGAGAGGTATGCTAGAAGGGTTTCCTTGTGAGAGAAACGGCCCTTCGGCCCCTTTCATCCAATAAGCAAATGACTCGCTTTCTTTATTGAGAGCAAAGGCGAAATTTTTTAGAAATTTGAGGTGCATCCTCATCGTAGAGATGGTTTTGGGATTAAAGGTAAATTTAAGAAAATCAATGGTGATTCTTATGGGTCAAGTTCCAAACATAGCTGCTATATCGGAGTCCCTGGGGGTGTGGAGTGCAATCCCTTACTTCATTCTACCTAGGCTTGCCATTGGGTGCTAAGGTGACATCAAAGGAGATATGGAACCCGGTAATGGCGAGGATGAGAGAGTGTGGAGACTGGATGTAGGCAAGGGCTTCTCGGTCAGATCACTATATAGGACCTTGTATTACTATGCCCCTTCCTCTTTTCCCGATTGGTTTGTGTGGGGCTGTTATGGTGGAATCAGGCCCCTACAATCGATAATCTGGTCTTTAGGGGTATGCCTGGTCCAAACCGTTGTTCCATGTGCTGTCTAGCGGAGGAGACAGCAAGTCATCTTTTCATCCATTGCCCGATAACATCATCTCTGTGGAGCCACATGCTGTCCAGATTCGAGGTCCATTGGGTGACCCTGGGGACAGTGAAAGTGTTGCTGGAAAGCTGGCTCCATCAATGTTTTGTCCTTGAGCCCCTTGGGGAAAGATATGGAGATTGACCGCTTTTGCAATTTGGAGTGTGGAAGGAGAGTAACAATCATATATTTGACGGGTTGTCATTACCTTTTCCTAAGCTGGTGGAGGCTGTCCTTTCAAGACTGTTTTGACTGGCTTTCCCCTTCTATCATGCACAGGATAAGTTCAAGGGATTGGATTTTCAATTGGGAGTCACTGTTGTAAAGCTCTCTCTTGTTTTTTTGTTTGAGTTTTTGTCTGTTGGGCCTATCTCTCATGCTGCCTTTACTTGTTATCTCCTATTTTTTTTTTCTTTTTTCTAATAAATTATCTTATTCGTAAAAAGAAAAAGAAAAAGACTTCCTACTTTCCCTAAATAGTAACTAGGGAATCAACGACTAAAGAAAGAACCAAAAGGGTCCTCCGCTAGCTGTTGACCCACTCTTGATGGCCGCTTTATTGACTCAAACTTTGCTACTACTTTATTACAAGCTGTGCCCTGTGACTTAATTACAAAATCACCCTTGGCCATCTGTACCAACATAATCCAGTTGTTGGCCATGGTCAGCTGGATTCCCTAGCCAAGTGTGGACTCCTTAGAAGAGGCTAGGCATTGGAATTTCCATTCATTTATCAATATAATCAATAATAACTGATGAGTTAGGAGCATATACATGGTTATTATATTCCAGGCTTTCAAGTCTTCCTAAAAAACTGAAACTTGAAAATAGCTATTTCCTATCAGAAAGTGATACCCTGCTAGTTCTTACGCAAATAACATTGGATTCTCAAGATCTTGGACTCGGTGGCAAGATAACTAAATAACCTTTCAAATGACTAAAATAAATTCAAATGGGCAAGGTTGGACCTCCCAAGATACTCCTGTGTAAGCACATCAAATTTGAGAATGGGTTGATTCTCATTCCGCATCATAGGGAAGTGTTTCTTTCCTTGTTACATGTCAGGGAATCATGCTAAAGTTGCACATGGCTTTGGAAAACCCTGGAGGCCATTTGGGAAGATGTAGTGCTAATGAATGATCTAGAGAGTTTGAAAGTAATATATTCAGTTTCCTATATAGGGGAGGATGTGCTCCAACATGAAAAGGTCGATCAGTTGTACTGGTCTTGATTTCTTTCTTTACTTTGTTCCTTTTGTCTCCGTCACCCCTACTATTATATATTGTATGCAATTTGGAAGGCCATTTTGTTTTTAAGTAGGCTGCTAACTAGAGGATTATATTTTTTTAGGAGTGGTGAAACTCCTGCTCTGGAGCATACGCTTCTCTGAGCCACACCTACTGATGTCAGCCATTGAATCATCTTTTAATTTAATCAAAATTGTATTATTTTATGTGATTTTCTTATATCGTTTTGTAATTATGTAAGTTTCTATAGCTTCAAACAGTAATAAACCAGTTGACTGCAATCCTCTAGTTAGCAGCCTACTAAAAAACAAGATGGCTCTTGCTTGTGCACTGTTATTCCTTGCAGATGCTTTGATGACTCTTGCTTGTATACTGTTTTGGTCCTTTTCTGATTCCTTAAGATACTTTAATTTATGTGAAGTCTTAGTTTATGTTTTGGATTTCATTTTTACACTGGACTTCTGCTTATTGACAAATAGCTTAATCTCTGCAGCGGTGCGATGGTAGCTTTTTATTTGTATAAGATCATGTTAAATGGTGGTCAGAACAAAGGACCAAGCTTGGAGCCTGAACCCGAGAAGTAATATTTGTGCGAGGTTAGTATGTGACTCATGGTTTTTGTATTTTCCCTGAAGCTATCATTCATTTCATACTATATCTGGGGAAATATTTTATCCTGTATCAAATCTGTTTAACACTGGAGAAAAAAATAATAACTGAATGCCTTGGTATTTGAAAATTCTCATGGCTGTCTGTTTGCAAAGATTTTGATAGAAAATGAAAGAAAATGTGAGAAAATAATTTTTTTGGGAAAAAGTTATGTTTCACAGTTGGAAAAGGATCTCCTACACTTACATTTGTCTGTGATGACATGGAGGAACAGAAAAATTGGGTGTAGGAGGTCCTTTTCCAATTGTAAAAAATAATTTTCTGTGAAAAATTTTATTTTCTCACTTTCTTCCAGTTTCTGTTAAAATCTTTGCAAACAGACAAAGCACCGGTATTTTCCCGATTTTCTGGGGAAATTTCTTCATTTCTCCGTATATATAATATTTTCTTTGGGCATTTTTTTTTGAGAGGTAAAAAGAAAAAATTTCAAAAGCAAAAGAACAAAACAGCAAGAGATCACCAGGCAAGTGATACCCAAAAAAGAAAAACACAAAAAGAGAAAAAACAACAAAGACAAGCAAACCACTGGTAATTACAAGTCCTCACACCAATGGAGTGTACCACTCGATCTCATCAAAATCAGCCCACATAGACACCCAGTCGAAAAGGATATTATGGATAAAGATCACCAGTTCTGCATGATTCCTATACTCATCCTCAAAGATCGTGTAATTCCTTCCACAACTCTTAACAAATGGCCCCCAGCAAGGCACACCAAATTTCTTTGAGCAAACTTCTTTCATCTTGGCTATAAGTACATCGTCATATATATATATGTATAGTGATGATAGAATGAGGAATACTTGTGTGAGAATGGTCTGCCTCTTATCTAGATCAACTACTTCACTTTATAGATCTTTTATGCTAAGCTCTGTTCTGTTTCTATGTGCCCAGGTTGAAGATGTGTTGTCCTGGACTCGGTGCTTCGGAAGATTAAAGTTATAATTGCAGAAGCAAAAGTAATCAGGGCATTGAAGTATTGGGTGCTTAGAGAGTCAGGATTTTGTTTGTTTGTATTATGGTTGTTGAACCAGGAGGAAAATGCGTCCCAATTAAGGAACAAAAGGAAACACAAATAATCAGAAGATTCCCCTCTTTTTGGGAGGAGATGCGTCAAATATCCTTCTTTCACTCATTTCATTTTTGTCGATCTCAGTGGATGAGCTGAACAGAGAACCCAGAAATTGCTATTATTTTAGTCCTCTCATAGTTGCATGAAGTCACGAAATTTGGTTCGTCAATCTGCTTAGGCATCCATGAGGTGCCCATTAAAATGGGTCACCTGCTGTTGAATCGGTTCACAATGTTTACGCTGCTTTCCACAGTTAGAATGATCCTAGCCATACCTAAATGTCATTTGCTGAACCATCCCCTTGGTTAAAATCAGGAAAGCAATCCAAAGGAGTATTTTTTAATTTTTTTATAATGCAACAAAGGCCAATGACTTATGTTAGTGAAGAGTGGGACGATGCATGTTGATAGGCTAAAATTGACTTGGATTGAAATGGTAAAGAGAGACATGATGGCGGCTTATAATTTAATGCAGATATGACCCTAAATAGAGTGGAATGGGGAAACAGAAATTGGTATAGCTGATCCCAAAGAGTTGGGATGAGGTAGTCGTTATTTTTGGAATATCAGAGGAGCTTGATGTTGGAAATCTCTTGAGTGTTTTGCACCGGTCCCATACTCGAGAACAAATTTAGAATCATCATGCACAGGTTGCATCTGCATCAATAAAGTAAGCAGTAATCCTTTCAAAACCAGGGATTGTGCATGTTCATTTTGTTCGAGTTTGGGTGTGGGAGTTTGTTGGGAATTGAATCCGGACGAACAGGAAGCAATCATCATATGCGGAAGCTTCCAAATTTATAATCGAGTCTCTACCGTCTTGACAGTAAAAGCACAATACCTTCAGCCAACTAGCTGGGATAAAGATTTGCCAGAGTCGAATCGAGTTATCCAATATGGTTTATTCATTAAAACTGAAATTGTGCACGTCTAAAGGGAACGGAGCGGAGTGTAAAAATCAAAGAGTTGGTATGGTGTGGCAGTTTTCCCAAAACCGCGGATTGGGTACGCACAAAAGATGTGCACATGGACCAGGGCACGGATACATCAGTGCCAAAAAGTGATTTATACACCCCCAAGAAGTGTAAAGAAGTGTAAATCACTTTTCCGCATAGATGTGTACACAAAATTTGGGCTCGGCATCTTTTCCTCTTTCTGACCGATTTCTTTTTTATTTTAAGATGTTGGATTCCTTATAAATCTAGTACTCCACAATTTGGAGGTGGTGCTTGGGAAAGGATCTGCTATACCCAAATTTGTTTCTCCCCGTGTCCCCCTACGCCACAGGTTGACATGCTATGGCTTTTTGAAAGGGAAAGGATCTACACCCAATTTGTCTGTCCCCCCGCATCCCCACACCACACGTAAGGTGAGGTATATACTGTTAGAATTATAAAAACAGTTTTCAAATGAAAAAAACAGGTACCCATAAAAATGGAGTTTATAGGGTTATAACCATAAAGTGTTTAAATGAACATCTGCTCCCTATTTAAAATAGGCACCAAATTCAAAAAAGCCATCACTTGTCATGCCTGTGGTGTGGGAACAACAAATTTGGGTGTAGCAGATCTTTTCCTTTTTCTGTACCAAAAATATGATGATTTATAAGCTGAGACATGTTGTGTTTAGGGTTCAAAAAGTGTTCAAGCAAAAAAAAAAAGACACCAAATTCAAAAACACATCATGTGTCAATCAATGGCATGCCTACATACGCCTGTGTCAACACAGAATCATTCTCCCACATAAAATCATAATTATTTCCACTCTCTCTAATGAAGTTTTTTCCTTTTTTCTTAGAAACTCAATACTTGAAGATAATAATTCTACACGTTCATTATAAATTTCATTTCCTTCTACGTATGTGAAATTTTACAACATTGCCAAGGAATAAAACAGGTACACAAATTCGCAGAAGCGAAAGAACTGCTTTGAAATAAGAATCATCCACTTTTAAGGGAAAAGAAATGTGATTTGTTTAGTACTTAAACATTTATGGATATACTCATGTTCTATAAATAAATTTTTTTTTTAATCAACTTTAATCCCATCTCATATATGCAAAGAAAATCATGGGTCATAGACCCTGCCACCCAAGCCCAGGCCAAGGGGCAAAATGCGGCCCAAACGTAGCCAACTCTGGCCCAGGCATGGGCGACCCTGTAGCCCATGACATACTAAGATGAGTGTATCACTGGCATCTATCAGATTGGAACCATGAATGATTATTCTTCAATAGAGCTGGAAGACCATTGTTAATACTTGGGCACACGAAGGCAAGCTGTGAGTGGGCAACCAGTATACTAGTAGTAAAATAAAACTAACGCACGTAAGTGCATAGTAAGAAGACATGAACGACAGACTCTCCCCATGCAAAGTAAACAAGGGACCATCAACCAACGTCAGGAAGTAAGATACATGACCTTCACCCTTTTATGAGTGGCACTGCCCCACTTCAGAGGTTCCCATGGGGGATGTGATTAGGGGTCTCTCCCTGATTATCCAATGGCATGTATTGTGCCATGATAGCTCGGATCTCCGAATCCATGTATGTCTGCACAGGAGTCCACAACATAAGGTTAAAACAAAAACACAGAAATAACATGATAGATGGTTCAAAAATAGAGAACTGTAAAAAACAGAGATTCATCTCTACGAGATTCTAAATGAAGGGTACAACATACCCGGATTCTGTACTTGTACACAGCATACCCTCCAACACCAGCAGCAGCCAAACCAAGGAAAATTACCCACACAAAGTTCCAGCTGACAGTTTTTGTGCCCTCTTTACCTGCATCTTTCCACAAATCAATTGCTGTACAGAATGGAAAAGTGAGAAACCCACACAATAAGAATATGCCATGATTCCCAATATCCATATAGTTTCACACAATCCAGTCAGGTGAAAAACTAGCACTCTGAACAACCAGCCGAGTTGGTCTCCAAAATAAGTTGGTAGTGCTGAGTTCCAAGTTGAGCAGCAAGTTTCATGTTTAATGAATACATGGGTTCTTCACTAATTGGGGTTCTCTTGTCAAACATGGAAAAATAGGAAAACTATGGGATACTCACTTATACATGTATCATGCTCTTGCATATAAAGAGAATTGCCACTGCAGCTGCACTCGTAACTACCCCAGCTGTTCTTGCATTTACACTCTGGGCATTGGCAGGCAAGCTTTTCTTTGCACTCATCCACATCTGAAACACAGACAAAAGTTAAGAAATGTGAACATTGAGTCAACAAGGTGTGGCAAATCTATCATTGTCTAATTTAAGCCAAATTTGGTTAGGACTAAAGAGAAACATAAAATCAAGCATATCAGTACAAACACCCACCTACATCACAAGGGTTAGTGGGATACCCGTTGATGGATGGTAACCCCAAAACTGTAGTTCCTACTTTAACTGTCCTTGTCATAATTCTACAAAGGAAGTATAATTTTGGACTATGGCCTATCCAGACCTACTCAATGTGGACCACCTTTACAGTGTAAGAGATAAACAGCATTGGATATGAATAAGCTGTCTGCATCATTTTTCTCCCTCAAGATTAAACCTAATTTATATATCTTTCCATGAAATGGGTATGACATTGTCGCTTATGCTGATCTTGGAAATGTATCCAATGGGATGACTACACATGATACATGATAATAATGGTTCTTCCATAACTACTGTCTACTAATGTCATAGAAGAATGTGATGAGACAAATAAATGAGTAAAAAAAATATCGAGAAACTAGAACATTGGCCTTTGCTTTAAGTATAGTGGCAAAAGGACAAGGTTGACACTGCCCACTGTAAATCTTGACACAGACCTGGAACCAGTAGCATGTGATTCACATAATGTTGAGGGCAATCCACCTCAGGCTGATATAATAGTTTCCCAAAACAATTTAAATAAAAAATAGCATTTAAAGAGAATAAAAAGATATTTAAGGTGTTCCTTTTTATTGCTTGTATGGGTACTTGTGCTGTTTCCTGATACTTGTGAATAACTATTGTGTTTTATATTACTGAGATGTGATTTCCATAGTACTTATCTCATAGTTCTATCAACATGTCCAAGAAATTCATTTGATGATGACATCTACTAAGCTTGCGGAATACAAAAAATATGATGATTGGCTATGGAACCATAAAACAATGATTGTGCCTCAACAGGTCCAATGGTCCTCATCAGATCCTGATAAATATTTCGGTTTTCTTTGACACTTAAATAAAGAAAGAATGCAGTACCTTCACATGAGTTGACTCCATCACCCTTGAATCCTGGTGGACACTTGCAACCCTTGGAATGGCCTTCCTGCAGAATCCATTGGCAGTTCACTTATATTATAAGCAAGAAAACAGGACATGGTAGAGAGAGAGAGAGAGATCCTGCCACCACTTACTATGCAGGCAGAGTAACTCCTGCCATCTTGGGTTTTCTTCCAGCAGCCACCATTGTTGATTTCACAGCGTAAAGCTCCTGAAGCTGATAGATCATGACCAATCAATTGATCAGATGAGACAGAGAGTAGCAATATAAATTAGCACCAAGTTTTTGAGAATTAGTATCACTACTTATGTATATGCTTTACATTCTAAATTCAATATTAATTAATAAGATAAAAGGAGAATTCAGTTATTGATTCTTGGAAGGTTTGAGTTTGTAGGAGCTCTCCTTTAAGAGTTCTTTGACAACAAAGGGGCTACTTTTTAAATTAACATGTTTTTTTTTTTTTTTTACATCAACAGGCATCCGTAGTCTCAACCGACAATAGCATACACCACATTTCGTAAAATAATTTTCCTTGTAAAGATTAATGCCAAAAAAGAACATTAGAAATCATTGAGACTACTACCAGCTATACAAGATCCATAGTCTGTGTAACCCTGCATGCATGCTTGTCAATGTCTGTATGCATTTACAGTTTCAAAACCCAAATTTTGGAAGTAGATCCAATATCAGATCACAAACTTCAAAATTTTTTATCTTGAAGTCTAATAGACCAATACAAGTTACATCTCTGAAAGAATGCATATCAAACCATGAGGACAACCACCAAAACTGATTACAGATAAAAAGGAAAATCTTAGGTCGGGGACTCAAGCACCCGTACATCACTATGGGGCACCAGTTTACTGGACACATGTCTCAAGACCACCACTGAATGGGTCTCTCCTAGTGATTGCAAGCCAAAAACCAAAAATTAGCCTGATCAAGTGATAGCAAATGATTATTGTTATTGCCTCATATATACAGTGTAAAAAAAGACCAAAAAATAAAGAAAATATCAGATGGTTAAAATTATTTGATATGCTACTTTTGGCCTAGGTGGGACCCATTCAGATCATGAGAATACAAGACATATGTGCAGATATGAGGCCCCAGACCGGAGTACAGATCCTGTAGTCCCAGACCCAAGGCACTCCCAAGAAAAAAAATGTATAATTTGCTCTATCGAAGCATTATCTGAAAAAAATAAAATTCAAGTTCTAAGATCAAATATTTACCTTCACAATGGGTATAACCATCGCCAACAAACTTTACGCCTTGTACAACAGGGCATTCACACACTCTCCCTCGAAAAGTATCCTAAAAATAGAATTCAAACTAGAAAATAAGAAACATTGTCCCAGAACGTGTTAAAGAGTCACAAGACCCAATTGAAAAAACATCAAACTTAAGCAGAGACAGCTATTCCCTACGATTGACTTGAATAAAAAATTATGAATAAGAAAATAAACAAGGCAGGCATAAACACTCAAAATTTTCATCAATGGATTCGCATGGGATATCTAGAAACTGCCAAGAGTTCTATAAGGAAAAGGTTGATTTCTTCTTTTTTGATGGATATTAATGATATATAATCATATGGGGAAAAAGATTGATATGATAGAAGTACCTTGCATGCAGTAATGTTAGCATTCTTATCCTGCCAGCATCCGCCATTATTTTCCAGGCATTCATTTGTTTCTATCCCTGTAGAGATCAATCCAAACATACATTAACCAGCTACCCACAGAGTATATAATCAGCAACATTATCACGGTAAAAGAACATATATGATGAGCATGAGCAATCATCTGCAACTAACCCGTACCCTGATATCATAGATAAAGGCCACCATGCTCTTGGACATACTTTGAGCATTTAAGGTTAATGGTTGGAAAGAAACGTTTATACATTTGGCACTAGAACTGATGAATGTCCAATTAGTGTGATTTCAAGGGTATGACCAATCCCAAAGGTGGCCAACCAATGGATGAGATGGATGAGTTCATGACATATGTAAGGTGTAGATTTTATAGGAAGAAATGAGTATATAATAGATCTGGTATGAGTTATAGTATCTAAGGACTAGGTAAATAAGCAAGGAGATGCTCAAAGAACTTGATCTGACCTTCAGTTAAACAAACAGATGGCTCTGTGGTCTCCTGGAAACCCGCACAGATGGCTTTAAGAACCGCTCCTTTGTCCAACTTACCTGCAACCAATCAAACAAGTAGATTTCAGATGCAGAATCAACCACAGTTAAATGATCCAGATAAACTCCTGAACTGCTTCAAACCTCTATATTGTCTGTTGTTGATTACAAGAGTTGGCAATATAGTCACATCTCCTCGAGAACCTTTCCCAATCTGAAATCAGAATCAAATGCACGGTCAGGAAGAACACACAGAGAAGAAAATCGATGGTGATACTAAGGATTAAACATGAAATTAATAGGAATTTGACCTGGGCATCTTGTTCAGCTTTAAGCACTGGATTATCCTCATCTGCCTCTGGCTCTCCAATACATTTGTCTATCTTGTTGAGATCAAGACCTATTAAAATATGTCAGGGAAAAAAATTATGTAAATTAGTTATATTCTCAAAAACTAGCAGATAAGTGGGTCTCTTATCCGCTAATAACCAAGTGATCACATACCAAAGTTCAAATAACTCAAAGTGGACCAGGCAACTGGTTTTCCTATTTCCAGTTTTAACTCAACCAACCCAAAGAAAAACTCAAGTGTTTTAGAATTCCACCACGAAAACCAACCAGAGCCAGTTGTGTGAGATAATCATATTACACACAGGTAAAGTCTGGCCATTTGACTCTCAGATCCATGATGAATATGAAAGTTTTGCAACTTTTCACATTATAATTTACATGCAGCTCACCTGTAAAATGGTCCAAGGCCACTCAAACCATAAAATATCATGATAATCATACATATCAGCTATTGTAACATCCAGATATGTGGGAAAAAAACTGACAACTACAAGGAAAGGTAAATACATAAACTAAATTTGGTGTTTGAACCATATGAAAAACAAACCAAACACTGAATTGATGGGAATCTTAAGATGGTTCATGTATATCCCAGAGAAGCAAATAAAAAACAAAGTCCAGAACCTCCAGATTGGTACAGGAGGTCCAAGTTAGTCTATTTTCTTTTTTCCTTTTCTGTTTTCTTCGGTAAGTATGAACAGTCTAATTGAAGGACATCACAACAGCTCCTATACACATGTATGGAAATGAGACCCACAGAAATCTCAACAAAGATAACACTTTTGAAACTTACCAAGAGACTTGATGACTTGATCCGCACATTCCTTGGTATACTTCTGCTCTTTCATTGGGCACCTTATCGAAAAGTCAGTTACATAGTCCCACCAAAGCCACGGCTTGCCACTTTCGTTTGCAACTTTAAACAAGCAAACCTGGCGCAAATTTTGAACTACAACGTCCTTTCCATCATACCCTCTACTGAAGTCCTGTTCAGGATCTGGAGCACAGTACCTTCCATGGTTGATGCACTGAGACTTGCATTGTTTGCTCAAAGTAAAAGCTTCTGGACAGTACCAAGTGATGTAGTGTGGGGTGAACTGAGTGTAACCTTTCTTCTCAAGTATCTGAGCTGGTCCTTTGAAGGTCTTGACAAACTCAATCTGGCTGTCACACTTGGGCCCGCACTCATCATTGCTATTTGTCCAGAACTCATATTCAACCCGCTCATCAGGGTGGGGGAGCGACTCCCTCCAATCCAAATTAATGTTAACCATTTCTCCATTGGATAGAGCTTTCTTGAGGCTATCTCCAAAAGTTTTGCTAATAAGTGCCGAGGGGATGGTGATGTTCTGCAGATAATCAGCCTTCGAGTTCTCTTCTTCTGGTGTGTCCATGGTGATCAAAGGCTCAATTTTGTCATCTGCGACAAGTATAGCTGCTGCCCCGGCGTTCTGTGCATTCCATGCCTTCAACGTGAAGTAACAATCTGCCAAGATAGCACCCTTATCAGTAAGAAAAGAATTTGCATGGTGGTTTTGAAATTCCAATTGATGAACAAACACTGGAATAAATGTTTTAACATAATTTAGAAGATCCCAAGCTCGGCAGACCCAAATAACTAGAACCCAATTGTAGGAACCCAGACACTCAGGTATGACAATCAGAGACCAGATAACTATAATCCAGCGCAAGTAAAAAACGTTTAAGTCAAGTTCAGCAGCTAGTTCCCAGAAGAGAAGAAAAAAAAGGCAATTTCAAGTAACCCAGTTACAATATAGAGAACATTAAATCAATTATACAGAGAGAGAAAAATCTTAATAGTATGAACAGTCAGAAGCAAATGGATAATGAATTAAGAGACAGAATTAATAAACAACATGCAAATCATATTAACTATAAAAAACAAAAAGAAGAAAAGGATCAAATCATAACCAAAAACTTTTTGATCAAGAACATTAAAACCTAAGGAAGCAAAAAAAATTTCCCAATTAGGAAATAGAAATCATGTATAAATAACATCAATTTAACGGAGCTGACCTCCTCTATCAGCAAGAAGAAAGGTGGGGAGGCCTCCTGGCTTCGATTTGAAAGATAGGTCAACCTCGTCGAAGCTCTTGCATGCCTTTTGATTCGCTTTCGGATAAACCACAGTCCCAACCATGGTTCCTCCATATTGTGGAACTCCGAAATTTCCAATGGCGCATTCGTATACACCTTTCAACGATTCCGGTGAAGTAACTCGTAAGCTGTTCTTCTCCACCACAAATCTACCTAGACAAGAGCCCCAGAGAAACAAAACCCAGATGAAAAACCCTAGCTTTTCCCTCATCTTTGCCGCAGAAGAGAAAACTTGAATCAACGCCCGTGACTTTCCCTCTAGGAATAGATTAAACGGGAGAAATCAAATAAAAAAAAGTTATCTTTCCCCAAAAAAATTCGATAACAGAGACAACCCAGATCAGAAAAGTCGATAATAAAGAGAACCCATATCGAAAAGCTCAACAATAAACAAAACCCAGAATGTAAATTACAATCTTCCCTGTAAAATCTGGATTTCAGAACGGAAAATCCAATATCACAGTCAAAACCCAAGTAGGGATCGATAATCAAGCATCAAATCCTCCTCCTCCTCTGTAATTCTCAGTGTCTTTAGCTGAATCGGAGACGTGAAAAAGAAGGAATTTGAAGAGAAAAAAGAAGTTGAAGAAACCGTGTTAATGTTTTAACTGTATACTACTCCTCAGCGCTCCTCATCTATTATAAGGAAGTCTCTCTACGATTCGGGTATTTCTCCGCAACGAAGCAAACTGTCTCATAAGCCAATACTTCTTTCTAGAACTAAAAGGAGATCTACAAACCGCCATTGACGACTAGTAATTAAAAATTGGAAGAAAATGTTCTGTGATGAAAAGGTGTCTGTAGTGTGTATGGCGAATGATAAACTGACATGTATTGCGTTTGGGGTTAAAAACGTCCAAAAAAGTGTTCAAAAAGAGACAGCAACTTCAAAAGCCCACCATGTGTCAATTAATGCACGTTATAGAGGTCTGTGTCAATACAGACAATCATTCTCCAAAATCAGTGGGGCTAATGGAAAAGCCCATCTCATCGTCCGATTGGTATCAGAGTAGCCATTCAACACCAATGCATGTGATATTTAAAAGTACAAGATCACGACTAATTGGACGGTTGAGACCCACCCACACAATTAACTATTTCCTTGTCCTTTTCTAACTCAACATAGACGGCTATTGGGAATAAACTTGTGTCCATAACCAAACATAGACATATACCATATTTGCTTTCTCTTAACTCTTAAGAGGATTGTTTTAAATTAACATGAAATGAAAGGAAGAAAATGATCTGCCAATGATTTAGGTCCAGGATGGTGTCTTGAACACCAGGGGATAACACATGGAAGAAAATGGACAGGGTTAGACAAAATTTCAAACTCCCACCCATTTTTTTCTATATATAGTCCCTGGTGTTGAAGATACCATCCTGGATACCAAATCTTCAACATAACATTTGCTCCCAAAATAAAAAAATATAGAGACAATGATGTACAATGGATATTATAAATGTTATGCCTTCATATTGGGACTTCAATCAAATTTTATGCTATCAATCCAATTAGAAGGTGATAATCTCCCAATGATCACTCTTGCCCCTTCTAAACAATTTGGAGATGGAACCCCGTTGGCGCATAAACATATCATCCAGGAGTGTAGGTAACTACTCTAGCAATATCATAAGAATAAGATTTGCCTATTAAAATATAATAAGTACATTAACTCACCCCTCTCCTATCACCTTAGGGTTTTAGAAGAGATGGTTAATTGTTTTATTTAAGATGGTATCAAAGTAGGTTTTAGGTTGTGAGTTTAAATCCCCCGTAAATGTAAATATTATCTCCGACTTTGTTAATTGTCCAAGAGTGTTCCTCCAGAGGGGGAGTGTTGAAATATAGTAAGTACATTATCTCATCCATCTCCTATCACCTTAGGGTTTTAGGAGAGACAGTTAATTGCTTTATTTAGCATTTGCAAAACCTTAAATAAGATAAACGTAGTTGTGCTTTGTTTGTTTGGTGTTTTTGTTTTTCATTTTTCTGTTGTTCTTTACTTTCTCGGTGATGGTCTATTTTGTTTTGTTTGTCTCTTATTGTCTGTCCTCATTTGGATTTTTATCAATAAAGTTTTTGTCATTTGCCTATAAAAAGACAGCACATGCACATGGACCATATACAACAATAAATGGTATATCTAATACCTAAAATGGTTTAAGAATTACCACATGTATTTCTCTACTCATTTTGATGGACAGACGTAATGATGATGTTAAATGATTAAATAGAAACAAACTTTAGCTCCTTAGTCCTTACCAAAAATGAAAAACAAATAATAATGATAATAATAGTGCAGGCGTTGGGAGTTAATAGAATTGCTAATCAAATGGCTCACATTCAAATAATACATGGCCATTTTTTTTCAGGTTCTACCCCACGTTGTTGCTCAGCCTTATGTGGACTGCCAATCCGCCCTTACCGTCTACTCTTGAATTCTTTCTGTTATTCTTTTTATCCTTGCATAATAATAATATATAAACAAAACTAGTGCATGTTTGTGTTTTATGTAAGAAGTCCCATGTCTAGTTCTACCTAAATGATCATCTGTGACAAAAATCAATTATATTATCTTCTTTTTTTCCCTTTTCTTTGGGTAAGTACTATCAGTGGCAAATTGATGTTGGGTTATCTGCCACTCCATCAGAACCATTGGTTTTCTTTGGGTTAGGCTGGACTAATCTCAACTCACACTCATAATTCTATAAACTATGTGGTAAAAACTGTAGTTAAATGCATTTTAAGCATATTGATTTAAGGGGACAAAAGTCTTTAACATTTTTATCACCATAACATGAATATATGCATTTTAGGTGTCTTGATTTGAGGGGATAAGTGTTTTTTGAAATTTTTTCCCCTACATGTCAACATGTACATATAACTACGGGCCACAACCAGTCTTCCACTACTGCAAACGATTAGCACTTATTTTGAAATTAGGGTTTGAAATATATATATATATATATAATTTTTGGGTTCTGACTTAGATCAAATTTGGGTTCTGACTTAGATCAACTTTCCAGGGACCCATGCAACCCAGTTTTATACATCCCACCCTATTTTTCCCAGTTAAGGGTTGGCTAAGCCTAAATCTATATTTGAATTGGCTTGGTTTGGGTTGGTTAAACAGCTGCTGTCCTTGATGTTCAACCGGACTCGACCCATCATCACTTCAACTTTAAGGAAAAGCTTTAAGGTAAAAGACCATGATCAGGCTGATATTTTGTGGAGTTGTCCTAATGTTCTGTACATGAGACAAGTGTCAAAATATTTATTTTATTTTATCTTTTGCGTTAATATTGTCCACACAAAATTTCCTCTATGGAGGCACGTAAAACATGTGTATGATACTTAGAATCAAGTGTCATATGCGTGATAGAAATAGGCACGTGATTGAAAATTACATGTCACGTACTTATTTGAAGGGGAAATCTTTTGCATTTACTGCTAGCACAATCATGTGAAAGGGAAATGGTGTTTACGGCGATATCATCTACGAAATAAATGTTTTGCCCAGGCGACTTCACATGGATAAAATGGTGGTCAGGGGTTAGATGAACTTTCAATCTCACCCATTTAATTCCATAAGATGTACCTGTGTCCTTGACACCAAATCCTAGACAGGACATTTTATTCCTATGATCTATGTTATCAATTCGTATACATAAACCAAATGATGTAATGCATTCATGATGCTGTGAATTCCCCTAATGTTTGTATCGTCAAACATTGCCAGCCTATCTCATTGGAGGTTTGGAAGTGTATGCAAGACAACTTATTATAGTTACCTAAACTTTTTAACAAACTGATTAAAACTTATAACTGGATGAGTAGAGAAAAAGTATTGTGGTTCTTATTTACAAGAATAATGAAGATCTTCAAAATTGCACAAATTATTGTGGGATCAAGCTTATGAACCAGGTAATGAAATTGTGGAAGAAAATGATTGAGCATCAATTAAGATGTGAAATTAGAGTGTTTGAAAACCATTTATGTATGAAAGATCAACAACTGAAGCTATTTTTCTAGTTTGACATTTGATGGAAAAGTATATGTAGGGAGAAGAAGAGGGATTTTTACATGGGTTTTATTGACCCAAAAAAACATATAATAGAGTATCGAGACAAATCATTTGATGGGTTTTGGATAAGAAGTGGGTTCCAAGTAGATGCATTGACTTAATTAATGATATGTATGATGGAGTGATAACTAAGTGTTAGGACAATCAGAAGAGAGACAAGTGAGTTTGCGATCATAATAAACTTGCACTTAAGATCAACATTGAGTCCATACCTTGTTGCTTTAGTTATGAACTAACGGATGAACCTATGCTTGTACAGGAACTTGACTCATGGAAAAGGAAAACGTGAAGATAGTGGAATAATAAAAGAGGTTGAAGAAGAAAAAAAAGATAGAGAAGGAGTTGGAGAGGAAAACATAGGAGAGAAATTTTCGGAGAATAGACCCATTTTTTAAGTATAGGGCATGACACTTATATGAAAACTCATACACAAGTTGACCTTTTAAATTTCTTTTATATGTGTCTTGTTTTAAAAACAGTTTTAATAACCAATTAAAAGAAACAAATATAATGGGTAAGATCATGGTAGAGATAAAATAAGAGATGATAAACACAAAGGGAGAGAGGAAATATGGGATTGTCTATGTGTCATTTTCTAAAAATATAATAAACACCCGATAAAATTCGTTTAGGCTATCCAACTAAACAACCCTTTGCTTTAGCATAAATTGACGAGTTGATTGGGCATATACAAGAGGTGCCATGGTGTATGTTGCTTGTCAATAATGTTGTATTGATTGATGAGGGTAGAGAGGGGGTAAATGTCAAGTTAGAACTATGGAGGAATGTTTTAGAATCTAATTGTTTTAAGATAAGCCAAATTAAAACAAAAGATATAGAATGCAAGCTTATCAAAAATAAGAGTAGAAATGAGGGAATAGTTAGAATTGGTAACCAAGAGATACATCAAAATGACCATTTTTGTTATCTTGGTTTAATCACGTACAAAGAAATAGATATCTAAATGATGTTTCTCATAGAATTAAAACGGGATGGTGAAGTAGACAGTTATAAAACCAGCCATACTTTATGGAGCCAAATGTTGGGCAGCTAAAAAACAATAGATACATAAAATGAGTGTGGTTGAAATGAGGATGTAAAGATGGAAGAGTGACAAGACTAAAATTGAGAGAAATAAGAATGAATACATTAATAGGTGATAAAATGAGATAAAGTCAACTAAGATGCTTTGGTGATGTGTAATGAAAACTGATGACTATTCCAGTGAAAATGAGTGAGACGAAGCAAGTTAAAGGAGATCGAAGGATAAGAGGAAAGTCAAAATTGACCTGGGTTAAAATAGTAAGAAGAGACATGGTCGCTTGCCCTTAGGATTTTGTACGAATAAAGCATGAAGAAAAATGTGCAAATGCATTAGGGGTGAACACATCTGCATTCAAAAGTGAAAAACACCCCCAAAATGTGTAAACCAATTTTCTGGTGCTAATGTGTCCACCTCTAACGCCATCCGCACTTTTTTCATTCCATTTGTAATTTAATGGCAAATATGGCCCTGCATAGAGTGGAATGGTGGAACAAAATTTGTGTAACCGACCCTAAATAGTTAGGATAAAGTTGTTGTTATCGCCGTTGTTGTTGGAGTAGTGTGTTGTGCTTAAGCTAATCATTTGCCCCCTATTTATGGTCAGGAGAAAGTTACCCTCCCCTTGCTCAGATGTGATCGTCTACACTTTAAACTCCCTCTACAATTCAAATCATCCTATCATGCTTACTTACAAATGTGGTTTTTTTTTTTTTACTTTCCAGGTTTGAATTTTAAACTTCAATTAAATCAAACCCACATTTCCCTCAAGATTCGGTACAACCCCTTAATGAATGAACAACGTTTGGTCAGCATCAGGGTTGGACACATCAGTGATGAAAAAGAGATTTATACTTTTTGGGGGTGCTTTTCACTTTTGGGGAGCTGATGTGTCTGCCCCTAATGCCAGGCAAACCTTGTTCGTTCATTAAGGGTCACACCAAATCCAAGGTGCACATTTGTAGCTGTGATTGATCTGCTTGGACTGTAGAGATATTTCAAACAGTAGACGACTTTCTCCCCTTGCTATGTGTTAAAGTGTAGAAAGTGCTAGTAAATGTCCATGCTTTAGCGTGAACAAGTTGTTTACGCTATATCATTCTTCAAATTAATACAACAAAATTGCACCGTTTTTTTGACCTGGGCAAGTGAGATTCATTCCACGGTAGGTCCCATCATATGCACATTACTACTGGTTTTCCTCATTTCACACGCTTGGCAAATATAATTCTGTTTACGTACACTCAAACAAAAGAGTCTTCTTAAACTTCCATTTGATTTGATTTGATTCATTAGTGTGGATCCTATGTGACAAAGCTTGACTAAGGATAAAGCGGATTACCTGTAACGATTTTTCCTGGAGTGACCGTGAAGCACCAGGGAGTTGAGTGACATGTAACTGGAAAAAGTACTGTCTAGTGTGTTTTTCACTTTTTCAGCCCACGTATCACCCGGTGCATGATGCTTCACGGTCACTCCAGGGTCAGGAGAAGCCTACAAAAGGTGAAAACGGGAGAGGACTGAGTTAGACTGATGACTTTGACGAAAAAAAAACATTCAATGAATTTTTCTTTTATTATTTTTTTAATTTTTGGGTCTAGCCTTAAGAAAAGAGGAAATTCCTACCCAAGCTTCCCTAATGCAGCGTTAGGACCGCAAGTTATTCAAAAAATGATTGTGTTCTGGTCCGCATCTAATCTGAAATAAATTTATCCAGTCCATTTATAAAAATATCTGTTATAAACAGATAAGATACAAGTGTATATCAATCCATTCCATTAAATATCCATTTCGTTAAAACATGACAATATAGTGAATAGATTGTTGAATTTTAATCTAACATTCTTAAATAGCATAATAACTAAAACCCTTAAAAATATATAAATTCTTTACTTCATATATGTTCTATTTGATCTATGGTGGCACCCACATGTATTACTACAATTATGTCGCAGCAGAGAAAATTCACACTCATCACATAGGAGAAGAGATGGTGTTTTGCTCCATCCAACATCGTTGTTATAAACCATACAACGTCGGAGATTTTGGAAATGATAGACATGAGTTAGGGAAGACTGTACTAACAACGGTGATAACATATATGGAATTTCCTATTTTTTTCAGATATCTGAAATCCAAATTATTTATACGGTTATGATTCGGTATAGTTTTTTAATATCCGTTAAAATAGGATATGCTCATATCCATTCCGAAGCCGGTCCATTTGCAGCCTTATGCACTGTTTCACCTGAGAAAGCTTTTTTCAAAACGAGAGAGAATTGTATTTACTCCCCTAAAAACTGCTAACCTCTGCCCCCGATAAGGGGCGAACACATTAGCACTGAAAAGTGATTTACACTTTTTTTTTGGAAGGGGGGGGTTGGAGGCATATCACTTTTCAGCGCTGACATGACCACCCTTTGACAAGAGGCACTGGTTAGCGTTAGTTAAGGGGAGTGGACCCAGTCGTCTTTGCAAAATGAGGGTTGTAAAATCATGCCTTTTTGGAATGAGAAGGATTTTGTCCTCCTTAATAAATGCTTAGATCTGAGTTGTTAGGAAACGGACACATCAGCACCAAAAACTGGTAAGTGCCTCGAAAACGTGTGCTGATGTGTCCATCCAGTGAACCTAAGCGTTCATTAGGAAGGCCGACAAAATCCTTCCTTTCAAACACACCAACGCCTAATAGCTAATACATCTCACACAAGAATTATGTACATAATTATATAAAACTGGGTTGAGCTTTTTCTTTCAAAGCGTGCAGCGGTAATCACTGAGGACCCAACCATGTAAAAGGAAAAAAAGCATCGAACGTATATTTTAAAAAAAGGAAGAAAATGTTGTGGGATGAAAACATGTCTGTAGTGTTTGTGGTGAATTATAAACTGACACGTGTTTGTGTTGATGTTAAAAACATCTAAAGGATGTTCGGACAAAAAAGTAGGTGTCCAAAAACAGACACCAAATTAAAAAATATATCATGTGTCAATCAATAACAAGCCTACAACACAGAAAATTATTCCCCTTTAAAATAATACGCTATCAACAGTCCAATATACGTTTGTCAGGTGCATGTTGACACATCAGCACCGATGTATCAGCCCTCTGACCTAGGGCTGACCTTAGGGGTCGCACCAAATCCGAAGAGCCATTAAAGGGATATGCGTGTTAAGTGCATTGCTATTATGAGCTAAAAAAAGGATTCGTATCCTCTGCGCCAGCTTACGGTGGGTCATGGTGGGCCTGAAATCCTCTACGCCACCCCTCTTGTGAGCCACTCAATGGCCACACAACGGGGGGATCAACTCAGTTTAGGGGTGGGCACGGGCCGGGCCATAGTAGGCCCAGGCCCGGCCCTCAAATTATAGACTGGGCTCGGGCAAAGGTTTGGGCCCGTAGGGGAGGGTTCGGGCCGGGGTTTGGGACCGACTCTCATTAATTGATCGGGCTTCGGGCTGGCCCATGAATTAAAAAAAAAATAATTTTAAGATGTAGGTTTGAACTCTAAACCTCTTGATTTTGATGGATTATTTGTCATGAAAATTAATGGAAATCACTAGAATACTTCAAAATATTATAAAAATTATGAAAATTTCAATGTGAACTGTTATGAAAATTTCAATCTATGTTGAGCATGATTG
>JAOXJP010000012.1:394911-411622 GCA_025762735.1 Platanus orientalis | reverse complement strand
GGTGGTGTATGACGGGTGTATTGTAGAGTGGTGAGCTCCCCACCCCCTCATGGTGTGGTGTATGACGGGTGATTACATTGACTTCTGCTCCCCACCCCCCTCGCGGTGGGCCCTAGTGCCCTCCCTCACAAAAAAAAGGAAAAAGAAAAAGAAAAAGAAACGAAGAAAACTAACCACTAAACCTTTTTTCTTAAAAATAAAGGAAAAAAAAATTCAATGGATCAAAATGTTATGATCACCTCTTCGCTTTTGGAAATTAGAATATCTTTCACTAAGAGGGAATGGTAAGGGCTCTAGAAAGAGCTTGGACACCATAAGACAGCTTCTTTTATCCATACTAGCTAATAGGAAAGCCAATACCAGCACCCTACCAAGTAGGGCTGTCAACTATCCCATTATTATATGAATTTGATTTGTGTTCAATCCGCTAATATTCGATTCGAATGCATCTATCTTTGATTCGATTATTTGACTAAATATTTGAAACCGTTGAAATCAATATATAATTAATATTTATATTATAATGTTGTATGACATGTTAAGTAGAATACAACATAAGAATAACATAACCTTAACCTTAACCTTAACCCATTTCTCATCTCCCATTCCCAATTTGAATGAAAGAAGCACCCAATAGCCAGTTCCCCAATCTCTCATTGATCTATCAATCGTCTTCTATCTCTAAAATTCCTAATTCCTTATTGTTATTGTAAATATCTGAAAACTATTTGAATTCAATCTGATATTTGATTAAATAAACAAATTCAAATACGATATGCCAATATCTGATTCATATTCGATCCGTTGACAACCCTACTACCAAGGGACCCATATCTACAAGAAAATGAACTACTTTTTAAAGGATTTCCTAGAGATAGAGAGATATAATCAAAGCTTCCATGGATAATGCAATCATGACTGATACATTTAACCTTTCAAGGACTCCTGCTAATAGCTTCCAAGAAAATAGGGCTGTCAACTGGGCCGGGCTCATATGGGCTGAGGTTAGTTCTAACTTGGCCTGAAATGTTTTATATATGCCCGAATTTGGACTGCGCCCAAACTCAGCCTATTTTAAAACAACAGGCTTCGGGCTGAGTTCGGGCTGCCAAAACTAAAACATTTCCCTTACGCTTTGGGCTGATTTTTGGCCCATGATTGTCCCTAAACGCATATTGCATGGGCCTTTTTGAATAGCTGACACATTGAACAATTGGATGATGGTAAATTTGTTAAAAATATGTAGATAAAAAAAGAAAAAAACAAAACACAGGCCTAGTATTAGCATCCAAATAAAAATGTTATTTGCTAATTACTTTGGGTCAAGCCGGGCTGGGTATTGGACTTGAATTAAGCCTGCCTGAACTTGACCTGAATAAGATTTCGGACCTAAAAGCTGGGCCTGAACTCAGTCCAGCCCAGCCCCATCAACAGCCTTATAAGAAAGTTATGACTTCTAAAGAATCACCTTCTAATACAATACTTTTTAAGCCTAATGCTTGGACGGATAAAAGATCCCATCTAAGCCACTCAACATACATGCAACCAAAGGGTCTGTTAGCCGGTCGCCATTGCCTTGGCTTTGGCAAAAAGGAGGCTAGCCCACAATTGTGGAAAGAAATCTTATATGACCAAATGTGTAACTGTACCACAGGCTAACACATGGTGTATACATGGCTAAAAGTGTAAAAGAATTGCTCAACTAAAAAAGTAGGTGTCCAAAAAGAGATACCATACTTAAAAATACATCATGTGTCAGTCTGCGGGCACAGGGAAAAGATGTTTTGTCTTGGAAGGTGTCCAGGACACCATGAGATGTCATATGGAATAAAATGTGTATTTCATATTAAAAAAATGCATCACCAGCCCATTTTATTCCATATGATGTCCTATGGTGTCCTGGACACCAAATCCTGGACAGAAGATCCTTTCAGTTCTCATTTTTGTCATATTTTGCTCTTGCTGTCTCTTCATAATCACTCCATAATGGAGTTACCGCTGGCTTTAGAAACAGCCAATCAAAGTTAATTTTGATTTGCTCAATGCTTGGCGTTTTCCAACTAACCCTTACGCCTGATTCCTGGGCATTAGATTAGCGAAGGGTCTGAAATCCTCTGCGCCACACCCCCTGATGGGACACTCAGGAGGGGAATCAAAAACCTCCAAAAAGTGAATTGATTCCCCCCGGGGGAATCAAAAACCTCCAAAAAGTGAATTGATTCCCCCCCCCCCGAGTGTCCCATCAGGGGGGTGGCATAGACAATTTTAGCCCCCTGTAGAGAGGCCATGGGTTCAACCTCGTATAACAACATTAGACCGCATAGTGCATCTATGTCTCCTCCCTATGTTCTGAGTTCTCTACTATTATGATGTGGCAGTTGGCGAGAAGAAGCTCAAAGAGAACTCACAAAAACACGTAATGGTCTTGACTCCCCATTCCCCAGTTGAATTTAGATTTGGCGGTCCACGTAACACTGCTTGTATAAAGATAATGTTTCCAGAAAGGCCAATCAGACAATGACATTTCAATCATGAAGCATGTAGTTCTTCATAATCCATCTTTTACTTCATCATTGAACCCTTTAAAAACAAAAAACTTTTGTGCTAAGAGTAGTTTGTATTATGGGGCTCCATGCCGGTAAATTACATTATAATGTTGTTTGTACATTTTTTTGGGTAAATAATGTGGATAGTACATGAAAGTGATGAAACCACAAATAGTTGGGACAAGGCCTTTTTTTTATAGAAAAAAGTTTTATTGAATGAACATTTACAAATAAATTGAATAGTTAACCATTATTTGGAAATAGCCACCAATCTAGACCATAATAAAATACAAGCAATAATCTATATGAAAGTCCATCATTCAAATAATAATTATTGTTTTATTGGATATTATCACATGACATATAATCTAATAAAAGGTCCATCTGTTATATGATTTGGTTTGATATATACCAGTGCCATCCATAAATATCTTTGATTTATTTGAGATAAGAGGACAACGGTTCATTTTATTTTTATGTGGTTGGTACGCCAAAACCAAAGCCATTAGCAAATATGCAAGTCTCACACGTTAAGGCATAAGTAATGGGTTGTGCTTACATTTAGGAATCCACTTGATTAGTTGATCAACTACTACCTGCCTCTAATCCACAATATAAGTGTTAGGCTACCTCTTCGAATGAACCATATCCTAAAAATTACAATGGGATTGGATGATTAATCATTAAAATTACAATATAAGAAATACATTTTCATGATTTTACCAAATGAGCTAGGTAAAGAACTTAAGTTGGTATAAGTTTTACCTAGTACATCATTTGTTATGTACCAAATTCAGCATTATACTTCAATACTCAAACCATTTCATTGTTACAAAAAAAAAAAGCCTCAATAAGATCAGCTAATGAAGTAGCCCAAGTTATAGCCAAGTGTGGGTCCCATACTTAAAACTTCTGACTAGGGTTGAAAGTTATCCGAAAAAATATCTGTGTTCTAGTTTGCATTTGATCCAAAATAAGCTTGTTCGGTCCATTTATAAAAATATCCGTTTAAATCGGATAAGATACAGACATATATCGACTTGATCCGTTAAATATCCGATCCATTTAAATTTAACAATATATAGAATACAGAGTATAAGATATTGAATATAAAACTAGTCCAACTATATTAAAAAAACATAATAACTAAAACCCTAAATTAATACATAAACCATTTATTTTATAACTATTTTCTTCCCGTCCATGGCAGCACCCACAGATACTACCATAACTATGCCGCAGTGAGAGAAGTTCACACCCATCACTTAGGAGAAGAGATGGTGCTTTGCTCCATCTGACATTATTGCTAGGCCATATGACATCGAAAATCTTGCTAGGTCATACTGACAAAAGTAATGATGACGTCTATAGAATTGATTTTTTTTCCAGATATCCAAAATCCAAATTACTTAAACGAATAAGATACGAATATAGTTTATAATATCTATTAAATATTGGATAAGATATGGATATGCTCATATCTAGTCCAAATATGGTCCATTTACAACCCTACTTCTAATTCCCCATGCTAGTTAGCTAGGGTGTAAGTTAAAGATGTCTCTGCTCCCTCTATGGTGTAGGGATGGTATGCTGAAATTACAAAAAAGAAGAAAAAAACTTGCTTTGTAATTGTCAAAGAGACCATCCATTGCACTTGGGATCCTCTATAGTGGAAACCAACAACTATATGCATTTTAGGCGTATTTATTTTGATTTGAACGAATGTTTAGACATTTTTACTTAGTCATTTAATATTCTTTCCAAGATTAAATACTTCGTATGGCGTGTATGTAAAGAGGTTATTTTTGTAAATGAAAATCGAATTAAAAGAAAAATCTCTATCAATGATCTCTGCTATTTTTATAAAGAGGTTAAAGAGACCACTATACACTGTCTTGTTAAGTGTGTTGTCTTTGCCCTTGTTCGGTGTACTTCCCCCCCCTTTGTCATAGAACTAACTTGGAAATTAGTCTTTATTTATTTATTTTTTTTTTCTGGATTGGATTTCCATGTGGTATAATTTGCCTATTCTTTCAAAATTGGAACATAATGATATATTGAACACTATTGTTATATTTACTTGGAATATATGGAAGATTCGAAACAAGGCTATCTTTGAAAAATCCATTTTAATATGCTTAATGTTTCTTCCATTGATTTCAGGTTATTAAATGATTCTCATGACAAAAGTAAAGTTGTAACTTTTTGTATCTGATTGAAAGGAATGTTTATCCGAATTGGAGGCTGCCGGATGATGACTTTGTTAAAATTAATTTGGATCGTGCTTGTTGTCAGTCTTTACACTCATATGGAGTGGGGGTTGTTGTACGATACTAGAAGGGTACTTTAATCCATGCTTCACGAGAGGGAGACTATGCTGAGTCGGTTGTTGCCATAGAATGCTATGCTGCTCAACTAGCGCTTTCTACATACCACAAGTTAGGTATTAAGAATATTGTTTTGGAGGGTGGTTCACTCAATGTTAATTTTCTCCTTATGGACCATCTGGGGCTTGGGCTGTCTGACCTTATCCATGACTGTTATGCATTAACAAAACTTTTTACCTCATTCTCTTGTGCCCATGTAAAGAAATGTGCAAATTCGATGGATGGCTGACCGATTAGCCAAGAGTGATGGGGATCTATATCATGTTTGGATTGGTCTTAGATCCCTCCCACATGGTTGAAACCCAATTTTCTATGCGATGTAGATGCTCTTGAGTAACCTTTATGCTATTAAAATATCTTGTTGTTTAGTGTTATCAAAGAAAAGAAAAAAGCTCAGCTTGTGCATATAGCTATGGGCTTGCGCTACGGTTGATCCTTCTCTCATTCCATGGGTGCAGGAACAGCCAAAGACATAATATCTCTAATGTAAGAGACGAGATCCTCCCCCTGCATCGGATCTCTTACATTCTCGGAATATTCGCGAACTGGAGGATCAGAGGCCCTGCTGAGGTTACATGACAAAAAAATAACAACTTTTACAATCAATCTAATTAGCTTAATGATTTTCTAAGATTCTTAGTCTCTTACACACGACACAGCAGGTATTCACTGCATGGTAATTATAGGGATGCGTAAACGGGAGCAATTGTTCTACTTCCAAAATGTCTACTCCCCCATGTTCCCAGACACTAAAGGTGGCACATGGTGTTTTGTAAAATCGTTTTTATGGTTTTAACCCTATATATCAAGCCTTTGTGACCGGGAACATGGGAAATAGACAACTGGGAAGTCAAATATTTGTTCCCTTTCTAGAAAGGGTGCAAATATTCTGTCCAGGATTTGGTGTCCAGGATAGTGTCTTAAACACCAAAGGATAACACTTGTCAAAAAAATCAAATTATAGATATAAGATATAATCTCTCTCCCTCCTCTCCGTGTTCATCTCCATGGCGACGAGCCATCACCATTACCATCTCCAATGTCCCGCTGTATGGCTTATTGCAGAGGATCCTGATCCACTTTTTGGAAATCTCCTATAAATCAAACGCTTTTTAAAATTATGGTTTCTTTTCTTTGTATCTAATTCTTTCTATTTATGAATCCGAAGTTCTATTCCCAATCGGAACTCCTATTCCTACCTAAATCGTTTGTTTCCCTTTATTATATATACCAATCGAAAGTCGCATAATCAATCTGAGGTCTATTCTTCAATTTCTTCTCAACCGGAAGTCTATTCTTGAGTTCCTCTTCTCAACCTGAAGTCTATTCCTGACTTGTTCCTGAGTGTAATCCACACTGATTTTGTAATCCAATGTCCCGACTTTCTTGATCTCGTTTCGCAGCGGGTAATCCACACTGATTTTGTAAGTTTTGGTGCCGTAATAGAGAAAGAATTCACAATCTCCAATGACAAACCTTGGAATTCTCTCACCCTCATCACTGCGACTCCAATTTCTCGGTGCCCGAGACGCCAACATCGGCACGCTTCACCGAATCGAAGAGAGGAATCATCATTCTCCTGTAACGGATCAGTTTGGAGAGCTCTTCGTGAAGATCGATCTCCACGTCCGAAACACCAATTTCTTTTAGCCGAAATCTTAGTTTCTCGCCAACCCTAATTTTTCTGCAAATCAGCACCAATCTTGAAAGATGGTGATGGCTCGTCGCCATTGGAGATGAACATAGAGAGTGGGAGAGAGAAAGATTGAGAGATAATATCATATATCTTTTAGTTTGTTTTGTCGACACGTGTCGTCCCAGGGAGTCCAAGACACCATCCTGGACACCAAATCTTGAACTCATCACGAGTCACAGTTTCCCAAGAAAAGTGGTGCACGCTCTCGCTTGTGTTGCTCTCATAAGTCGATACCGAAGGGTAATTGTGTGATTTCAGCAGGTCTTTAAGAATTTTTCCGTCAATATATATTAGCTTGCGTAACCGACCGCCTCACGTCCAAATCCAAAGCATATTCCGAGTCAAATCCGCCTTAGATGGAGGTTATCCGCTCTACCAGTCGCATTTCGCCACGTGTCAGAAGTAAGAATAAAGCATCAATTCAATTGAATTCCACAATGTTTGTTTGTAAGTATAAGTGGCGAAGGGGAGTCGCGCGTTGAGAATTCGTGAAAAGACGCTCAAAGGCCTCCCTTTCGCTGCCTTCGCGACCTCCAAAGGCAAGTGACCTCTACGATCTCCTCTCGATTCGTTCTTTGCCTATTTTTTTTTTTTTGGTGGTGTTGTATCTATTTCGGTTCTTGTTTGATTCTATTTTTTTTTTTGGCTGTTCTAATTATTATTTTTTCTGGTATCAATTTTAGCCAAAAGGCATAGAATTGATTCTTCTGTTCTTTTGAATGGATTTAAAATTATGAATAGTTTTATTAGGATTTCGGCATCGATTTTGTGCAGTTTCGGATATGAGCTTGAATACGGTTGGCGATCTCATTGGATTCCCTATTTCTATACTTATTATTATTATTTTTGTTCTAGGGTTTCGCTTTTGGTTGAGTGCTGGTTCGTTTATTGGGTGAGCATGAAGTCTTGGATTTACTTGAATGGAGCTAAAATATTTGATTAATTTTATCAGGTTTTTGGTTTAGATTGTTTTATGGCTCTCTTTGTTGAGTTCTACTGGGGTTGGTTGCCGTATCATTAATTTCTTGTTTATTTAATACTATTTTTCCTTGGGATAACTTTTGTTTTTTTGGTCTCCTCTGTGGAATTTTCTTGCCTGATGTATCTTTGGTTAATCTTGTATTAGAAGAGGCATGTGAATATTTGTATGTTAACCCTGGGAATTTTTTCCCCTCTCCCGATCTCAAACAAAATTTTACATGCTTTTTAAAAAACTGTCCTTTTAAGATAGCCTTCCCCCCATACCTAATCGTAACCTCTTTAGGCAGATAAACCGAATCCGCACCATACTTAGCCACCTCAATCTTCTTTCATAAGCTATCTCTTTCTAAACAAAGACACCACAACCATTTCCTCAGAAGAACTAAGTTGTGCTCTCTTATTTTCCTAACTCGTAACCCACTCAACTCCATGGGTAAACAAACTTTCCTCCATTTAACTAAATGGTACTTCTTGGCCTCCTCTTTATCATTCTAGAGGAAATTTCTGAAACAGTATTCAAACTTGGAAGTGATAGACGTTGGAATCACAAAAAGAGAGGAAGTATGTTGGCACACTAGCCATATAGCTCTTGATGACAAGGGAGCTTTTCAAGAGTCAAGGCTTGTACTTACCCTTTCTAACACTGGATCCCACACTAATTTGGATTTAAACTTATAACCCAACGTGAGACCTACGCTAGAGGCAGGCAATTCACCAATTTTACATCTCATATCCATAGTCAAATTTCTAATGATATGTACTTGCCTCACACTATTTTTTTTTTTTAATTTTTATGAAACCCACACTAAAAGTCTCACTGTTAGACATACCAACCTTGAGACCTGACATTACCTTAAAACAATGCTAGAGACACCTTAGATATCCCCATTGCCTTATATTAGTGTCACAAAATCATAGTATCATTTGCAAATTGCAAATTGGAAATTGAAAATTTTCACCTTCTCTGTCCCCGCAAGATACCCATCTTGAGCTTTTCCAATAATTCTATTAAAGGCTTATGTAACCAAGTTGAATAGGAAGGGAGAAAGAGGATCTTCTTGTCTTACTTCTCTAGAACAATTGAAATTTCCCGTATGACTACCATTGACCAAGACTGCTAAAGACATCAATCTAATGCACATCTTAATCAATCTCCTCCAATTATGGCCAAAATTCATTCTGCTCAAAATGTAGTCTAGAAAACTCCAACTAACAAGATTGTAACATTTTTCCATGTCAAGCCTGTAGATGATCCAATGTCTACCCTTGTTTAGTCTAGCATGTATGCATTAATCAACTATTAAAACCCTATCCAAAATTTTCCTTATTGCCACAAAAGCCCCTTGAGAAAGAGATAATGATACCATTCATTACTCTCATTGTCAAAGCTTTTTAGTATAATATTTGAGACAATATTTAAAAGGCTTATAGGATGAAAATTCTTTGACTCCTTAGCTGCACATTTTGTGGGAATCAACGAAATTAAGGTATTATTCAGAGTTTTTATCAAAGGAATCAAAATGGTAAAACTCCTCTAATACCTTCATGGGATCATCTTTGATGAAGTACCAACACTTTTGAAAGGACATACAAGAACCATTTGGCCCTGGCAATGTATCCCCCTTTGATAACCCCCAAAATTTCTTTCTCTTGGAGAGGCCTTAATAAATCCTCTTGCGCTTGAGTGGAAATGGAAGCAAAATCGAGATCTTCAATAACAGGCCTACTCTGATGGCTTTCCTTGTATAAATTTTCATCTCTAATGGCCTTCTCATTTTGAATCCATTGTCTTCCCACCCATAGACCTTGGATATTTAATTTGGACATTGATGCCAAAGCCCATGTGGGGCCCACATTTGTGTAACCTTGGAGTTGGGCACACTTTAGAGTTTTATTTTGTGTTGTTTTAGGATTTGGTTTTATGTTATTTGGATTATTAGTTGCTGTTTTAATTAGAATAGGGATTAGAACTTTTTTCTTTTATTGATTTGGAGTGTTATGTATAGTTGGGATAAGGCTGTTTGTTGTTGTTGTTGATTTGGAGTGTTATGTAAAATCCTAGTTGGTTTAGGATTAGTCGTGGGTTATGAAAGAGATCAAACACTATTGTTTTTTTTTTATTGTTGATCGAATAAAGAGATTTACATCTTCTAGCTCACAGCTGGGTTGTTTCTTAAAATCAGAGAGTGGTTTTTCCTACTGGAGAGAGTCCTAGGGTTTGATCTACCTTGGTGAGTGGTCAAGAACCTTGTTCTTGTAGTGAGAGACTGCAATAACAGGTAAATCTTTTTCTTCTTCTTTTCTTTAGTTCTTGAGTGTGTTTTGTGGGGGTTTGAAACTTGGGATTCAAATCTTAAAACCCTTCTAGATTTCAACAGATTCCAGAAACAGAAACCCATTGGTAGCAGGCTTTCAGTTTGGTGTTGCAGACCCTTTCTTCCAGGTCTGATTCCTGCAGCTATATAAGCATTGCTGGAGACTTCAGCAGATCTGTCTGTAGGCCCCATACCTATAACCCCACCTGAATCCTGTTGTAATACCTTTTGTAGACCCTGTTTATCCAAACCTGCACCTGCAGGTACAATTTCTCTCAAGTGCTGCAGTTTCTATTCTACAAAAGAAACCTACCTCGTAACCCTTCTAAAACCCATATAATTTGCTGTAGAAACCTTTCACCCTGAAACCCCTACCCTACGGCCTTCCCTGAACTGGTCTTGTATCAACCCCTGTTAAACCCTACCCTAATCCATCTAATAGTCCCAAAATCTTAGCACTTTCTGTTGGTAAATCCTGGAAACAGATCTAGAGATTTTACCTTCACTTACGTGTGTTTCTGGGTCTGTGTTATTGTTTTCTATCTGCTGTTTTAGCCCTCTGAAATAAATGCCGTGGTATTCTTGACTTTTGAATACTGCTAGGTACCTTTACAGCTTGCTGTTATTACATTCTAACACAGCTGATATTACCTACACAACAGAATGCCTACCACTTGTTTGATAAAAACCTAAGTGGGAATCTATCCTAGTATTTTGTGGGCCCATAACCCACAGGTTAGCAGCCACCCCTAGGCTGTTTTGCATCAATATTGTTGATTTTTCTTCTCTCTGCTGCTGTTTTGTAGAAAGAATTGTGTATTCCTGTCCCTTTTTATAAGCCATATAACCCTTGGATGTTGTTTTCAAAAACTTTCCTCCTTGAGCACTGGGGATTGAAACTTCTTTCTCCACTCCTCTCTATCCAACCTTTTTTCCGAAGGGGCCTTGTCTCTTCATAAGCATCTAACTCCCTGATTTATCTGAGGCACTCCTTGTTGTTATTGACCACCTCAAACTTCTTTTTACTCCACAATTTTAATCTTTTATTTATTTTTATTTTATGCTTTTTTCAGCTTGAGACTAAAAACTTAAAAAATGCAACTCAGGGAACCCCAAAACACCTCTTGCCACACTTGTTTGGCCACCTCAAAAAATTCCGGGTATCAGAACCATGCTTCTTCAAATCTGAAAGGCCCAAGGATCCCATTCTCCTACATAGGCTCCAAAAAAAAATAGGGGTGTAATTGGAGGTGAGCTTAGGAAGAGTCTATTGAATCAATCTTGGAGACAAGTTTTCCCATTCATATAGAACAAGAAACAGTCCTATCTGCCAAGGGGATGGCCTTTACTGAAACTTAGACCACATGATTCAAGGCCCCTTCGGCAGACTATCAATCAATATAATCTTTCAAAAACTCACAGAATAGGGCCATCTTTTTAATACCACCTCTTTTCTTTTCAAAAAAAAAATAAAATCTGATTGCATTGAAATCATCTCTTAGACACCATGGCACTACCTAGCCTCAACATTATTTGATTCCTGCCAAAAATCAAATATTTCATCATGGGAGAAAACTACCCCATCTATCACCAGAAGCAAGGATGCTTCTCTCATTTGTTAATCTTTTTCTTCTTCTTCTCTCTCTATCTCTCTCTCCACACGTTTTGGCTACAGATGGAAAATCCATCCATCTTTCTTTTTTTCTTTTTTGGGGGAGGGGGTGTGTATTATCCAAGAGGTGGCCCCACCAATCGGTGGTCCAGATTGAAGACTCGGTGGGTATGTGTTTGTATGGGGTATAGGGAGCATTGCCCCCTCCATGTGCCAGTAAGGGTTTTAAAAAAAAAATACATGAATCTATTATGAAGTTATTAAATGGATATCTGTTGTGCTTGTTTTTTCATCCTCTGCATATTGAATCTTTCAAGCTATGCAATTCTGAAAGATTCCATTACCACGTTTAGTTGTTTCTTGCCCTGAATTATTTAGTTTACCATCCCTTTTGTTGGCTTATGTTTGTCCATTATTGCTGCTGCAAAATTGTATACATATAATTGCAAACTGCGTATGTAGTATATACATTCAATTTTCTATTATTCTTGAAACTTCCCAATGTTTGGAGTGGCAGTTTTTATTTTTTCAATAGATCATAGTCTAATGCTATCTTTATTTTATATATATATCTCTTAGAAGATTCTAAATGTTGCACTGCCTTATGCTTTTGTTTACCGTTGCATTTAGGGTGAATGGGGCATGCTATGGTGCACCCTTTAAAGTCTTAAGTAGAACATACTAGCACTTTTTCATGGCTTGCTATATTTAGCCACATGGAAATCTGTCCACCAATGGTTGGTTGCCATGGGATGTCCAGGTGGGACACCATCAAATGTTGGGCCCTGACATTTCTGTATGTGCACTATACTTATATAGCACAGGTAGGTTGGACCTGCAGCTGTCCTGACCTGAGTGGCTCCTAGTCCTAAGTCCCTAGATGTATACATCCTCAATATGAACCCCATCTTATGCATGTATTTATATTATGCTCTGGTATGTAGAAGGTGCAAAGCTAGGGCTTTGTGTTGTGGTAGTCTGATGCATTTTGCGTTGTTCCTGTTTGCATGATCGTAGTTTGAACTTCACTTTCTATGCATTTCTTTGTTTCACAAATGCATTGATATACCAGATCAATTAATATTTTTGATTTCAATGATACTTGTAACCCTTCATGCTTAACTACGACAATATCACTAACTTTCTGTATTGCACTACAGCTTTGACAACTTGATCTTCATGAATTCAAGAAGTACTGTGGCATCCATTGTTTCCTGTAAATCGGGAAACAAAAACAACTTTTTCTTCTGGATTTTGGCTTGCTTGCTCCCAAGATTTCTGAGAACTTTGATTGCATACGTTAACTTCCTATTATTCAAGGCCATCGTTAGAAATCCTCCATCAGTTCGCATTTTGGAGTCTTTTGGAGAGACCCTCCTATAGCTGTATAGCAGTGATTAATTATCAGGCATTTACCATACATTCCACTCTCTATATATTTAGCTAGATGGTCTCCTCTCAATTATCTGGTTTGAATGGGCCCCGCATGTGCAAGCCCTTCCAGAGCCAGTTGCTTCTTCCTATGGGAACCCCTGATGTTGTTCCGTCTGATTATGTTGAGTTTGATTTTTCGGATGTATTCGGTCCTGCACCAGTTCAAGCTTCAATTGAAGTGGATATGACTGCTGGAAATGTCTTGCCTGGATCAGATACAAATGAAATTATTTATGATAATCCATTGGTCATTCATAGCCGATCACACTCTTTGGTTGGCCCTTCTACTTGTGTTAGTCAATCATTGAAACTGAGCAAGCTCACCTTGCATGAGACAGAGGAATTGCTGGAACTTGAAGATGGCCTCAATGGAGAGACATTAGAAGAATCTTCTATTGATGATGATGTTACAGAGAAACCTTTTGAACATGTTGACAATCAATCGGTGAAGAACCAGAGTGTTGGACTAGAGGATTTTGAAGTTATGAAGGTTGTAGGACAAGGTGCATTTGGGAAAGTGTTCCAAGTGAGGAAGAAGGGTTCTTCGGAAATATATGCAATGAAGGTCATGCGTAAGGATAAGATCATGGAGAAGAATCATGCAGAATACATGAAAGCTGAGAGGGATATTTTAACGAAAGTAGATCACCCCTATATTGTGCAGCTCAGATACTCATTCCAGGTAATGACATATTTCTAATTTAATTCCTGATATCTTTTAACCAAACACCTATATTATATCTGAAAATTGTATGGTATTTTTAAGCTTTCCAAAGTATGATACAGTTTTTTGTTACTTATTTATATCTAACAAGAAATTGGTTTTTATTTCCTAAAATTTTTTTGAACTATGTTTAAGTTTGATGGAATTTTAATTTCTGATTTAATGAATTTACCATGTATATGTGTTATATATTTCCACCGAAATAGTTGGGATAAGGCTTAGTTGTGTATATGTATTCCTGCTGCCCCCTCCCCCCCAACCCCCTCCGTCCAATTTCTGAAGTTTTTATGAAGTTTCCCAAAGGCATATGAGAAGCTTAAATTTCCCAAGAATTTCCCTTACCAAGAATGATGATTGCCTAGAGCAAGAGATTTGAATTCAAAATAGTCAGGTTTTGGAGCTCTCCCTACAGAATATGCATTTTAAGTTTCAGTTACTTCTGTCATGCAGACCAAGTACAGACTGTACCTTGTGCTGGATTTTGTAAATGGGGGTCACCTATTTTTTCAGCTCTACCACCACGGCCTTTTCAGGTAACTTTGGCTTTGCTGCTATGTATGATGACTAGAATGCTCAGGGCGTAAAGCAATTTAACACTTGGGAATGTTTCAGAGAGGATCTGGCACGCATATACACAGCTGAGATTGTTTCTGCTGTTTCTCATCTTCATGCGAATGGCATAATGCATAGGGATCTCAAACCAGAAAATATTCTTCTGGATGCCGAAGGCCACGTAAGACCTCTCTCTCTCTCTCGTACACACATACACCCATGACCCACCCTAACATTTGTTTACACCTTGATTTCAGGCAATGTTGACTGATTTTGGTCTGGCAAAGCAATTTGAGGAGAATACTAGATCAAACTCCATGTGTGGAACAGTAGAATATATGTCACCTGAAATTGTTCTTGGCAAGGGCCATGATAAGGCTGCAGATTGGTGGAGTGTAGGAATCCTGTTGTTTGAAATGCTCACCGGGAAGGTTAGTATTTCTTCTGTTATTTTTTTTTATGCATAACTTGTGGTTGCAATATGTTCTGCAGAAAGTTTTCCTTGTGTTCAAAGCTTGTGTTTATGGTCATCCTCTTTTTCACTTGAGCGTGCTTCTTCAAGCATCGAAGAAACTTGTAACATGGCAGAATACCCAGAAAGTCCAACTGAGACATGTGTTAAAGCGTATATGTTCTTTGAGTAACTCTATTGAGCAGCCCTAATTATTCATTATCTCTGTGTGGTTTAATTATTTTATTTTTTCAGCCAAAAAAATAAAAATCTTCTGTTATCAAAATTAAAATAATAATAGACTGGCCCTTATTTCATTTTTATGTCTGTTTTCTACTGTTGGCATTTTAAATCTACGAGTTTTTTAAGTCCTCACTCACTTACATGTATACTGTGTTAAATTTTCAGCAATCTGTCATATTTGGGTTAAGCCTTAAATTCCTATTTGCTGCCCAAGGAATTTTCAGTTGTAGTTTTTTTTTTCCTCATCATCTTACATCAATTAGCTTACCATCAGTGGGAACAGCAGGTGGAATCTAGCTGTTAGGGGATAAGAACACTATTGAGATGATTGATTAGAAGATTGGGAAAATTTCACTCTCCATGTCATGCAAGAATGTTGAAGATCTGTTTAAATGACAGGGTATATGGTTCAACTGATAGCAATCAACGAGCTGATTTTTGGGAGGAGAGTGCCACGGTGCACAAGAGATGGCTTTAATCGTTATCCATTTTTCTTTTGAGGGGAAAGGGGGAGTAGAACCCCACTCCCTGCATGTGAGAAATCACTACTTTTGTTAATAGGAACATGGTTGTGGGTTCTCCCCTGGGTGAGGGGTGCCTCTTTACATGGATGAATGACTAGTATCACCCCATCCTAAACAAGCTTGATAGCTTTCTCATTTTAGTCGATTATGAAGAAGATTACTCTATTGTCTTCAAAGAGGCATTACCGAGGCCAACGTATGACAAGACTTCTATCCTATTGGATAGTGGGGTGTCTAGTGTAGACCTACTCCTTTTGGATTAGACAATGTGATGCAGGATATTCAAGCTCAAATACCAATTGATGTGGAGCAGCCTAGTGGCTGTATATCCTGTTAATATGGGCCTAAAATTGTGTAGTGGAAGCAGGGGCAGAATTAAAAGCACCAAGAACATAAAACTTAGAAGGATGTAAGGGGGTAGAGAATGAATCAAACCAGAGAATTTTTGAATGATTAGAAAGGGAAAATAGATGAAACAAAGGGAAGTAATAGGAGAAGGAAGGCAGTTTAAGGTTTCTGGAAAAATCTGGGCAGATTGGCAAAATGACCAAAATACCTTAGACAACTCTGCAATTTTACAAGGGGTTAGATAAAGTCTATTAGTGAACTTTAAATGAGATAGCCTAAAACAGTGGTGGTTTCTTATCAGAAGCTTAGCAAAGAAGAAGGGGATTCAAGAAGAGTTTGAAGGAGGGGGACAGGTAGGGGATGAAAATCCTAGAAGAAAGCACATAAAAGCTTAGTTTTAGAGGGGGCTATTTCTATACAAAGTATAACTTGGAAAATTCAGTTGTATGTAGAACTTGTTCTGCAGATTCCTGGGATTCCAGCAGCTTGTATATGCAACCTTGATGATGTTCTAAGTTTCTAACAAGGAAGTAAGAGAAATAGAAGGAAGAATGAATAGGTAGTAGGAGTAAGAAGAAGCAAGGAGAAGGGAGAAGAAGAGAGAAGGAAGAAGAAACCCAACAACTAAACTGATTGGGAGGGGGAAGAGGACTAGGGATACAACCATAGGGTTTTTAATGGTTATAACCAATAGAGGAGAGGGGAAAACCTTTTTTTTTTTATTCAATCCATGTCTAACTACAACAACAACAACAACAACAAATAGCCTTATCCCAACTATTTGGGGTCGGCTACATAAATCCTGTTCCGCCATTCCGCTTTGTTTAAAGCCTTATCTGCCGTTAAATTACAAGCTGCCATGTCCCTCTTTACTACCTCTACCCAGGTCAATTTTGGC
>JAOXJP010000012.1:374744-387242 GCA_025762735.1 Platanus orientalis | reverse complement strand
CTCTCTCTCTCTCTCTCTCTCTCTCTCTCTCTCTATATATATATATATATATATATATATATATATATATATATACAACAAAGGGTCTGTCTCTACAATAACAATTCTTCATTCTTCCTCTATTGCCACCTTCCATGTTGCCTTATGTATTTGACCAATTTATGGAGCATGAAAAATGCATCTCTAAGGATAGGTAGATAATAAATAGACAAGTCCCAATGCATTTACTGCGGTATGGTATTTACCCAAGTAGGAAGAGAATAAAGATAACATTGCTCATAAAATTAGAATAGATGGATGAAGTGGAGAAATGCTTCTAGAATGCAATGTGGTAATAAACACTTGTCATTAAAATTGAAGAAAATTTTGTTTTAAGACCAACCATGATTTTACAGGACAAGCTGGGGAGTCAAGATACACCAAATACATAAAAGAAGTGTAGCTAAGATAAGGATATTGAGATGAAAAAGTCGCAAGATAGAAATGATAAGAGTAAATAATAAAAGTATTTGCGGAAGCTTAGGGATAGGACCAATAAGTGATAAGATGGGAGAAAGCCGACTAATATGGTTTGTCATGTACAACAAAGACCTACCATTAAACCAATGAAAATGAGTGAGAAGGTGTAACTTGAAGGTGTTAAAAGGACGATGGGAAGTAGTGAGAAAAGGCATGAGTACTTGCAGATATAATCCTACTTAGAGTAGCCAACCATAAATAAAAGGGTAAGGCTTGGTTAAGTTGAGTATCTTCCAAAGTATATATAAATTTATTTCATGATCCATAAATAAAGGTAGCACAAAGAGTTACACAAAGGGGACAATGGAAGTTCCATACTCTCTTCTTTCTACCCTATGTAAGCTTTATATAATATGGTAGAAGGTTTTTTCATGCACATTTTCAACATTCTTTTCTCGGAAGATCACCCATATTTCAGCCCCCAGGATTTGGTATGACCCCTTAATAAGCGACTAAGGTCCTCCCTGCATTAGGGGTGGACACATCAGTGTCAAAAAGTGAAAAGCATCCCCAGAAAAGTGTAAATCACTTTTTCAGCACTGATGTATCCGCCCCTGATGAAGGGTGGACCTTAATCGTTTATTAGAGGTTGCATCAAATCTTAGGCGATATCTTAGCCACCCAAAGGGATGATGTGGCTAATCCAAACCTCCCTTAAATAAAGAACCATTTGGATTGTCCAAGCAATATATGCAAGGGTCTATGCCAAGGCCAAGTCAGACGGGGATGGTCCAGGCCAACGTTAGTTCAAACTCATAGTGAAGTGTATAAGCCCAGCCCCAACTTGGCTTATGCCCAAATTTGGGTTGACCTGATCGTAACTGCCTGAGACCAGAATTTGGACCGAGTTTGGTCTAGCCCTAACTTAATAGCACATGGACCGAGTTCATACGAAGTTTGGGCCTTATTCAGGCCGAGTTCAAACTGAGTTTGGACTGAGTTCAAATCTACCATTAAAACTATAAAACTTCTTTTGTAAGTCAATAAAACAATAAAAATTCTCGGATTACTTAGGCATTAGGATAGGGATGGGCTTCTGGCTGAGCTGAGGGAAGACAAGGTAAGCCTTTATATTACTTTGGGCCCGAAAGTTGAGTCCCAACACGAAGCTAACTTGCCTCAACCCACCCAAATGTTGGGCCAAACAAAATTTAAAGTTCGGGCCATCCCGTCCCAATTTTCAGCCATAGTCCATGCCAGCTCTCGCGTCCAACCGTGCATTGAATTTTACCTCATCAATGTTGAATACAAATTTTAAATCATAAGATGTCTACAGAAGACAGCTTAATTTTACCATGGGAGCTATTGGACTAAAAGTTGCCACATAGGCGGCGGATATGCGGGCGTGCTAGTGTCATGTGGGTACAGGATTCCTTTTCACCTTAGACCCCAGGTGCCAAGTCAGACTGTAGAAAAACCTGAAAAACTTATCTTCAGTCGTTTAATTAGCCACCAATCAAAATGAATAAGACAATTTTACGAGGGTTATGATTCCTCCCTCAAGTTGGTTCTTTCTGCTTTGAAGATCAAGGACTTAAAATATCAAATACCACACAAAGAATTACAGTTATAATGATAATAACACCAAACGTAAGTAGTATAATGGAAGTTCGAAAACATGAACTTACAAAGAACTTAAGAATCATACGAACAACCGCAAAGCAATAATAACAACTCTGAACTTGAAGAGATTCAGAAATAAAAGATGTAAAGTAAACAACTTAATCTAATGTAAGGCTAGGAATTCAGGAAAGACATGATGCAATCGAATTGATTTTGTGCATGTGGTATGATGATGATGATCCCTCCTATCATATCTTCCTTGATGTTCCTCAAAACAGTTATCTGCAGTTCCTGTCGTGGGTAAATGGATCACATTATGTTTCTTCCCCCCAAATTTTATATATTCACGACCAATTCAGTTTCCAGTGGTTCGGTAAGTTGTGTTCCCCACTCTGTTGCTGACTGATCCGTTTAACCATTACTCATTGGCCACGTGTATTTGCCCTTTTTTATGTGGTAACACGTGGGAACACGAACACATGGATGAACCACTCTTCTTTGTCCAATTCTTGTTGAAGAAGAAGATAACAAATCCTTGATTTACTTGAATTGTTCGGAGGCAAAATCCCATAGTAGAAAGTATCTTACTCTACAAACAAAAAAGAATTGCAAGAACAACAGGACCCCTTCCACTGTTACAAGATTTTGAGCAATGAAGCCTGTAAGATTTCTGGGTTCAGCAGGTTTTCAACCAGAGGAGGTTTAGCATATCACTGTTTAGGCTGTTTAGGATTTGACAGCCTAAACAGCTAGGTGTGGGCAAGTTTGTTCTTGCCATCCTATTAAAGATTTGAAACTAATGATCAATTTTTTTTAATGAAAACAAAAGGTTTTATGGATCAAAGTAATCGAACTTGCAGTAGTAACAACAATGGATCGAATTAATCAAATTGGCAGTAGTAACTAGTAAGTAACAACGTTGTTATAACTTCCAACTAATCATGGAAAGAAAAACACAATCTAATGAGAACAAATATTTTATTAACACTAAAACTCTAAGACACCCAAGCTATGGGATGCATTTCACAGTTTCACAACCTCATGCACTCCAAATTTCAAATGTTGCTGGCCTCGCACTAATGCCCCCACCCTCAAAGCAATCATGGGGTCTGTACATTTGAATCCTTGGACTTGTTGTCCTCAGAGGATGGCCGGTTCTCTGAGTCGGATGGCCGGACTTCTTCGATCATCCTGATAACTTCATCCATCTTTGGTCGCATGTCCGGCATCTTCACCACACATGCCATGGCTATCTGCAGCATCTGCACCATCTCTTCTTCGATGTTTTGGTATCTCATCAGCTCAACATCAAACACCTCAGATGTCCATTCCTCTCTCACAACAGACTGCACCCACCTGGGCAGGTCAACCACATCATCATGCCCTGTGGATTGCAGAGGGGCTTTCCCTGTTAACATCTCAAGGAGTAGCACGCCGAAGCTGTACACGTCAGATTTCTGACTGAGCTTCCGGGTTTCAATCACTTCAGGGGCACGGTAGCCTACACTTCGAGATGGGGTGGCAGCATAGTTCATAAGAGAGGCTAGCCCAAAATCTGAGACACAGGCATCTTGGTTTTGGTTGAGGAGCACATTGGAGGACTTAATGTTGCCATGGGAGAACTTCCCGCCGCCCTCCGAATGGATGTGTGCAATGCCCCTTGCAACTCCCAGACATATCTTGACCCGGGAGTCCCAGTCTAGTGAACTTCTTCCAGTACCCCTGTTTCCTGTTATGGTATTACAAAGAAGAGAGGCACAAAGATACATGGCACATTATTCCATTTGAGATGGCAGTAAAATCCCTACCAGCTACTGGAGTGAATCTGTTACATTGCATAGACGAACAGACTTGAATGTCATGAGGTCATTACAGGGGAAATGAAACAATAGCAGGATCCTTTTTTTCAATTTCCATAATCAATGTAAGATTTTCAACATGAGTAACATCTAGTCACAGACTTGATTCCAGTGTTATTACATCCTAAACATATGAGGCTGCAACAGCATAGGATCTGTGCTTCCCAAAAAACATGAGAATTCCCATCTTCCCTACCTACTGTTACCATTGAGCATAGGGAAAATGCAAGGGTATTGGAGCAGCATCATTCAATGGTTCTCATCTGGACTATTTTTTTTTTGATGAATTCTCATCTGGACCATGAGTCTGATGGACTTCTTCTAATGCCCTTGTCAGCCTGTATTTTTTATTGTATTTCAGAAGAAATGACATGAAAAGATCAGGATTATTTCAAAAGCGTGGAAATTTTGACTCCACATGGTAATGCTATCTAAATATTAGCTCTAGTTACCAGAGAGAATATTAGAATCCTAAATGTGTAGCGTAACATACCCACCCATCGCATAACATGATTAATTGAAGGGTGTTTGTTGTATCAAGTTGGCATTTAACACGGTTTGCATTTGACATTTTACAATGAAGAATTGATGTCTATATATATATATATATATATAGTACATCCATCCCTGTGTCTGTGCTACTGCTAATTAAAGTGCAGAGATCATCTTTTGATACCATACAAAGTGGGAATGCAAAAAACAATTTTGGGATAATTGTAGTTAGCATGAAAGCATCACATATTATCAACTCTTCTCAAAGAGATTTCTTTATGAATGGAAATAAATGCAGCCACAAATCCCCCTGGCACATGTTTTTTGCTGCTAAGCAGGAACTTTAGCTATAAATGGCTGGAAAAGAATGGAAGGACAAAATAGAGCATACCATGCAAGAGTGTGGACAAGCTGCCAGCTGGGACATAGTCACAAACCAGGAGCTTTTCATCCTTGGAGTAGTAATAAGCACGGAGTGGCACAACATTTGGGTGCTGCCCGACCCTCCCCACAATCTCCATCTGCTGTTCAAACTCCCTCTTTCCCACTACCACTTCCTTCAACCTCTTCACCACCACAGTTATACCCTCCTCCAAGACAGCCTTATAGGCTGTACCATAGCTCCCCTTACCCAGCACTTCAGCGGAGGCCCTTAGTAGATCCTCAAGATCAAAGTTATAAGAACATCCTTCAAAGAAGACTAGCTTATTCTTCCCTGCCTCTTGCACCCCAACCCCAAATTCCTCCTTAGGCTTCTCGCCTCTTCCACCACTAGAGGCTTTCCCTTTCAAGATACCACTATTTTCACCATCTTTTTTCTTCAAACAGCATAGCACGATTATAAGAGCTAGAAGAAACAGTACTGCAAAACCCCCGACTGCAATGGCAATGATAGCCCTAGTGCCAAGTTTCTTTTCTGAGCCCTTGCTTTGTGGAGGGGCTGTTGGTGGGGATGGCAGGGAAGTAGGGGAAGGTGAACTTGAAGGGGGAATTAGAGAGCACTGGTTCAGAGGCAGGCCACATAAGGGAGAGTTTCCTACAAAAGAAGATTTTGGAAACTTTTGGAGGGATGATGGGATTGACCCATTAAGGTCGTTGTAGCTCAAATTCAAATGTTTGAGCCTTGGAAGGTTGAGATCAGGGATAGGTCCAGAGAGGGAGTTGTTCTGGAGGTTCAATCCAGTGAGTCGTGTCAGATTCTTAGTTGTGGGTGGAATGCTGCCCCTGAAGGAGTTGAAGGAGAGATCAAGTAAATTGAGTTCTGGAGAGAGCAAGGTAGGGACGTCACCAGAGAAGTTGTTATGTTGAAGGTAGAGGTAGTGGAGGGAAGGAAGGGAGGGGATATCAGAGGGAAGATTACCGCTGAGCTGATTGGATCGAAGGCTAAGGACCCTGAGGGCGTCTAGCTTTCCAAGAGTGTTAGCTGGTATTGGGCCTGAGAGTCCAATGCCAGGGAGCCGGAGGGCAATCACACGAGTGCCATTTGATGTGCAAGTGATGCCAATCCATGATGAGCAGATTGGGGCAGCAGGATTCCAATTGAGTTTCCGACCATGGGGTATGGCAGCAGAAAAGTCAAGAAGGGCTTGTTTGTCTGAATCCAGGTCAGCAACGGCCAGAGAAAGGAGAAACAGTAGGAGGGAAAGGAAACTAAGTGCTGCATCATAGGAGAGGAGCTTTGGGTGGTTCATGGGGAATGTTTGGTATGGGATGTATAAAAGTAACTGCAGCAGTGGGAGAGTGATTTTCGCAGATATTGTTATTCTCCTGATTCAGCAATAGAGATGATGGAACGATGTAAGACAATCAAACAGCAAAAGGTCTCAGTGAACACTAATTACAATAAAAGGAAAAGGGGGGGGGGGGTTATCCTGTTTTCTAGCATGCATGAAGGGTACATATACCAACATGATTTAATCATTTAAAAAGCAAAACAAAATAGTGGAAAATGAAGACTTTTAAATAGCAAAAGAACATAGATGAAAAAAGTAATAAGCAAAGCAACATCATACATAAATAGTGTTTTTCCTTGACAACTCTTCAAATGTAAAAATCTTCATGTCCAAAAACTTAAAAACTGCTTTTTTATGGACATCTTTATATTGTTAAGAATAACCAAGAAGGCCAAATCTGGGATGTCTGTAAATTTTGAAATTAATTTCCTTGCACCCAGTAATGAAAAAAAAAATCACTTTTCATGAATTTATTATCAGGACATAGATCATCTCTACCAGACTATTCAGAATAATCTTTGTTTTACCATTTTACTGTTACTGCTTTTGAAGTTAAGAATTGAAATATACAATGATTTTTTATTATGAGAATTTTAAAAAGAAATATGATAAAAAATTGTAGAGCCCTTATTTTCGTTCTTTCACCAAATAACAAAACAAAGAGAAAAAACAATGAAATAAAAAATTATCAAAAGGATTCAGAGGTCAAAAGCCTTATATTTTCAAGAAAAAACGACAACAACAAAAAATTCTCTCTATTGATAGGTAGAAGAGGGATATTGCTATCATTTAGGATTAAAATTTATAAATTAATTACATGCATAAATTTATTGAAAGACAGCTGAAAAAGAAAAAAGGCAAAAACTCTCCAATAGTCAACCTTAGTCAAACTCATTCGAGACTCAAAAAAGCAACAAAGCCTTATCCCAAAGAAAGAAAATAGACACTTGCCATGTGGATAGCAAGAAGAGCATAAAATGAACATAAAACACGAGTTTCTCTTTAATTGGAAGCTGAATTATTATTATTATTATTATTATTATTATTATTTCATATCTGAAAAGCTTAGTCACTCCCAACTTTCCTAAGAAAAACAAAGCCCATTTATTTTTTTGTCTTTTTATTACAAAATACAAGACTTTAAAGTTTAAAACATTGATTACAAAAAGTAATCAAATCAAAGGAAAGCTCTTAAAAAGGAAAAGCAAAAGCAAAAGCACAATCCTTTTTCTATTAAAGAAGGAAAGCAATCTATGCTCAAAAAAGCCCTAATCTCTCTTCTATGTACTCAAGCAATGCACTTTGCTAACTTACGCCATAAGGCCGTGACATGACCCACGCACATGTTAGAATTTTTTTTTTTGTGGGGGGTGATAAAACGCGTATGTTAAGAGTTAAAAGCATCAAGTAAGGTCATGCGTGAAGCATACAGCGGTAAATCAAACATGAGTCGCGTGAGGATGCGAAAACAAATATTAATTAACTAATAACTGAAATTTTCAGGCCTTACATGCATCCGTCCGTTAAAAAGCACTAAATGCGCATGCCAGCGAATTTCTAAACCCACAAAAATAAAATCTAAATTGTGTGAGATCTGCCTGTAGAGACAGAGGTCTCACCGAAGGCAACTGTAATGGATATTTCGAAGAATTTATGGCTTTCAACATCAGGACCCGTCGTTAGGGCTCAAAATATCTCCAAAGCTAACAAAACAATAGACTCACAGAAGCGAAGAAAAAGAAAGGAAGCTCCGAATCAATGACCCACAATCATAACCGTAGTCTCACCAGATTCAAGACGAAGACTTAGGTCTGCTTAGTTCCGTGGCCTTTCATCTCAAGAACAAGATAAGAAGCTCCGGATACGACATATATGTCACTGCAAGAAATGAAAGAACTTCTAAGAGAGATTTAAAAGAAATAAATCTAGAAATCCACTTTTGAAAGCCGAAATTGATGTAAAAACAAGTACATTATATGAAGGGTAGCGAGAACTTTATGGACTATTGCATCAGACAACTGCCTCCACATCTCAACCCTAATCTACCTGGAAAATAGTGAAAATTCTGCCTACGTTATGCAAGTAGTTTTCTCGTCTAGGTTAACAACCTGAAGTTCCAATTTCTTTAAAACACGAAATCGAGAATGAAAGAATAAGAAGAAAAGACACTAAAGAAACATTGAAGTTTATAAAACTACTTAAATGATTAATTCATCTGCAGGGGAATAAAAAAGCCACAAATCTGCACATTCACAAGGTCGCTACAGGAAGGGAAAAAAAATCGTAGCTTGAATCTTAATTAAAAGTAATATAGCAATATAAGAACAACGGCAAGCAGAAAGACAGTAAATTCTCGACATCTCTTGGAATCAACAAGCTGTTCTCAAAAAAAAATTGCAGATTGAAGTTCTTCATCCGCCATAAATTCCAGAACCAGAGTAATGTCTTGCCAAAACCGGAGTTTAAGAAGCAATACATAGGGATACCATGTTTAACCAGACTCGAACTCGGCATTTCTATCAAAATCCATAGACGTTACTCAGAAAAATGAAAATCAGCGAATGGAGGCCTCGGATCTACTATTAAACCATCACATAGCTGAAATTGAAGCGTAACCAGAAACAGGAAGACATCTAAACTACATTACCGATGAAATACAAAAATAAGGACTCAGACCTTTAGATTTCTCTTAAAACTCGCACCGGTTCATCTGACGACCTTCTCTTCGAAGTTATAGATCGACCGTTAGAGCACCATTGGCTGAAACCAACGCTCCACTGGCAACACCTGACAGAAGATGATGGCTCAAATCATGAGATTTCTCTTGAACTTCGACGGAATTTCTTTATGAATCCACTCATTGGAGCTCTATTTAACTAAAATCGAAGCTTCGTTACAACAACGCCAACGAAGGACTCAAATCTCGAGACTTCTGTCTAAATTATTCGGTCAAGTTTCTCAATGTCGGCAACTTTAAAGCTCTCCATCCACCATTAAAACTAGAAAGCGAGCTGCATTTAGTTTTTACTGAAATCAAAAACTGGTTTTCCGAATAAACCTTGTTGGATTCTTGAAAAGAACAGTAAAAAACAAAAAGAAGAAGAAGAAGAGACAAGATGAACAACTAAATTAAAAAAAAAAAAAAAAGGGTTTGGCGTAAAGGGCATGAGATGAAAGAAAAGGTAGAGAGCTACTTCTCTTTAAGAACCTGACCAGCTGTGTTATTGTTTGGTGTCTGTTTGATCAATTTCTGTCCTAAGATGCTGCTCTTAGGAAATGACCCTCGTTCCGTACAAAATTGCGAATGAACCCCTGGGCCTGTTCAGCAACAGTTTACGTAGAGGATTTCAGGCAGGACGGGGATCCGAAGAAAACCTAAATGTGACTCGTTGACGGGAGAAGGTGAGCAATCCGAGAACCATGGGGTCACCTGCGAGGCTGCGACCGAGTAAATGAGCCAAATTTTTACGCTGTGAGAGAGGGATTGGGACCCATGCACTGGGGGGGGGGACTCCAAAAAGTGTATGGCCCCATCCCCTCTCTCCCACCCATAAAATTCGACTCATTTATTCCCATTGCAGGTGATACAAACCCCATGGGATCTAGCCAGGTCCAGGTAGGGGTGTGCATGGCCGGGCTGAGGTAAGCCCAGGGCTCAGCCCGTAATAGTAATTTCGGGCTTGGGCTGGGTTCGGGTCCAATTTTTTTAGAAACTTTAGATCCAAGCCCGGCCCTAGTTATTTTATCGGGTTTTGGGCCGGGTTCGAGCCAGCCCAAAGCCCATTAATTTTTTTTTTAAATGCAATCTTTGATGTCCCTTTTTTGACACCTACTTTTTCATCTCAATTTGTTTTTAGACATTTTTAACCCTCAACACACCCGTGTCAACTTATAATTTACCATATACACTAAAAATAATTTTTTATCATAAAACATTTTCTTCACACACACACACACACACACACACACACATATATATAAGTTCGGGCTTCGGGCCAGGCCGAGGTAAGCTCGAGCCCGGCCCTAATACAATTTGGGCCTTCAATTCGGGCCGGGCCTTTTGGGCCAAATTTTGAGCTAGGCCAGGCCGTGTTTGGGCTGACCCAAGCCCATGCTCAGCCTTAGTCCCAGGCAGTGGTGGGGCCGCATTGGAGTTGCCACCCCCACCCTCAATGTGTGAGTACACTTGTATGATGATGGCAAGATAAAATAGTTCTCTTAGATCCGAATCAATTATGACACAGTTGCCCTCTCTTCCTTACCACAAAATGAGTTTACATCATCTCCAGCTTGTATGGACTAGTAACACTTCAGTCTCTGCTCAGGATTTGGTGTCTATGATGATGTTCAAGGCACCAAGTGACTTCATTTGGAATAAAATGGGTTTGAATTTGAAATTTCATCTAGCCCCTACCCATTTTATTCCATATGAAGTCACATTGTGTCCTGGACACCAAATCCACGAAAGAACATCTTTTCAAATTAAGAAATACACAAATACTTATTAATTGTATATTATTGGAATACCCTCCTTTGACCTATGTGTATTGACTCAAACGCCCTTTGGCAGGCCACATGTCACACACTGATGGGTAATGGAGTGGTACTTGTCCATTGAGATTGGATATGATTTAAAATCCCAAAAAAATCCTTGTCCACGGGATCGGATTAGGTGCACTCCTTATCGGATGCCAATGGTTTACCTACAACCAGTGGGTGACACGTTACATTGAAAAAGTGATTTACACTTTTTGAAGTGCATTTTTCCATTTTGATGTGATGTGTTGTCCTCTGGTTGAAGGCACACCATTAGCGCCGGTTAAATGGTTACACCTAATCCTCTAGTTCCCCCCCCCCCCGCCCCCCAATGAGAAAATCCTGGCTCCACCCTTGGTCCTAGGGCTGAATTATTTTTACCTGTATGTATGATCTAATTTGGAATCCATTTGTCCCCCGAAGATTAAGGTTTTGGGGATTTTTCGATTTTTGTGCTATCATACTGTTCATTGTAATCTTACAATGAAATCTCTCTTACTGTTTTCGTTGGTGGATGTAGGCTTCAAGCCGAACTACATAAATCGTAATTGCTATTTACATTAATTTTTCTCTTTTATTTTGTTGTATATGATCCCAAATCTAGGTTTTCACATGTAACAAATATGATGAGGGGGGCAATGGGGATATTAGAATTCATAACCTAATCTTACTCTAACACCATATTATCAAGTAAATAACCAACTCCCCTAAAACCCTTAAGTATTAAAAGTAATAGTTAATATATTTATTATCTTTCAACCTTGCCGACATTTTCCAATGTATATATAGATCAATTAGAATCTTCTGGATGACCATAATCATACAATATGGTTGACTGTGGACCTAAAAGAAATACTAGATGATTGAATGGTAGCAATCATGGTTGATCCAGAGTAATTCGATTGATGTGATTCTCCTCAATTCACCAAATTATAATTTCTTGATCTGGGTTTTAATTCACTGATTCAACTGGTAATGTTGTTGAGAAAGATGGGATACATGGAAGGTCAACAAACGGTTACTGAGAACGTGTTTAGTGTAAGGGTTCAATGTGTTTATATCAGAGGGATGTAAGATGGGAACATTTGTCTTAAGCAAGTGGTTCCTCTTAAAAAATTGGTCTCAACGACTTTAAAGCATATAAAAATAATTAGGAGAGAGAGAGGACTGATGGTGCGGCAGCTATTAATTTCTTCTTTATCAACCCGTAGTGATATGAAGATTTTTTTGTTTTGCTAGAAATGATATGAAGATGTCGAAGTGGCTAAAAAGGAAAGGAAAGAACTGTTTGGCAGAGCAGAAATTTGCAACATTGAACATTCATTGAAACAAGATCCACTATAAAGTGGGTGTTGACTGTTGAAGTCGGAGTTAGAGATTGAATTGAAGGAGGTTTATGGCAAGTGGGTTCGGCGATGGTGACGAAATGCTCATGTTGTACATACTCCTGCACTAGAGACAAACCTTATCCTAGTTATCCGGTCTTAAGGAGCCACGGTACTGTAGCTGAAATGCTGAATTTCTAATAATTGTAGTTTAGTTACTCAAATAGTTAATAAACCCCACATCAGCCGAAAGTGATGATCACCCCCAAAAAGTATAAATCACTTTTCCAGAGCTGATGTGTCCACCCCTGATACAGGGTGGACCTTAGGTGTTTTTAAGGGGTCACGCCAAATCCCAGCCGGGTTTAGAGGGGGGCGATATCCTCTGTGCCCCCCCCCTCTGCGATGCTCGGGAGCCGAGACAGAGGGGGGGAATCAATTCACTTTTTGGGGGTGAAGTAACAACTCCAA
>JAOXJP010000012.1:359648-374644 GCA_025762735.1 Platanus orientalis | reverse complement strand
CTATCAGGGCAGATTTCAAGGAGATGCTGTGGTTTTCCTTTTGGATGGATGAGATGTAGTCTTTGTATTTTTCTTCCTGTTCATCATTTCCTTTTGTTTCTGCTTTCCTTCACCTTCTTGGTGTTGTTTCATTGTTGCTTTTGTTTCCTTTCTTAATAAATTGCTTTTTTACCTCTAAAAAAAAAAAAAAAAAACTATATAGAAATTGTAAGTTTGCTAGGGGAATTTGGAACTTTATTATGGGGCTCTTTGGGTTGAGCTTGGTACTTGCATATGATATCTTGGAGCTTCTGATGTGTTGGTATCTCATGCCTTACAGGAAACGGAGTAAAAACTTATGTGAAGGTTACTTCTAGTGGCGGGATTATGGATTATTTTGGAAAAGAAGCTAGAGATAGAGAACATGATTGTGAATAAGCATCCAGCAAAGGCACAGCTAGTGCAAAGGAGGTGAAACCAACCACAGTCCTGCCTAGGCACACTTTCGTCGATCCACCACAAAGGTTTATTTGACCGAGTTTTGAACCAAAAGAAGGAAAGGGGGTCCACCACACCCGATTACTGAGGAAGAGACATGCTGACCTGTTACATATGATACTTTTCAAGGCAGTCCTATAGGGTCTATTGTGTGTGATTGGGCCAGTATAGCTGGAACCACCCATCTCCTCTCCTCCATCCACCCAAATCTCCAAGCCTTGGTCCCCCACCAGAGAAAACCATAAAATTTACTTTTGATGACCCTCGGGAATTGGATGAGTTTTCAAATATGACACAGAACAGTACTTCTAGCTTTTCTGGGGCAATTTGGTATGGGTGATTCAGTTCATACTAAATCCTACCATTTTCAGGGTTTAGGCTTTCACCCTAAGGAGCCAGAACCCAAAGAAAGAAAGAGGGGGGTTCTTCCTTGGTCATTTGGTGATTGGATTTACCATGGCCAGCAAAGGTATCTGGAGGTTCTCTCCTTACTTGGGAAAGGCTGGTTTTTACACTTTAAAGTCCCAGAGCATTCTAATGGGTGTCAAGGTTTGTCAACTTGACATCAGATTAGTTCTTCAAGGCAGGAGTATCTAGTCAAGACTAGTATTGAGAGACATATTCGCTTCTGCCTCTATAATTGGTCCTATGGGTTCCCTAAGGCCTGTTTGAGTAAGCTCAGGCTCCTTATTGTAGAGGCTCTTACACCCTTCTTCAATAAAATCTTATTAGGAAAATAAAAAATCAAATAAATTATGAACAGTGCCCATAAAACTCACCTGAAAAACAAGCCTCTTCTGTCGCCTATCAGGTAAAGGGAATTCAATTTTCCGGTCAAGCCTACCGGGACGTAGAAGTGCAGGGTCCAAAGTGTCAGCCCGGTTAGTTGCCATTATAACCTTTACATTCACTGTTTGATCAAACCCATCCATCTGGAAAAGCATTCAGACCAAAAAATCAAACCTTCAAGATAAACTAAATGTGCTAGTGTGCAAATTTGTTGTCCATCCATAAATACTTGAATTTTTTCCAAGCCCAATAAACAGTAATCTCACATGCTTCACAAGTCAGAGCTTGATCCATTGATCCTTGAGCTCATTAATGTCCATTTCTTTTGAGTTATACCTGATTCAAAAGTTCCATGAGGATCCGCTGAACTTCTCTGTCAGCTCCAGTTTGAGCATCGAACCTAGCAGTAGCAATAGCATCAACCTCATCAATAAAGATAATTGCAGGAGCATTCTCCTTGGCAAGACGGAAAACATCACGAACCATTCTCGGACCCTGAATGGAAGAGTGGACAAAATATATCATTAGCAAAATACTAAAATATATAGTGACCAAGAAAAAAGAGAAAAAAGAAATAACACAATTAGTATGGCATGAACTATCACACCAAGTTAAACATGGTGAGATAATAACTCATCCAGACAATTTCGTTGAAAAGGCAGCAAAAGATTAATTAGCAAGAAAAGAATTCAAAGCCTACCTCACCCAGATACTTCTGAACAAATTCTGAACCAACCACTCTTATGAAGGCAGCAGTCGTATGATTAGCAACAGCCTTGGCAAGCATAGTCTTACCTGTGCCAGGTGGACCATAAAGCAACACACCTCGAGGAGGATCTATACCGATCTGTTTGTATAGCTCATGATGCGTCAAAGGTAACTCAACAGCTTCACGGATTTCCTGCTTTTGAATGTCGCATCCGCCAATATCCTGACCAAACAAGAAAAACACCAAGGATAAAAGAGCATGGATTAACCTGACAAGATGGCCAACTATATTAAAGAAACAGTGTTGCCTATACAACAAAATGGCATGGCGTAAAGCACACAATGTAGACTGCGAACCTGATCTAACATCTAATAAGCAGATACTGCCCAAATTTATAAATTACTTTGTCCCAACATAAGGAACGGAAAAAACCAGCCAAATATAAACCAATCTCACTTGTTAGACCCTAACTTCTACAACATGTGTGTGTATTCAACAATATGAAGATTAAAATACTTGATTCAAAATAGAAATTGAGAAACAAAGTAATGACTAATGAAAATATGAGAAATCCCAGCTTCCAACCTGATATTTAATAACTATGAGCACAACAAACTAGCTTTATCTAGAGAATGTAGTAAAAATTAAAAATATTTTTATCCATAAAAAATAATAATTTTGATTCTTAATCACCATTATTATGTACCTTATATTTCTGTTTGTTTGATTTCATTGGTTTTTCTTGTTTAATAAAATTATCCTTATCACTTAAAAAAAAAAAAAAAAACCACTATGAAACTCATAGATTCTCATTGAAAAAAAAACTATATACCTTAAAAATTCCAAAAATCCAAACATAGATATTCCAAACCCTAATTACTACTCCAAGAAATAAAAACAATAATGACATGCCTACAAATTCTAACAAAATGCTTCAAAAGGGGTATACACTTCTGACTTCTGGAAGCATCTACAGAATGAGATAATGATGCCATAATTCGTAGTTTCACCAATTGCTCTGATAATTCATGATAAAACATTGTCAAAGGCACCTAGGTGGTCCACTCATCCAAGTTCCTAGTTGATAGACTGCCTAGGACTACTAGAAATAGTTAGATTTAAAATGTAGGACAGAACAAACTGGCCAAGAGCCAAAGTGATGTGGGAGCATAAGTCAAGTTTCGTACTTCATCAAGGGAGCACAAATCAAGTTGTGTACTTTATCTAAAGGATTCAATGGATCACCCGGTCCAACAAAGCTATCCCGTGATAGCTTGAACTCATAAGGGAGTAAACCATAAGTGCTGCCTTTCAAAAGCCAGCGAGTGGGTCAATCAATGATCTACTCGATCATTTCTATAGCTGGTTTGACCAGTCCATAAACTCCTTGTATAATGGTTATTTAATTTGATTGATATTGACAGTCCTTATTTAGAAAGTCATGGAACAAAGTACTAAATCATTATCTTCTAATTCTAGTTTATTTACAAATTGTCAATACAAATACAACTTAACAAAGCTTCATCCCAACTAGTGGTCGGCTACATAAATCCTGTTCCACCATTCCACTCTATCTACAGCCATCACTTGTGTTAAATCATAAGCAATCTTGTCTCTCCTAACTACAACCAAAGTCTTTTCTGGCCTTCCCTTGTCCTTTTGATGCCTTCCACTTACACCATATCACTCCTCACTGATACAATCACTGGTCATTGTTGCACGTGGCTCAATGGCGTTCCCTCAATGTGTCACCTATTGGTGCTATCTCTTCCAAAATATTCTCTTCAATTTTAATGACATGTGTCAATCACATAACACTTTGAAGCACCTCTTTGCTTCATCCACCTTGCTCTGATTCTATATGAAAATCCTCTTTAATCTCTCCCTCATTATAAATAATGGAACCAAGAGAAGAGAAATACCCACATTAGTCTCTCTCTCTCTCTCTCTCTCTCTCTCCTTGAGAGAGAGAAAGAGATAAGCTAAATTTTATTCAAGAGAGAAATGGAAACAAAGCAAAGTATTCCCTAGGATAGTGAATATAGAAACGGAAAAAAAGGCTGCAAGAAAAGAAGCAACACCAAAACAAAACACAAAATTGATGCAGCACAATAGAGATGATACATAAATTGATGTAGAATGATAGCCAAGAATCTCAATAAAACCCAAAGTGATGTAAGATACCAATTAGATTGGTCCTACAATAGGAACAATTAGATTGGTCCTACAATAGGAAGAATGATGAGAGAAAGCAAGAAAAAATTAAAGAAAGGCAAAAATCAAAATCTTGAATAGATGGAAATTATTGATTCCTTTTTCATTTGGAATAGTTCTTGGATAAAATTTTTATCCTGAATCATCTTCAGAGTAGAAGATGGAATTTGGTTGGCTAATAGATGCATCCTATGCATGGAAGAGTCGGAATCAATAAGTCATCCTTTCATTCACGATTCTATAGTTAAAAGAGTGTGGGTCTTTTTCCTTCTCATCTCCAAATTCCTTGGGTTTTTCCAAAGTTTTTTAATGACCTTATTATGGGTTGGCGGGTTTGTGGTCTTGGAAGCTTTTCCATGTCCATTTGGTATGTGCTACCGAGTGTTATTAGTTCGGGATCATGGAAGGAAAGAAAAAGTAGGATCTTTGAGGAAAAGCTCCGAACGCATGAGGAGGTTATATATTTTATTTACAAATCTCTATTTGAGTGGGCGTTGGTATAGTCAAACTTTGAGGATTGAGAGTGGAATGCCATATGGTGTTAGCTATTATAATTTTGTTGCTATGTTAGTCTTTCTTTTGCTTTATCTTGATATCACCTACGTGGTGATCCTTTATCATTGTACTTTGCATGTTTTTTCTATTCAATAAATTACCTCTTTACCTCTAAAAAAAAGAATCAAAATCTTGAATTAAAGAAATAAAGAAAATTCAATAAGACAATTCAAGATTTCAATTAAAGATGGCAAAAATAGGGGAGAAATAATTAAATTAAAAGAATAAGAAAGAAGACACAAAAAAGATGGAGAAAAAGGTCAAAAGCAATTATGTAATTTCTGGGCAGACCCACGAAATTACCAAAATACCTCTATTGACACGTCAAACAATTCTGAATTCTTTACAATAGAATCTGACATCCTTGATGGTTATATGGTCAAAATTTCATAAATTTTGGATCAAAATTGAAGGAGATATTCAATTTTCAAGTTTGTTGTTTTAGGGTTCCAAGAATCTAATCAAATATTGGTTATTGATAGTTTTCTTGAAGAAAAAAAAAAACTCAAGAAAGAAGGTTTTTTGGTTGGATCAAGAGTGAGGCCTAGGTTCTAGAAAGGTTTCTTGATTAGTTAGGTTTGGGGTTTCTTTAAAGTGAAGATGGGGAACAAGATGGGTACGAGGTTATCAGAAATTTCCAGATTCAAGATGCAATCAAGAATTGTTTCAAGATTGGATCTTGATGTATCTTTAATTTCAAGATTTACAGCAATTAGTAATAAGCAAAAAAATCAGCAAAAAATAAGAAACAAGAATAAAGAAAACAAGAGAGGGAGAAGAAGAAGAGATCGTGAAGAGACGAGAGTGATCACAAGTGAAAGAAAGAAGAGAGAGATACCTGTCCAAAACGTGGACACGGCAAAAGCTCCAAAATCTTTATTCAAATCACCAAAATCTTATTACAAACCTAAAATCAATATTACTTATAATGACTCCTAATCCTATTAGGATTCCTACTTTAACTTAAATAAAACGCAAATGGATTCTTTATTTACACCTAGACCCTTGGCATATAATGCCTTATTACATAAACACCTTTCCCATGCAAGAATTAAACTAGAAACACCCTAAAATCATAAAAATACTGACAACAAGGCTTCTTCCTCCAATTTCCTTTAGGCTTACGCTTGGGCTTCCAAAGAGCGTATCTCCTCTCTAGCCATTGTGTTGCTGCCGCATCACTTCCCCCCATGAGTTAGGGGGTGGACCAAGAATGCCATCTCCTCCATTGGATACTCGATGTAGCAAGTAAGATCCCACAGTCTTCTTCAACTTTAAGTCAAGCACATCTTGACAAGGAACCATAGTCATCTTCTTGCCATGCTGGAAAATGTATTCTTGAAGCTACAATGTTGAGCTCGCCTATCATACGGCCACGGTTTTCCAAGTAGTAAATGACATACTTTGATAGGCAACACATCACAAAAACTTGATCACGAAAGTTCCCAAATGAATAGGTAACAAGATATCTTATCTTGACTTTGAGATTTGTATTGTTAACCCATGCCACTTTATATGGGACTCAATGAGTTTCCGTTTTCAAGCATAACTTCTTATATGCCTCCTTAGACACTACTTTAGTGCAACTACCTCCATCAATTGCTAAAGAGCATAACTGACCATTACATCTAACTTCGTCTGAAAAATGTTGTTGCGATGCCAATCTTTATCCTTCTTGACTTCGCGAGTAGTCAAGATGGGACGTAGAATACACACAAGCTTGTCATCCTGCTCATCCTCTAGGGCATGCTCCACCTTGAGAATCATCTCCTTGTCTGGGGTATGAGTTTCATTTTTAAGGTCATCATCATGCATGGGCTGCTTGCCTGAAAGACCCACAACACGCTGAGGACACTAGGTAGAAATGTGCCCATACTCGCTACACCTGAAATAAGATCCTCAATCCTTTTGTACAGGACTATCAAGATTTCGGACATGAAGGGGTATAGTGGCTCTGATTGGTCTCAATGCTGCTGTGGAGACACTACTAGGCTGTTGCTTACTGACTATCCTGCCAGTAGAAAATCTCGAAGTCTGACAGAGACTCCTGAAGAACTCTTAGGGAGGGCTCATCTGTAGGGGACTTCCTTTAAGCTCTCCTTGATGAGGACATCAGGTTCAGGGGTGCCTTTCACACTTATCAGAGACGCTGTAGGAGAGCAAGACCATTGCTTTGGTTCCAGTAGAGGACCTATATGCTGTGCCACATGCTTGTGATACTTTTAGTCTTGTTTAGGATTTATTTTATTAGTAGTAGTGTCTTTTTATTTTGCTACACATTACTTTATGTGATGTGGGACGCAACGCAAAACACTTGAAGCAAATTCCTATTAACAAATAATAACTCAAATAATCAATATTGAAAATTTAGACCCAGTGGTAATTTTGTAATTTTCCAGAAAAGTGGAAAATTAACAAAATACCCCTTTGATGTGTCAGAAAATTCCGGGCTTCTGGGATTATTTTGTGTTGACCTTCAATGACTTCTCATAAAAATTTCAAAGGATTTGGAGCAGTCTAGCTATTTATTTCAAAAATTGCTCAATTTTGGTCATGCTCAAAAATTACAAAAACGTAGAAAATCAATTACTGTGAACCGATGCTTCAATATTTCAAAAAAACTGTTCTTACCTCTTATAGTAGATGCCAAATACCTTTCAAAATAGGTGATAGCTTTCCCAGGTTGATTCCCAAAGTATCCAAAAAAAATCCAAGGGTGCTGTCCCTAGGTGAGCCACCAGTCACAGTCTCAGTCTGCCCCTATTTTATAGGGGTTGGGTTTAAGGATGGGAGTACACCACATGATGGGTCACCTAAGGGTTAGGGAGGATGTGGTGATTTGGTTTGAAGAGATATGGAGGGGTTAAGGGGTGGTGATGAGAAAGTTGTGGGGAGGTTGGTGTTGAAGAGAAATCCGATGAAGAAAAATTATGAAGAAACAAGATAAGAAGAGGGAAGAATGAAGGAAAATATGGAAGAGGAAGATGGTATAGTCGTTGGGAAGGGAGAGGATAATTCTCACGACAATAAGGAAGAAAGAGGGAGAAGGAGAAGCCCACTCGTGGGTTTAAAAAACTCAATTTCTTTATTCTTCAAAGTCTGTTCAATCGTTACAGCCATAGATAAGGTTTTAAACCCTCTTTAATAAAATTTGGACTAAAGTCCCTAAAATATTCCCTACATGGGGTTACACAACTAACACTATTTCTCCCATTTTTTTGCATAAAAAATTAATGTAAACTATGCTAAATACGCCCTAAACATTACTACTCACTAACCCATTAATCTATGACTGTAAAAAAACATTATTACATGCTAATTTTGAAAATAAAAACCCTAAAACTCCTAATCACCATGGACATCTTCCCCTTTTCTTCTTTTCTCTATGGATGTTAGGCTTAGGCTTCCAAAGAGGGTAAGCCTTCTGCAAGTAATGGAGAGTTGCTGCATTAACTCCCATTCTCTTAGAAAACTTAACTTCATTAAATTAGGGTGGAGGTCCTAAAATCCTGTCGCCTTTTGGAATTTGATTGAGAAGAAAAGAACCTGTAGTCTTTTTGAGCTTCACCCCCATTGCATCTTCACCCCCAGTGCATCTTTGTAATGAATCATGGTGATCTTCGTTCTGCTCTGCTAGAAGGAGTAGGTGTTCTTGAAATCGCAGTGTTTTGCGTCTTCTTGTCATAAAGCCATGGACGCCCAAGTAATATATGACATACCTTCAGAGGTAGTACATCACACATCATCTGATAAGAAAATCCCCTCAAAGAATATGTAACAAGGCATCTCTCCTAAATTGACAAGTTTGTAAGTTTGACCCAAACTACTTTATATGGTGAGGGATGTGGTTCCACTTTCGGTCCAAGCTTCTTGCAAGTCTCTTTAGACACAACATTAATGTAACTACCTCCATTAATCATAAGAGAACACAACTGGTTGTTGCACCTAACTCTGGTCTGGAAAAGACTACTACATCGTCAATCCTCAGTATCCTTGACCTCCCTGGTGGTCAAGAATAGGCACAAAATGCCAACTGTACTCTCTTACTATTCTTGACGCTGCCGCTTAAGATTTGCCTCTGCCTCTAAGAACATTTCATTAGTCGGAATATGCATCTCTACATCCTCATCATCCTTAGATATAGGCTGCTTGTCTATGATCTTGACAACTCACTGAGGACATTGTGTCTACCTGTGACTAGTTCTACCACATTGGAAACAACCTGCATTGTTCCTCTGAGGAGAATCCCCTGGTTTGCGAGCCTATGGGTCTGGCTGGGGATTACTGGTGCTCCATTAGGCTGGGATCTAAGAACTGTATGGCTCAATGATGATCGTAGTGTCTGAGACTGCATGCAGGAAGAACTATCAGAGAAAGATTGTCTCTGTTGGGTTTTCTTCAAGTGATCCTCCGTAGGATATGCTATATGAATGGCATCAGCTAACGTAGGGAGGCGAACAAAACATGGATACATCCCATCGAGGTTGTGAACATGCAGTCAAGTGATGAAAGCAGTTAGTGTATTCCTCTACAGTAGAGGAACCTTGCTGGATCTGTGTAAGGGGAAGATGGGCTCTTTGCCTGGCTCTTGGAACTTCAAACTTGCGTTTCATAGCCTCCCTCAGATCATCCCATTGTCTAAAAATATCCAAAGATCTGTGCTCCTCTTTGTGGTTATTCCACCACATTCTAGCTGTCCCCTTTAGTTTTGCCTCAACAAATTTTAGTTGCTTGTTGTTCCGAATACTATAGAAATCAAAGAAAGACTCCACGTTGTGTAACCAATCCAAAAATACATCCGTATCACCACCACCATAAAAAACCGGCACCTCCAATATTACATTACGTCCAATGGCCTGCTGGACAGCACCATGTGCGTAATCATGGTCCTCTATGAAGTCTCGCTTAGACCTATCCCGTCCAGGAGTATGCTCCAATCGGTGATAGATTGTCTCAAACTGTACATGGCTGCCACCATCTCCACCAGTTACACTAGATGATGTGTTTTTTGTAGTCTCTTGCGGAGGAGTTTCTTGAAGAATTTCTTTTCCCTTGTCAGAACCTTGGTTTTGATTCATGATTTTAAGAATGACCTCCAGTTGAACCCGTTTGGTATCATACTTGTCATTAACTTTGTTCAAATTTTTGAGCTCTCTTTTAAATCCCGCAAGCTTAAGTGCTTGCTCATCAACCAAGGCATTAAGAAAGGTAAGTGTTCTATCTTGTTGATTGGCCATGAGAATTTCCTTAGGATCCCAACTAGACCAAAGCAAGTTGATTCCCTAAGCTTTGATACCAAATGATGCGGGACACAATGCAAAACACTTGAAGCAAATTCCAATTAACAAATAATAACTCAAATAATCAATCTTGAAAATTTAGACCTAGTGGTAATTTTGTAATTTTCCAGAAAAATGGAAAATTAACAAAATGCCCCTTTGATGTGTCAGAAAATTCTGGCCTTCTAGGATTATTTTGTGCTGACCTTCAGTGACTTCTCATAAAAATTTCAAAGGATTTGAAGCAGTCTAACTATTTATTAAAAAAATTGCTCAATTTTGGTCATACCCGAAAATTACAGAAACGTAGAAAATCAAGTACTATGAACCGATGCTTCAATCTTAAAAAGAAAATTGTTCTTACCTCTTATAGTAGATGCCAAATACCTCTCAAAATAGGTGATAACTTGCCCAGGTTGATTCCCAAAGTATCCAAAAAAAATCCAACAAAGGTGCTGTCCCTAGGTGTGCCACCAGCCACAGTCTTAGTCTGCCCCTATTTTATAGGGGTTGCGTTTAAGGATGGGAGTACACCACATGATGGGTCACCTGAGGGTTAAGGAGGATGTGGTGATTTGGTATGAAGAGATATGGAGGGGTTAAGGGGTGGTGATGAGAAAATTGAGGGGAAGTTGGTGCTGTAGAGAAATCCGATGAAGAAAAATTATGAAGAAGCAAGATAAGAAGAGGGAAGAATGGAGGAGAATATGGAAGAGGAAGATGGTATAGTCATTGGGAAGGGAGAGGATGATTCTCACGACAATAAGGAAGAAAGAGGGAGAAGGAGAAACCCACTTGTGGGTTCAAAAAACTCAATTTCTTTATTCTTCAAAGTTTGTTGAATCGTTACAGCCATAGGGTTTTAAACCCTCTTTAATAAAATTTGGACTAAAGTCCCTAAAATACCCCCTATACGGGGTTACACGACCAACACTATTTCTCCCATTTTTTTGCATAAAAAATTAATGTAAACTACGCGAAGTACGCCCTAAACATTACTACTCACTAACCCATTAATCTATGGCTGTAAAAAAACATTATTACATGCTAATTTTGAAAATAAAAACCCTAAAACTCCTAATCACCATGGACATCTTCCCCTTTTCTTCTTTTCTCTATGGATGTTAGGCTTAGGCTTCCAAAGAGGGTAAACATTTTCCAAGTAATGGAAAGTTGCTGTATCATTATGTCTCTTGTAGGGGGTACATTTATGTAAGAGTATTTCTGTCCAGACTTGTTGAATGAGGGTTTTTTTTGTCTTTATTTAATGTTAGGGGTATATTTTGGGAATAATCTATTTTATTTGGGGTATTTTGGTACAGAGGACCTAACTTTATGTAACCCTAACCGTGGGAAGCTCTATAAGAGTTACCCCATGCCCCCTTTGTTTTCTTATGTTATGTAATAGAAAATTTGAATTGATTTTGGCTCCCTTCTTCTCTTGTGTTTAGTTAGGAGGAAGAAAACCCTACAAAGGGAGTTGGTTTCACCAAGTTTAACAGTGGTGATGGAGGCCAACCCCTTCCCTTTGGATTAAAAGGTGTTCTTCATTGTTCTTCTTTATTCCTAACAAATTTTCTACAGATTTTAGCTTGCTGGAAAATTAGAGGCTAGAAGGGTTTTCATCACTACAGCCCATATTCAAGAGTTTTGAAGAATTCGTAACTTCCCAAGGGTTCTACACAGCTGGTCGATCCTACTAGAGGTGGTCTGTTCCAACTTTCAATCCTAAGAGATCCCTAGCAGGTTCTCTTGGGCCGAGGTGGCATCACCTCCAAATTTGGGCAGATTTGGGACATCTCCAAAACCCCTTTATTTTGGGTGCTTTGAACTTGAAGTTTGAAGGGATTCCAGCTAGGAGATATCAAGGGTTCTACTCACATCAAAATCAGGTTCTAAATTTCTCTTACTTCTTCCCTTTGAATCCCTAGTTGAGCGGTGATTTGATGGATTTTGTGGCATAACTGTGGACTGTAAAAGTTAATTTTCTGGGTGTTTTCTAACACCACAGCCCCTAAATTTTAATCCTAATCATACCCTAACCTAATCCCTTTTAAATCCCTTACAATACCCTATGTTTTAGCTTACCTAGTGTTATGTTTTGTTACATTTTCAATTTTCTGCACACCAAGTATTTGTTAAAATTCCTATAAGACTTGCTTGTTGGAATCTTCTGTTAGACAACACCCAAGAACTTCTCAAAACCTTAGAAATAATTTATTGATTCTCTAAAGTGTTCTATTTCAGTCCCTCATTATATTCCTCACTTGTTCACATGATTTCCATTGTTTAGAACACTTCTATGAACACTTTTATGCACCCAGATTTTGTGGACAACAAACATGTTCGTTAGCTTTCTCTATTTTAGTTGGATCCTTAGGCATATTAATTAGGTTCCAATTGTGCTATTTACTTTGTTTACTCCAGTTCTTTTATGACACACCTAATTTAATTGAAGAACTACCTCATTTGCTTGTTTTTGGTGTTAGTAGGAATCTAGGTTATAGTGTTATTTTACTTAAGTTATTTTATGTCTAATCTCCTTAGCACACACATCACCTACCTACATGCATGCTACATCAGATTTGGTGTCAGAGCTTAGGTTTAAGGTATTACTCACTCTTAGGTAGCACTTTAGGTGTAGTTTTGCATTGTTGGGTAGTTTCTTGCATTCTCATACATTGCATTGCATTTTAGTATACTTTATTTAGTATTTTAGGCATTTTTCAGCACTTAGAGTTTTAGACATTCTCTTAGGGAGTTAGAGTTTGACTATCCTGTGCTCCTTTGTTGTACGCTCACTAGTTATGGAGTAGATTATCATATCAAGATGTCCCTAGGAGAAGGATTTGCTTCCAACTTATTTAGGACCCAACCTTTAGGGACTTAGTAGAGAATGTGGATAGATTGACTCTAGCTTTGGAAGCTAGCAACAAGAACATCCATGAGCAGATGCAGGAAGTCTGTAAAAAGCTGGCTCCCCGCTCCATGAGAGATTTCTAGGAGGGGAGAAGAGTGCATCTAGGTCTTATTCTAGACCACCATTCAGGTCATGGATCTATACATAGTCATAGTAGACGTATTCATGGTAGACGTACTCCTAGTCTTGAGCCCAGGAGAACCCCACCAAGGGGTAAGTCTCCACTTCACTCTGAGGGACCTGAGACAAGGGTCCCACCTAGAGATGAGATCCCAGAGTTTTTGGATGAGGATGTTGATCCCAGAGGTTTTAGGAGACAGTATGGGCTCAGAGATTGTAGAGATCCTAGAGACTTAGAGGAGACAACCTTGAAAACCACGAGGGTGGAGGTGTCCAACTTTGATGGGCACTTAGAGCCCAACCGAAATCCCACTTTGGCCTCACACATGCTGCTAAGTGGTAGAAACGACTCTTATACTCCTCTACACATAATGCTTTGTTGTAATTATGTCAATTGTAAGTGTGCTCTCTGCCTAGCACCTGGTGTTGCAAACTTATGCCTCATAGTTGCCTTTAAATCATCCCAGTTTTTGAATGTCCCTAAATGACAATGATCCTCCTTATAACCACATCCTGGTGGTCCCCTTTAACTTTGCCTATGCAAAATTTAGACTCTTGCATTTAGAGACGTCATGCCAATCAAAGAATGACTTAATACTATGCAGCTAGTCAAGGAAGATGTCAGAATCTCCACCATCATGAAAATCGGGCACATCCAATCGCATATCCCTGTCAAGTTCCTACTGGCTAGCACCAAGGTGATGGTTAACTCGATTAAAATACTCTCGCCGTGAATGATCTACCATCTCCATATGCTCTCTCATAGGTGGCACCACTTCGTGCTGAAATTGGTGAGAAGCTTCACCAAATTGCGCACTACTGGTTTGGTGCAGAGGAGGGGTTGACTTTGCTATTTCTCTAGCTAAACTGAAGACTTTACTGATTTGTCTTTCTTGGAGATAGTTGCTGCAATGGCTTCTAACTGGATTTGAAGAGCTTCAAATTTAGCATTCATCATGTCTTCCAGTTCACTCATACGTCTACTCAACTGATTAATTTTCTCAAATTATGTATCTACTTTCGAAGAAAACTCCACATTAGTCATCATGTTGAATTTGGAGCTCAAATGAGAGAATTTAGTACTCGCTTAAGGTGTTAGGGGTTACTCTAATAATTTAAAGCTATAGAAACCCTTTTTAGAAAACCCCAAAAGAATTTAGGGAAGTCCTAAAATAATAAAAAGTACCCTAAAAGGAATTTTTGACAAAAACGGATTTGAATTGTCACAAAGAAGGGTTTTGAGATATTTTCAAAACCCTAAAATTTTCAGTCTTTGGGAAAAAGATCCAATAAAGAAATTTAAAGACTTTCCACAAAGATTACGGTTTTGCAAAATCTCTGGGGTTTTTGATGTAATACCAATTTAACGTAAGATACCAATAAGAAGAATGATTGGAGAAAACAAGAAACAAATTAAAGAAAAACAAAATCTTGAATTAAAGAAATAAAGAAAATTCAAGAATTCAAAATTTCAATTAAAGATAGCAAGAACAAGTTTATTGAATCAAGAAAGAAAGGGAGAAAGAATTAAATAAAAATAATAAAAAAGAAGACAAAGGAAAGATGGAGAAAAGGGTCAAAAGAGCAATTATGTAATTTCTAGTAGACCTATGGAATTACCAAAATACCCCTAATGATGTTTCAGAAAATTCTGAATTTTTTTACAACAGGTTCTGACATTTCTATGGTCAGAATTTCATAAATTTTGGATCAAAATTGCATAAATTTTGTATCAAAATTGAGGGAGATATTCAATTTTCAAGTTTGCTGTTTTAGGGTTCAAAGAATCTAATCAAGATTGATTCTTGATAGTTTTCTTGAAAAAAAACTCAAGAAAGAAGTTTTCTTGGATGGATCGAGAGGGAGGGCTAGGTTCTTGAAAGGTTTCTTGATTAGGTTTAGGGTTTCTTTAAAGTGAAGATGAGGAAGAAGG
>JAOXJP010000012.1:327732-343620 GCA_025762735.1 Platanus orientalis | reverse complement strand
GGTTTTCTGTTTTTTTGGTTTGGCTTCGTAGGAGTCTCAGGAACTGCAGCTTGCAAGGACCAATTCCTGACTTGAGCAATATACCGAACCTTGGCTATTTGTAAGTTTGTGTGTTGTTGGGAGTTTCTTTAGTTGCTAACTTTTATATTCAGAGACAACTGCTCTGGCCATTTTTACTATATTTTTGCCAATCCATTTCAAGCTATGGTTAATGATGAGCATACTTATTTTGCTGATGACATGCACATTTCAGAGATCTCAGCTTGAACCAGCTTAATGGATCTATACCACCAAATAAGCTTTCTGATAATATCACTACCATGTATGTATGATTCTTGCTTTTGTGAACTTGCTAAAGCGCGCACAAACTGCATCCATTTCTATTTGCTTTGTCAAAAGGCTTTCTAGTACTTTAAAAATGAAATTTGTTTCAATGAGGGGTTCCCCATGTGGGTTATCCAATGATTAAAAATCAGCTCCTCATCCCTCACTGAATTGCGACGCTTTTTATATTATGATAACCTATTGCAGCATGAAGTATCCCAAAGTTGTTGGATTTTTCATTTGGATTATGACAGCGCTGATCTGCCTGACTTATATGATTGAGAAATTAATTATGTTGAACAATTTGTGCAGCAATCTATCAAACAACATTCTTGATGGACCTATTCCTGATAATTTTTCGGGCCTTCCTCGCCTTCAGAGATTGTGATTTTACTTTGACTCTCCTCCTTTTCCTTTTCCTTTATTTAGCTTACAATCTTTCAAGTGATAGTATTCAACTATGTCATGTGCAACAAAGTCAAATGGTCATTATCTGAATTTTTCCTTGGATTACTTTGTTACTCATTTCTCATTGCAGGTCACTAGAGAACAATTTGTTGAATGGTTCTTTCCCATCCACCATCTGGCAAAATAGGACATTCAACAGTACTGAGACACTTATTTTGTAAGATCTGAAACCAGAAATCACCATTTCCTTTATTTTCTTTTTCTTTTTCTTTTTTTTAAAATTTCCTTCTTTTGGCCTTTAAGTATCTCATACATCTCTTTCCAAGAGACAAGATCCAATGTCCTGGTTTCAGTGTGCTCTTTTGAAATCAAGACTGTATCACACTTCTCTGGATGTATTTATTTGTACAATTATCTAGCAACATTTGGAGCTGATTAAATTTTTTTGCTGAATTTCTTATATGCACTTATATCTTACAGGGATTTCCAGAATAACAGTCTTACAAATATTTCAAGTGGTCTTAACCCCCCTGCAAATGTCAGCATCAGGTGTGCTTCTGCATGCGCAGACTCTATTTACAATCTGCATGACTCAGTTCACCCCCCCAAAAACAAAAGTTTTAATCTTCCCATTATGTATCATCTTAAGTTGCCTGAATTCTTCTTCAAAATGTGCGTTGTAACTTATGATGTGTCTATTCTCAATAGAAACACTGATTATTTTTGTGATTTCACTCAAGGATAGGCATAAATGAACTGCATATCAATATCTTTTCACTGCTTTCCATTTATCTTCCATTGCCTTTCTTAGGACTGTTAACAGAAAATTAATGCTCCCAAAACCTTATGGTGTCAGGAGAGACATAATTTAATATATTTCAACACCCCCCACCCAGGAGGAACATTATTCTCTTCTAGGAACACACTCGGGGAGCCAGGTGCGAGTCCACACAATGCGTACACACACACACCACTACATTTGGGAAAACACTCCACTGGGATTCAAACTCACAACCTGCTTGGATCTAATTCCATGTTAATGGTAAATTAACCAACTCTTTCAAAACCTTAAGGTGTTAGGAGAGACACAAATTAATATACTTCAACAAGGCCTGTCTCGGGACTTCAGGTTTATGGGGATCTTAAGGAATTGGAGTTATTAAGTTTCCTTCTCATTGAATCCTTGAAGGAGGTTGTTCAGTTGACATTAGTGACCTGCAAATCTGAAACAATATGGGAAGAAAAGAAAGAGAGAAGGAGAGGAAGAGGAAGTAGGTGATTGAGAGAACTACTCATATGAGAGTCTCATATGATGGGTAGTGTATTTATATCATTATTTAAATACTATACTATACATTTGGTATAATAACAGTATGGTATAGAATACGACACTTGTATGACACAAATAACCCCTATGATACCTCAACACCCCCCGTCAAGCTGGTGAATAGATGTCGATCATTCCCAGCTTGCTAATCAAGAACATAAACTGTGCACCATTGAGACCTTTGGTAAACACATCTACAAGTTGGTCTTTTTTCTATATGAATGGTGTACATATGCTTCCCTTCTTAAGATGATCCTTGATAAAGTGTCGGTCTTCCTCCACATGTTTAGTTTTGTCATGTTGCACTGGGTCATGTACAATGCTTATAACAGTTTTGTTATCACAATAGAGGTTCATAGGGCCTAGTATAGGAAACCCAACTTCACTCAACATCTTTAACCATAAAGACTCACAAATCCCATAAGCCATTGATCTAAACTCAGCCTCTGCATTAGACCTTGCGACCACAGATTGTTTCTTACTTCTCCATGTCACTAAGTTACCCCCCACAAAGGAGCAATAACCTAATGTGGACAAGCGGTTAGTCAATGATCCTACCCAATCTGCATCAGTGTATACTTCAACTTGATGGTGACCATTCCTCTTATATATAATGCCCTTTACAAGACAACCCTTTAGATATATGAAAACCCTATATGCTACTTTCAAATGATCCTAAGGAGCATGCATGAACTGATTGATTACATTTATTGCATAAGTAATATCTAGACGTGTTAAGAATAGGTATATGAGATGTCTTACCAATCTTTGTTATATTCTAGCATAAAAAATCCTTTTACCGTCATTTTCCTTCAGCCTGTTCTATTGGGGTAGTACATGGTTTGCAACCAATCATTCCTGAGTCCTTTAACAGATCTAAAACATACTTCCTTTGATAAAGAAAAATACCTTCTTTTGATCTAACAATCCCAAAAAGTATCTCAGAGAGCCCAAATTCTTAATTTCAAATTCTTTTGCCAACCTACTTTTAAGTTGTGTAATCTCCATTTCATCATTTCTCGTAACTACAATATCATCAACATAAACTATCAAGGCTATTATCTTGAGACCCTGGTGCTTAATGAAAAGTGTGTGATTTGCTTTAATTTGCTTATATCCTGCATCTATCATGGCAATTTTGAACCTCTCAAACCATGCACGAGGTGTCTGCATAAAGCCATACAATGCTTTCTTCAATTTACACACTTTACCATGAGTATTTAGCACATTGAATCCTGATGGTGTAGTATATATACTTTATCTTCATGCAAAAATACATTCTTTACATCAAACTGAAAAATGGGCTACTCTTGGTTTGTTGCTAGTGATATGAGTACTCTGACTGAGTTCATTTTTGCCACTGGTGCAAATGTTTCTTGGTAATCTATTCCATAAGACTAAGAGTAGCCCTTTGCAACCAACCTTGCCTTATATCTCTTGACAGTTCTGTTTGACTTGTATTTAACAGTGAACACCCATTTATAGCCTACTAACTTCTTTCCTATAGGAAGATCAACTAGTTCCCACGTTTTGTTTCTTTTTGACGCTTTCATTTTTTCTTCCATAACAATCCTCCATTGTGTTTGTTGAATTGGCTCAGATACACTGCGCGGAACAGAGATAGAGGACAAGAAAACAGGAAAACTATGAAAGGATGGTGATAAAGCATGATATAACACAAAGTTGGACATGGGGTGTTGAGTACATGTTCTTACCCCCTTTCTAAAAGCAATAGGTTGGTCAAGATTTAAGACTTTAGGGACTGAAGCAGTAGTATGATGAGAAGGAATAGATAAGGTACCTGTCTCAGAAGATGGTTCTGAAGTAGACTTTTGTAGTGGTTCATGAGAAGGTAGATCTTGTCCTTGTACTTCATCCTGGTTCTTTTTCGGTATATCATCATTTTGCTTTTTCTTTGGCTATAGACTTGTAACTCTTTTTCCCCCTTTCCACCATCACAACCACCCTTAAAATGATGAATGGGAACAGGAACTGGAAGTGGAACCAAAGAGTAAGACAACTCTTCACTCATAAACTTCTCCCCTTGAAGAGGTGTCTTCAGAATGGATTAAAAAAATGTGACATATCTGGACAAAAACTTACGATGAGTAGGTGGGTGGTAACACTTATACCCTTTTCGATCAATTTCGTAACCCAAGAAGACACATTTAAGAGCTTTGAGGTATAATTTGGAGCAATCAGATTTGGGGACATGAACATAGCAAATGCAACTGAATATTTTGGGTGGAAGAGGAAACAAGGGAGAAATTGGAGACAACACTTCTAGAGGTGACTTGAAGGATAAAACACGAGAGAGCATCCTATTCATTAGGTAGACCACGGTTTGAATAGTTTTGGACCAAAAAGTCTTAGGCACATTCATGGTGAACATGATTGCACGTGCAATCTCGAGAAGATGTCTATTTTTCCTCTTTGTGACCCCATTTTTCTTAGGAGTGCCTGGGCATGTAGTCTGATGAATAATTTTCACCTTGTTAAAAAAAGAGTTCAAGTCTCGAGAGAGATACTCCCCTCCATTGGCAAGTCTCAAGATTTTGATTTTACTGTGAAACTGAGTATCAATCATGGAATAAAAGGATTTGAAGGTAGTGCTCACATCACTTCTATTCTTCAACAAATAAAACTATGTGGCTTGTGAACAGTCATCCACAAAAGTCACAAAGTACTTAAAACCAGACAACGAAGTAGTAGGGGAAGGACCCTATGCATTATAATGCACAAGTGAGAATGAAACTGAACTCTTGCTATTATTATTAATTGAGTAGATTGACCTACAATGTTTTGCTAGTTGACATGGTTCACAATAAATATCAAACTTAAGAAAAGAGAATTGAGGAAACATCTTTCTCAATATAGTAAAAGATAAAAGACCAAGTCTTCGATGCCATGTAAACTACTCACTTGGCGTGGAAGGAGAAATGTTCTTTATTGCAGAAGTAGCTACGAGCAGATTCGAGTCTAGGATATATAAGCCATCATTCTCATGCCCCAAGCCAATCGTCTTTCTCGTCACCATATCCTGAAACACACAATGGGAAGGAAAAAAGGTAACATAGCAATTCAAAGTAAAGTTAGGAACATGAAGAACGGAGGTTAAGCATAAATTAGAGGTAGCCAAGATATCACCCTGACCAGCACTAGAAGAAAAACTATTGTTTGTTATCTGTACTTTATCTCTACTAGAGCAAATGCGATATGAGGTAAACATGAATGACATACCAGTCATATGATGAGAAGCTCCTGAATCAATGATTAAGGAACACTGTGGAGTGGTAACGAATACAAACAAGGAGGATGCGGTTGTACTTGAGTGAGCGAAGGATGAAGTACGAGCTACGGAAGAATGATCAAATTGGGAAACAAAATGTCTGAAGACAACAATCTCATCACTGGATAGACTTCCTCTATCTGGTGAAGCGGGAGATATGGAAGTAGGTGCCATAGCAGGTAGCTCTGCTGATGTCGAAGCCATGGAGTGAGCACTAAATCTGCCGCCAAACCAACTTCCTCCTTTGCCAGTGCCAAACCCACCCCTTTGAAACTGACGTGGGGCTAGGTCTTTGGGGTTTTCCAACACTAATCTTTCATATGCCTAGACCTCCCATAATGTTCACATTTTATGTTTGTCTTTATCATTAGATGAGGGATTGAATCTACTACCACGACCACATCTAGAGGAACCACCACGACCACATCTCATAGAGGAAGATACTAGTGCTGATTTTTCCACTGTAGACGATACATTCATCACATCTTTATGCCTTTCTTCTCAATGTACATATGCATAAACTTCATCCAGGGAGGGTGAAAGTGGCATATTTAGAAATTGAACCCGAATTTGTTCATACTAAGAATTTAGCCCAACAAGGAACTCACAAACCTATATTTCCCCAATATGTTTCTTATAGGCTGCAACATCCTTCACACAAGAAGGGCGATAGGTGGTGTAGTGCTCTAACTCCTCCCACATCTTCCTTAAAGAGGAATAGCGCATCACAAGGAGCTGGTCTCCTTGCTTGAACTGAGCTATCTTTTGTTAGAGCTCATAAACTTTGGTTGTATATGCCTAATCTCCGAATATGCTTGAGAGACTGACTCCCGGATTTGATGTGCAGTTTCCAAAAACAAGTATTGCTCACTGATGTTTGTGTTCATAGAGTTTAACAACCACCCCATAATTATAACGTTTTTGGTCTTCCACTTGCGGTAACGTGGATCACTCTTTGGAGGAATATCCACCTCCCCTGTAAGATATTCTTCCTTGTGCTTTCTTTGAATAAAGATAAGGACTGATTTAGACCATGTGAGGTAATTGCTTCCATCAAACTTCACAATCGAAATTTGCAGCTAGGAAGGATCTCCTTGAATCTAAAAGTTTGCCCCATCACCTTTGTTGGACTCTTCGAGATTACTAGCAGTAGCAGATCCCTAGCTCACTTCAGACATGGTTTTTAGCCTACAACCCAAAGCATGACCAACCCACACAACACAGAACACTAACTACTAGGCTCTATTGCCTTTTGGATGTCCTCTACACTGTTACGGGGCTACACAACCCTCAACCTACACAAGCCAACCACGAAAAAATGTGCCACAAGTCCTGTTGGCTTACACCATGGATCAGATAGATCCAAAACTTCATTCACAGGCTTCCCATGCCTCAAGAGAGACTATTTAGCAGCACTACACATCCAACACCATCATATTAGATAAACAATTTAGGTCCAATCACTTACCATTGGTTTTTCAAACCTCAAACACAAAGACGTAAAGTCTGTGTCATCTCGATGGTAAAATAGGGTCATACAAACCCTTATGGTGCCTTCAATCCTCCACGAAATCACACAAGACCAAAACCCCAAGATTCCTTACATAAAAACGACCGGTCCATGTCCCATTAACAAATAAAAAAACTCTTAGTCCCAAATCTACCTATGTGATCATTTTCGTTAAATTTGGGTTGTTTGATTTGTTCAAAATTTTTTGGGAAAATCCTTTGAATACATGATTCTGGCCTCCAAAAAATATGACAAAATGCTCATGAAGAGAATAATATTCTTCACCTAACCATGAAACTTCTTGCAACTCGATATTGTATGGCCTGCTGATGTTAGCATACAGCCTGCTGATGTCAGCTCTAGTTCTCGTCAATCTTAGTTACCCTTCAACAAGTGATTGCTCTCGGGCTGGCTCTGATACCAAGTTGACATTAGTGACCTGCAAATCTGAAACAATATGGGAAGAACAAGAAAGAGAGGAGAGGAAGAAGTAGTCGATTGAGAGAACTACTCGTATGAGAGTCACATACGATGGGTAGTGTATTTATATCATTATTTAAATACTACACCATACATTTGGTATACTAACAGTATGAGTATATAATACGATACCCATATGACACAAATAACCCCCCAGGATACCTCAACATGTTCATCTCCTTAGATGACCATGAAAATGTAATATGGTCCCTAGAACTTTGGGCCAATTTTGTTGGAGATCATATATGTAGTGGTTCTTGTGTATGGGACATGGTTGTAATTACATATATGTAGAGGAGTTAGATAGTCCTTTTTCCATTTTGTATTACTCTTGTAAGAGTGGATTTTAGTGCTTAGGTTTTTGAAATGTGTTAAGGTTTGTAGGAAGAAGGAAGAAGGAAAGGAAGAGAAGGGGGAAATCATACGAGGGAAGCAAATCTTCTTCCTCCATATGTATGATACTCTTTATTAAAAAAGGATTATAAGAGGGGTATATTTACAAGTATGCCATCATATACCAAAATACAAGTATACCCTTATATATTGTACCCCCATATACATCAACACTCTCCCTCAGGCTAGTATGTAAATATTATACATTACAACTTGCAAATAATCTTACTAAAACTAAGACTACACAATCCTTTAGTGAATGCATTAGCTAGCTGATCTTCGGTCTTCACAAATGGAATGCAAATTTGCTTGGTTTGCAACTTCTCCTATATGAACTTTAACATGTTTTGTTTTGTCATAGTGGACCGGATCGTGAGCAATGCTAATGTCAGTCTTCTTGTTGCAATATAATCACATGAGATCATGAAAGTAGAATCCTAACTCTCTCAGGATACTACGTATCCATAACATCTCACAAATCCCATGTACCATGGCTCGGAACTCTGCCTCAACACTTGACCGCGTTACAACTGATTGCTTCTTGTTACGCCAAGAAACAAGGTTACCTCCAACAAAGGTACAATAGCCAGAGGTAGATCTTCTATTATCCACGGATCTGGCCCAATCTGCATCAGTGAAACCTGTAAGTTGGAGACCATATCTCCTACGATATAAGAGTCCTTAACCGGGACTCTTTTTAAAGTAGCAAACTATGCGGTATGTTGCCTTGAGATGTTTGGTTTTGGGGGCGTGTATAAATTGGTTGACCACTCTAACTACATAAGAGATATCTGGCCTAGTCAAAGTCAGATAAATCAGCTTCCCAACAAGTTTTTGGTAATGACCAATATCAATAAGTCTGACCCTTATTTGCATGCATGCGATGGTTTGACTCAATGGGAGTGTCACATGGTTTACACCCTAGCATCCCAGAGTCTTAAAGAAGATCCAATACATACTTGCGTTGAGATAGAAAGAGACCATCCTTGGATCGAGCAACCTTAATTGCAAGGAAGTACTTGAGAGACCCCAAATCCTTACTTCGAACTCCTTCCTAAGAAAAACTTTTAAATGATTGATCTCACAATGATCATTACCCGTAACCACAATGTCATCAACATAGACAATAAGAGCAGTAATCTTTCCCCACTGATGCTTCACAATGAGAGTATGGTCGGTTTGGCACTGTCTATAGCCATTATTGAGCATACCACCTCTAAATCTCTCAAACCATGCTCGGGGATATTGTTTTAGTCCATCGAGGACCTTCTTGAGATGATACACCTTCCCTTTTTCTATGGGTAGCGGAAAACTGAGAGGTAATCTCATGTAGACTTCTTCAAGGTCTCCATGGAGAAAGCCATTCTTAACATTAAGTTGAAACAATGGCCAGCCTTTATTTGCAGCAACTGAAATTGGGATCCTAACAGCACTTATCTTTGCTACAGGAGCAAAGGTTTCTTGGTAATCAATTCCATAGGTCTGAGTATATCCCTTGTCCACTAACGTGACTTTATATCGTTCAATAGTGCCATTTGGTTGGAGCTTAATTGAAATTACCCATTTGCACCCAACTGATTTTTTTCCTCTTGGAAGGTCAATGACATGCTATGTCTTATTTTTTTCAAGAACTTGCATCTCTTCCTCCATTATCTTTCACCACTGAGACTGGGAAAGAGCTTGAGAAATACTGCATGTAATAGAAACATAAGACAAAGAGGTGGAGAAAGTCGTAAACTCATGAGACAGTGAGTCATGACACACATAGTTAGCAATGGGATGTTGAGTACAAACACGAATACCCTTTCTATTGGCAATAAGAAAATGAGAATCATCAGGAGCTATGGAAGGAGGAACAATACCTGGAGAGGAAGTAACTTGTTGAAGAGGCACATGAGAGTTAGGAGCAACCTTTTGCCTTTTTCTAACAAACACATGAGTAAAATCTTTCAACAATCCTTTTTTTATTGTGGGTGTTGCCTCTTTTGGAACAACCTCTTGCTTCTCCTTGCTATGACATCTTGCAACATCTAAGAAATACAGAGGGAAAGGGAGAGGAAGAGCAACTTCATCTTCATATACACTACGTTTCTCCCCCTGAAAATGAGGATGGCTAGGAGAGAAGGAAATAGTCTCATGAAAAGTAACATTCATGGAAACAAAACGCTTCTGAGTAGAGGGATTCTAGCACCTATATCCCTTCTGATTCGAAGCATACCCAAGGAAAATACACTGAAGAGCTTTGGGGTCTAACTTGGAACGATTTGACTTCGAAACATGAACTGGGCAAATGCACCCAAAACTTTGGTAGGAAGAGAGGAACCAAGGGCAGAACTGAAGAGACAAGAGAGAGGAGACTGAAAATCAAGAATCCAAGTGTACATTTGATTCATAAGGTAGGCAACAGTCTAAAGGGCATCTGCTAAAAAAACCTACAGAACATGTATAGTAAACAACAAAGCACGAGTAATCTCTAATAGATGACAATTTTTACGTTCAACAATCCCATTTTGTTCAAGAGCCCCTGGACAAGTGGTTTGATAAAGAATGTCATGCTGAGAGAGATAAGATGAAAAAGTAGTAGAAATATATTTACCGCCATTATCAGAGGGAAAAACATGGATTTTAGAGTCAAACTAAGTATCGACCATCTTATGAAACATTTAAAAAGTGGAAAATTCATGTTTAGCATGCAACAAATAAACCCAAGTAGTATAAGTAAAGTTATCCACAAAACGTAACAAAATAGCAATAACCAAAGAGAGAAGTAATACGGGCAGGGCCCCACACATCAGAATGAATAATAGAAAAAGGAGACGTACTCAGGATAAGATGTTCTACAATGCTTTGCGAACTCGCAAGTTTCATAATGAAAGAACTATATAAATTAAGAAATAGTCTCTATAAGGTAAAGTTAGAGGGGTGACCTAGCCTATAGTGCCACTTCATAAGCTGAGATTAAGTGGATGAAGTAGATGTCTGCTACACCAAGGAGGTAAGATGAGAGGTTGCATCAAGAAGGTTCAACCCTTGCTCCTTATGGCCTTTATCAAGGATTTGCCTCGTCACCAAATCCTGAAAAAATAAATAAGTTGGAAAGAAAGTGACACTATAGTTCAAAGACTTAGTGAGATAACTAACAGAAACAAGATTAAGATGAAAATTAAGAACATGAAAAACAAAAAAAAAAGAGACAAAGAAGGAGAAACAAGAATAAAACTAATGTCAACAATAGAAGACATGGAACCATCTGCAATGCGAATTATGTCACGGCTAGAACTAACAACATAAGTGGAGAAAAGGGAATGCATACTTGTAGGAGAGGAAGCACTAATGGTAAAGTCCTATATACCTGTGACTATGCTCAAGGATGAAGAGGCTCCTCCATAGGGGCCCATCTGAGCCATAAAGTGGCGAAGAGAGGCCGGCTCCTCCCGAATAGAGACTAGTTCCCCACTAGAAATAGCTGAAGACTCAAATGAGATAGGAGGAGCAACATCAATTGGTGTAGCAGCATTGGCAGTCGAACGAGAGGTGCTACCACAACCACCAGAGTACGAACCATGCTGAGAAAGGTGAGAAGAGGTCTCTGGAGGACATCCATGAAGATCCCAATAGGTGTCCGTGTGTGATGGGCATAACCACAATGGTCACAACAAAGACGGTCACGATCATCAGAAACAAATTTCGGATGGCCAACACCTCTACCACAATGAGAACTAGAGCTACCTCTACCACCACATTGAGAAGCAGAAACCAAGGCAGATTGCTCGACCATGGATGGGGGAAGCATGGCATGACGACGACATTCTTCCTGATCAAGAGAAGCATAAACCACAAATAAGGAGGGAATCCGAGGCTGACTCAACAGGTGAACACATACCTGCACATACTTGGGATTCAAACTATCCAAGAGCTCAAATACACGATGCTCTTCTAAATAACAACGGAAAGAGGCAACATCAATAGGATCGGTGATGAAACAAGTGTGATATAAGTCGATCTCCTCCCAAAACCAAGCATGGCATTGTAATATTTGTAATATGTCGAGATTGATTGCTCCTCTTGTCGCAACTACCAAACTTGTTGGTGGATATCATAAACAAAGCCAATATAACCTTTAGAGTAGCTACATGTAGAAATATTAAGTGTTTTGTGTCTCTTACGTATTACATACATACTGTATACATATCGTATAGGTATATCAGCCATACCTACATATATAAATAACGTTTAATGTGTGGTTAGGGTAACTAGACTCTAACACACGGTTCTTATTCTCTCTCCTCTATTTCTCTTCTTTTTCCTTCTTTCTCTTGCTCTTGCATGCCTCTAAACTATAACCGCATTACATCAACTATTTCAAGTTGGTATCAAAGCCAAAGGAAACTCGATCTGGGTCTGACCGACAACGAAGAGCAACGAAGAACACTGCTGACATCAACAAGTTGTATGTTGACATCAACAGGGCCATATGACATCAGACCCTAAAAAGGTTAGGGTTTGGTGTGGAATGATTTATCATGTTTTTTTTATCATTTTTGCTGATTTTTTTAGTGATCGGTAATATGTTTTTCGAATTTCGAAAAAAAAAATTCCCAGTTCTGGGAAAACTTATCGATTTGATCAAACTGAGGGTTTTTGTGGAGGTTGATCCTAAGTGGTTGGGTCATTTTTTTTTTTCTGGGGGATCATTTAAGAGTGGTTTGGTGCGATTTGGCGATGGAACAAAGTGTTTGTGGACACTTTCGTCCCATAATATTACTGCTTGACATTATTTTGCCTATTTTGGTATTTTTTTATTCCGAAAAAATTATCTCTACCCCTCGGATCATGTTAAAAGCTGGTTTGCTTATTTATGGTGATTGTTCGAGCATGTTGGGTGTATTGATTAGCACTTTGAAGTGCTCTGGTTTTGATTTGGGCTCCCAAACTCATTGTTGAAGCCTGTCCAGCCCTATGCTTGGTGGTGCATAATACCATAGGCTGTTCTGACCTGCGTTTGTGTGTCGGAGTGAACCTACAGGCAGTGTAGACCTGTACTTGGGTGGTAGTTTTTGGAATTGTACTTGTTGGGTGGCTATGTCGAGTTTCGTTGTAGGTGTTGCTTTTTAAGAAAATGTCTGAAGAAAGTGAAACTTCTAATCCTTCAAGGGGTGTTGATACTAGTGGCGATAGCAACTCCTCTGAAGTCCCTAATGCGTTGATTACAACCGTAAAGTTTGATGGAAATAACTATTTGGCATGGTCTCAATCAACACTTCTCTATATTAGTGGCAAGGATAAAGAAGCATATATACTTGATGATATGGTTATTTCGAGTGTTATTAATCTGAAGTACTGAAAGTGGAAACCTAAGAATGCCACTATCATGTATTGGCTTCTTCACTCCATGAAGCCAAAGATAAGTCATCACTATTTTCTTCTTAAGACTATAAGGCAAATTTGGGACTCTGTTGCCAAGACCTATTCAGAAATGGGTAATATTGCAAAGGTGTATGAACTGAAACAAAGTATTTCTCAGTTATAATAAGGAGATCTTCCTTTAGCAGCATACTATTCTTCTTTCAAAGAAATGTGGGAGGAGATGGATCACGACTTTACATTCAGGCTTAAATGTATGGAATATATTATTGCTTATGCTTGACATATTGAGGAGTTCCGGATTTATGATGCTAGCTGGTATGAATCCAGAGTATGAACAATTGCGAGTTAACATTCATGGCAAAGATCCCCTTCCATCCTTGAATGAAGTGTATGTTTATCTCAACCGTAAAAAACAGAAACGATGTATGATGACTCAGCCTTCCCAGATAAAGCGATCAGCCCTGGCTTCTTCTTCCCAATGAGATGGTTGCTGGGGCAGTGGCCGTGGTCGAGATGATAGATTTGGTAATGTTTCTGATGATCAAGATAAATTGAAATGTGAACATTGTGGGCATAATAGACACACCAAAGATACATGTTGGGATCTTCATGGTCGTCATTCAGATTCCCAGAGTCGTTCTTTTCCTAGGAGAAGAGGCAAAGGTCGTTTTGGTAATAGCCACTCTAGTGCTCATTCAGCTACTTCAGTACCTTCTTCGTATTCATCAACATCTCATGCTTCTCCTGCTCCTATATCTGATGGAATCTTGTCTCATGAGGAGGTTGAGGCATTACGTCAGTTTGTGACCTCTTTAGATCCTCTCTTGCAGCCTCCACCTCTACATTTGCTTACTCAGGTACCTTTGCATCTGCTCTTAATGCGTCTCTCTGCTCCTTCTAGCTCCTAGGTCATAGATTTTGGAGCGTCCCATCACATGACTGGTATGTCATCTTTATTTTTTACTTATCATGTGTGTTCAGGGAGAGACAAGGCTCGTATTGCTGATGGATCTTATTCCTCTATTGCTGGTACAAGAGACATCATTGCAAGTCGCTCCATCAATTTATCCTCTGTTTTTCATGTTCACAAATTTTCTCTCAATTTCTTGTCTATTAATCATATTATAAAATCCCTTAACTATAGTGTTACTTTTCTTCCCTCTCACTGTGTTTTTCAAGATTCGGGGACGAGAAGGATGATTGGACAGGGGTTTGAGAGAGACGCCTTGTACTTGTTGGATGCATCATCTCTAGTTGCTTCACCAGTCCAACAAGTGTCTACTTTGATGCAAACTTCTAATAAGAGCAGTAACGAAGATTTAGTGCAATGGCACAACAAATTAGTCCATCTTTCATTTGCTATACTTAAGAAATGTTTCCTCAGTTATTTCATTCTTTTTCTCAGTTGCATTGTGAACCTTGTAAACTTGCGAAACATTGTCACACTGTTTACCCCATTAGTAATAAAAGAAGATTGGTTCCTTTTAATATTGTGCCTTCTAATGTTTGGGGGTCTTCCCCTACAGTGTCTCTATTTGGTTTCCGTTACTTTGTTACATTTGTTGATGACTATAGTAAAACCATGTGGGTCTATTTATTGAAAACAAATGATGTCTTCTCTGTTGTTAAGTCATTTGTTCATATGGTCTCCATGTAGTTTGATGCAAAAATCCGTACCTTTCATTCAGATAATGGGGGAGAACATCTTTCTGGTGGTCTTTCTTCCTTCTTTGATTGGGTCTAGTATTGTTCACCAGACTACATGTCCAGGCACACCTGAGCAAAATGGTATAGTTGAAAGGAAAAATCGTCACTTGATTGAAATCATGAAGGCACTCATGTTTACCATGAATGTTCCAGAGACTTTCTGATATGAGGTTTTACAGACTGCAGTTTTCTTAATGAATCGCATACCTTCTGGAGTTATTCAGTATAAGACTCCTCTTGAACTTCTTTCACCCTCTTCATCTCTGTTTCCACTTCCTCCTAAGACCTTTGGATGCATGTGCTTTGTTCATATCCCCAAGTTTGATTGTAATGAATTGGAACTCAAAGCACTTAGGTGCTTTTTCCTTGGATATGCTACCACTCAAAAGGGGTATAAATGCCATCATCCTGGTACTAGGAGATGTCTTGTGTCTAAGGATGTTACCTTGTTTGAGGACATCCCTTTCTTTTCAACCTAGAGAACTTCTCTTCAAGGGGAGAATATTGGTGGAGAAAAGATGTCTTTTGGGTCTCCTCAGTCTGTTCTTGTTCCTTCATATTTTTTTTTTATTGTGGTGGTGGTCCTAATGTTGTTGGTGACGAGGGGGAGAGAGTTGAAGCTGTATTCGAGGAGAGAAAAACAACAGGAAAAGGATAAGTTGTCATCTCAAGCTCCTGATCAAGAGGCCTCTTTAGATCCTTCTCCTGAATTAGGTATTGCTTCCCCTTCGAGTGCCTTTCCTTCAGTTCCTTTTCTTAATGATTCTAATATTCTCATTGCTATTCGCAATAGTGTGATGTCCTACACCCAACAGCCTATCTCTAATTTCGTTTCACTATACCACTTGTCTCCATCTTTTTATAGTTTTTCCTCTGTTTTGTCTTTAGAATCTATACCTTGCAATGTGTCAAAAGCCCTTTCACAACCTCATTGGAGAGTTGTAATGGAGGAGGAGATGATAACCCTTGAGAAAAATCACACTTAGGAAATAGTTGACCTTCCTCGAGGAAAAGAACCAGTTGGCTGTAAATGGGTGTTCACTTTAAATACAAAGTTAATGGTACCATAGAAAGGTATAAGAC
>JAOXJP010000012.1:309761-327632 GCA_025762735.1 Platanus orientalis | reverse complement strand
TAAAGATAAACATGCTTAAGTCGTGTATGGTGGGTATTCATGTGGAGGAAACTAGGCTTGTTAGCCTAGCTGAAGATCTGAGGTGCATGATGGGGAATTGGCCTATTCATTATTTGGGCATGCCTTTTGGTGGAAACCCAAAGGTAGGAGCTTTTTGGGACCCGATAGTGGAAAAGGTCTCTAAAAAGCTTGTGTGCTGGAAAAGATCCTACATATCCCTAGGCAGAAAAATCACTTTAATCAAAGCGGCTCTATCAAATAATCTGGTGTATTATATGTCCATGTACAAGATGCCTTCCAAGATTGTGCGTGATATTGGAAGATACCAACAAGACTTCTTGTGTGAAGGGGCCATTCAAAAGGACTATCTCGTTAAATGGGAGTTTGTGGTGAAATCCAAGGAGCAAAGAGGTCTGGGAGTGGGCCGAATCAAGGAGAAGAACTTGGCTTTGCTTGGAAAATTGTTGTGGAGATTCAATACGGAGGAGGGGAGTCTATGGCATTCTATCATCCTGAGTAGATATGGGGTCAATTCTAATGGGTGGGATTGCAACCAACATCTTTCTCGTTCCCATTCCCTATATTGGTGTCATATCATTCAAGTGAGCCCCTCTTTCTTTCCCCAAACTTGTTTTCTCCTTAGCAATGGTAAAAAAAATAAGGTTTTAGAAGGATTTATGGTGGGGAGAGTCCACTCTTGATGTTTCTCTTACCCGAGGTTGTTTTGCACTGCATTGAATAAAAATGCTATGGTGGCAGAGATTCTCTCCCATTAGCCTAATGGCCTAAATTGGAACATTCCTTTTTCTCATGACCCTTATGAGTGAGAGATCCCCATTGTGGGAATTTGATGGAGGTTCTCTGGATGGTGTATATTGATAATGTTGAAGGGGACACCCGCATTTGGTCCCCCTCAGCGGGTGGTACCTTCTCTTCTAAATCCTTCTTCTCTATTCTAATTGATGACTTGTCTAAACCCCCCTATTGTCCCGATTTCTAATATTTGGAAATCAGTAGCTCCCCCAAGGGTTAAGGCCTTCTCTTGGGTATCTTATCTTGGTAGGCAAAACACTATGGATATGATGTAGTGAAGGAGGCCTTAAATGACTATTTCCCCATATATTTTCCCTCTTTGTATGATGGATGCTGAATCTAGGGGTCATATTTTTCTGCATTGTGCATATTCTTCAAAGATTTGGAATACTTTCAAAAAAGCTATGTCGTTTCATCTTACAATGTTGGCTTCTTCAGACGCTCTATTTCTTCAGTCGGAGTTTTGGGTGAAAGGTGTTTAGGGTAGGCTATTCTTTAAAGCTATCCTCCCAGGGGTGGTGTGGAGCATTTAGAAAGAGAGAAACAAAAGAGTGTTTGACGACAAAAAAAAAAAAAGAGCATTTGGGAGGTGGTGGATTTGTTTGTTTGCGAGATTTGCTCCTGGGTCCTCATGAAAAAAGGAGTTCCTTGATGTTTCTATGAATGATATGACGAGGGATTGGGTCTCTTGCTTATTGGGTGGAAGTACTTTCCACCAAAATCTGGCTATGGTGTGGATTCCCCCCTATGCTGATAAGCTCGAAGTTAATTTTGACGGTGCTTCTTTCGGGAATCCAGGTCCGGCTGGATACAGGTGTGTTATAAGGAATTCCTTGGGTAGATTCTATGGGTTAAAGGTAGTCCTTTGGGGGTTAGGAATGTCATCTTTGCAGAAATTTTCAAGCTTTTGGAAGGGATGAGATTGTTAAAAGAGAAGGGTTTGTCAGGATGCATGGTGGAAGGTGACTCTTTGACAGTCATATCATGAGGAAGGTGGGGGGGAGATGCGGTTCTTAGAGGCTTCATCACTATATTGCTGAGATTAAAACTTTATTGAAGGATATTGATGGTGAGCTTATCGATGTCCCCCATTTGTAGAATGATTTGGTAGACAAGATTGCTAAGTGGAGTGTTGGACAACCTTTTTCTTTTGTGGGGAACCAGCTTCCTGAATTCTGATGTAGTTTCTTTTTCTTTTGTTGGGGGTTGCCTTTGGGGTGACTTATATGCCTGGCTGTATTATCTTTGCTTGCTCCGTTTTCTTTTATGATATTATTCGTTATTCATCAAAATAATAATAATAATAATGCGATGATAGCCCCTTGCTAGTGTCGCAAGATTTAGGAAATTAGTTGTCATATAAACATCAAAGAATTATCAAAACTAATACATTGTAATGGTCAATAGTAAACAATAATATATGTTGCAATAGATCTGTATTTCTTACCTATTGCATACAAGTTATTGTTGAGTGTGTTATTCCATTTTTCATCAATGATTTCCCAAAACTTCATTTAACTGTGTACTTTATCTTTAATGGCTTCTTATTCCTTATCCATTCTCTCATATATAACTGACATTGTGGGGGGCTTTTTATTTTGATCTACAACTTTTAAAACATGTACGAAAGACCTCATCACTTTGCATACTTCCTCTACCTTAGCTCAAAATCCATGGGTGAGTACTATATCACAAATTTCTTGTACCGAAACTCCTTTTATCTTTGATGCCCAGTGCATTCAAGAATGCCACTTTTTCTATGGAAAATCCAATAATCCTAGGGTGGAGCAAGTCACGCCCATTTATATATGTCCTAATAATGTTCACTGCTTGGGTACTACTGTAAATAAGAGAGGTTATTTTCCTCCCTTTTACAATGGTCTCACGTACAAATTTAACCTTCCCAATATCCCCCAACATCAAATCATTACAGTGGGCAACACATGGAGTCCAATATAGATGCTCCCTCTTCATCATCAACATCTTTCTTTCAACCTTGAAAGAAGCTTCATTGTCCGTCACTATCTGGATAACACTTCTTAACTATATGCGGTATACATACATGTACACAAACTAATGATATAAATGTAATATGGAGGTTATATGTAAGGATATATACGGCAATGTATATACCAGGTTGCTTTTGATATTTAAACTTTTATATTAAAAATAACATCAGTTGTATAGAGAAAATCTCAATATCTCCACATGGACATTTAACCTCCATTAGCTCTCTTTCTCTCTTCTCCTTCTCTTCTCTACCCTTTCTTCTCTTCTTCTTTGTTGATCCTAGCATCAATTACAGAAAACAACTTGGTATCAGAGCAGGAAACACAGGGGGAGAGTGCAAATTCCAACTGCGTCAATAGACCATAGCGCTAACATCAACAGTCGTATGACCAAGTCAGTGAATGATGGTTTTCGATTAAGTTCAATACATCTCTATTTTATACAGTTTTTAGAGATGGCGTCAAAGTTGTTTGTGGTTTTTGAAGATTACTTAAAGGTATTTTATTGAAAAAACCTTAAAAATCTGTTTTTCAATTACGGTGTTGATGTGTGGTGTTTATTGATCCAGTTGTTTACAGATTCTAATCCCTTGTTATTGTGGGAGATTTTATAAAGAAAAAAAACTATTTGATTTCGATAGGAATTAAGGGTTTTATGAATTTTTCTACAACACTGTTGTTGCCCGTCAATTTTTCTGAATTTTCTAGGTTGCTTTTATTACCTGAATTTGCTTGCTCGTGGGGATAGTGATTTGCATCTGATATTTATATGGATACGTATGCTATGGACTGTTTCAGGTTGTATCCATTGGTTTTTGCATATTTGTTGAGTATTGACAGCTATGACTAATGCAGCATATATGTAGGGTAATGAGTATGTGCATAGGAGATAAAAATAAAATTACTAAAGTAATAGAGAAAATAAATAAGATTCCTACTTGTAACTCCACATGCTAATTCAGATAGTTATTAAATTAGGCTCAATATGCACTAAAAGAATTAGGGCTTACAAAAATTAATAAACAAGTAAAAACTTAATTAACATGCTTGTATTATCAATAAGATACAAAATTTTAGTAATGAGACTAGTGCAGGTCAAACAAAAAAAGTACCTAAATTAAGTCAAAATCAGGGAAATAGGCCAAATAATTCCAGGAATGATCTGAGAGGTCTAAAGAAGGGTTTAATAATTTATTTAGACAACCAAAATATTGTATTGGTGTTCTGTGTAGGCCTACTTTTAGAAATTTGAAAAGAGAGCCAAAATTGAATAGTCAGTACCTGAATCTGATGTAGAATAGCTCCTCGAGGCACTTCTATTGGATTGTGATCAATCTTCCAGGTAAAGGGACCCAATTTTGGAGATTCCCAAAATTTCAAAATTTTGCCCTTCCTCAGATGCAGTGCCACCAACCCAAAAATATATTTTTTTATTTTTTATTTTTATTTTTCGGAGGTGGGACCTACTAGGTAGGATCCTCCAGGGGTTAGTAATACCCTGGCGAAGACTAACTGGACAAATGCCTGATGATTTAGAGCAAATGGCTAATCTTGTACAATATGTTTTTTTTTTTTTTTTTTATCTATTCACGCTTGGTTCATGGAAACAAACCAGCTTGGATTTTCTTCAAATCAACACAATGATGTGGAATGGCTGTTTAGGGTGGATCGTCTAGGGGTCTGTGATATCCTAGAAAGTCCCAATCCTACCAAATCCCTATTATGAATGATTTGGAGTTTATCTCCCAAAATCTGTTGATGGTAGATGTTTACCCCTGGGTCTGGAACATAGATGATGAAGATTGGGTTTTGAGTGATCTTTTAGATGAGGATTGGGATCATTAGGATCGTCCAGGAGTCCACTACTTCATAAAAGTGTCCCATAAATCAAAGCCCCAAATATGGAAGACTGTAGTTTGATCTCCCAAGATGTCCAGTTAACCCTGTTTCATGCCTGGGTCTCCTTCCAACAGCTATAAATATTTAAAAATTTGAAACTTCAACTGATAAAGGCCTTAGACAGTGTCGCCCTAGGGTGTATAGCACTTGAGAAGGTTGGCTTCGAACAAAGCTAGAGCCGTGAGGGAGAGGTACTCAATCTCATGGAAACACCTATCAGACTGTTTTCTTGACTGTACTTGATTCTCTGCCTTGGAAACTTTTCAAAACAGCAAGCTACATATGATGGTATGCTTAGAGGGTGTCGTTTAGCAGTTGTGAAGCTCCAAGAATAGTTAGCTTGATCAAAGCCTCAAAATCCCAGAGGTAGTGTTCAATCTTTCACAAGGTATGTATGTTTCAGCAATAAAAGACTTGTAGAAAACTCAGAAAATAAAAAGAGGAAGAAGACCTTTAACCTAAGGGGAGGGAGTAACCTCCACCACTAGCATTAAACTAGGAGAAGCATAGACCCATTCCAGGGTTTTAGAGGTCTTCATCATGCAAACAAAGATGGAGAAAGAATGAGACATCAAAACGTGAATCAAAATCTCAATATTATTGCATAAGTCTTTTGGCTGGTCATGGGCTCTATAAATAGAGTCCCATGGCCAGGGCAACTACAAGGAAATAGAAACTAACAAAAAACTCTTCTCTACTACCCTTATGACTAAAATAACCCCAAACTACAAATAATAACGAAAATACCTCTAAATAATACCTAAAGACTAAAATACCCTCACCAACATGTGTCTCCCTCCAACAAGAGACATAAAATAAATAAATAAAACACTAATGGAACCATAGCATGGGGGCATCTCTCCTGCCTCCTCTTGTAGACCTGGAACTCGCTCCTAAACCCAATGTCCTCATCAATAACAACATTTTTTTTCCTTTTATGTGTTGAAGTTGAAACTTGTGGTAGTGTGATTGTTGGTGCTAGGCCCTAGTCGGTTGTATGTGTATGAGTTGTGGAACTTATTAGTCTGTGTAAAGACCTGTTGTGGTGGTTCAAGATGTCTGGAATAAGTCACTCAGATAAAAATCAGTCCCCTCCAAGTATGGGGAATATTATCAATGGTTCTAATCAGACAAGGCAGATTGACTTTCTGAATACTCAAATAATTACAGTAAAGTTGGATGGATCTAATTATTTGGCATGGTCTCAATCAACAAACATTTTCCTAATCAACAAGGGAAAATGTTACTAGAGAAATTCCAATTCTCGACTCTAAATTCAAGGTTTACTAAATGGTGAGCAAAGATTGCCCTTGTGATGTCGTGGCTATTACATTCTATGCAGCCCAATATTAGCAGTACATGTTTGTTCATAAGTATTGCTAAGGGGATTTGGAATGCTCTTGTAGAGACTTACTTTGATGTTGGCTAGATAGCTCAGGTCTATGACCTTCAACAATAGGTGTGACAATTGAAACAAGGTGAATTACAGTAATTGATTTTGTTCCTTTGACCTTAATGGGAAGTTGGAAATCGGGTGCACACAATAACAAATGTTGGTGCAGGGTTCGCAGTTAGGGCAGAGACAAGTATTATGGGTTTCCAAGTGATAGGTGATGGTGAGATGGTTCCTATGATTAGAGAGGATAGATCGAGGTTTCTCTCTGGAGTTGACTAGGCGAGTTAACTCAGGGCAGCTACACATGTGCATTGTCTGTGTTATGATCGAGTTGGATGGTGTTGTGACCGAATTGATTCAATAATATGTGTAACGGTAGTTCTTCAAGGCCAATGGTTATTTGTGGTGATAGCAAACAAGTTATGATTTAGGTTCGAGGTGGAGGTGCGTTCCAGGTATATATGACACAAATTTCACTAAAAAGATCAGTGCAGGTTCTCTCCAAGGTGGTTCTAGAATGTGAGCCAAGGTGGAGTGTGGTGTACATCACAGGTTCTATGTCTTAGCAAAGATACAGGTGGAACCAATTTCAACAAGAAATCTTTAAGGTGGCTGCAAACATGTCAAGGTGGATATCCTTAGGTATTTTTTGGCAAATTTCCAACTAAAAGGAAACTTCTTTGTGAAAGAGTTGTTTCCTTCTCCAACTAGGAGAAGTGGAAATGTGGGGTGCTTTTTCCATGGGTCCCACAAGACTAAAAACTCTCTCTCTCTCTCTCTCTCTATATATATATATATATATACACACACACACGAGATATGAGAGTGGTTGATAAGGTCTTTCTTTTCTTTGGGTTTTTCTCAAGGTTCTTCTCCAAGTTGTGAGAGAAGGTGAAGGGGGGTTTTTCACAGGGTTGAGAGAAGTGAGGGAGAAGGTGTAACAGAGTTAAGGGCTTGGGTTCTAGGGTGAGAGCTTAAGCAAGAGAACTTTGTACATCCTTTACTTTTCTCATATAGTGAAAAACAGATATCCTGGTGGATGTAGGCACCTTGATCGAACCACATAAAATCCTCGTCTTGTGTGATTGTTGATTTCTTTTCTGCTTTCTTATTCTTTATTGCATAGATCGTGAGTGTTTTAGGCTCGTATCCTATCAAGTGGAATTTTAGGGTTGTTTCCGTTACGCCAACTTACGTGAAGTTGCACCATCTAGCTGTAGTGTAGTGTCAAAGAATCAAGAATAAGAAGAGGAACCATGGAAGAATCTAGAATGGATGAAGGAAATAAAAATGGAATTGAAGATGGTCTACTCTTTTCCTCTTTAGATTACCACTCCCCCTGAAGAGAGGTAGGACAAGAAATAATGGGATATCATATAAGAAGGATACATCTATTATAACAAACCACCGGCTCCCATTTTCCTTCAAAGATGGTGGAATTCGGCTTTGGAGGGGGTCCTTCTAGGAATTTTGGCATTACTTTCCATGGGGCTCTTTGTTGGGCATTTTGGAAGGAAAGTAATAGGAGGGTTTTTGAGGATAAATAATTGGGATTTGATGGCTTGATTGTGGAGTTATTATTTTTTTACTAGAATCAAAAAATTAAAAATTATAGCAAATGAATAGATTTAGAATAGGTATATGCATAATAAATCCTGTCGAAAGTATTGATATCAGCTAAACTTTGCAAAAATTTCATCAATATTTGTGCTCATACAGTCATTTACAAAACTGACATAATAAATATATCCTATTACAAACAATTTCGGTGCTGGCCCCCATATATAGGAATGAACAATTGCAAAAGGTGAAGAAGCACTTTTATTATTGAAAATAGAAAGAAATGAAGAATGACAATGTTTGGCCACCCAGCTGACTTCACACTGAAATTCAAATAACAACTTGAATGCAAATAAAGAAGGAAATTACTATTTCATATACTAGAAAGAATGTCATGCAAACGAACATGAAAACACATTGTGATTTATTAACATCATTACTGCTACTAGTGCTACAAGATGTAAGAGATTTCATTGGGGTTGGTGTTAAGTCTAAGAGCTGTTATCCACCTTCCTTGCAGTCATTTCCAATCATCATCTTTGTCACCAAATCCTGAAATACATAATGAGTGATACTACAGTTCCAAATTTTGTAACACGACTAACAGAAACAAAGATAATATTGAGGTTAGGTACATGAAGAATATGAATCAAAAGAAGATTTGGAAAGATGTTGGTGGTTCCCTTTTTGACAATGGAGGAGAGAAACCATCAGCGAGTCAGACTTTATCCTTTCTTGGATAAATAGAATATGATTGAAACAAAGGTTCCTAAATTAAAATCCATGAGAGATTATGAGGAGACTTGGAAGTGTTGATATGATTAGCAGAAGAAAAAGTAACCGGGTGCTGTGCATAAGTAGAAGTGGAGGTTGTAGTTGTAGCACCACCTTCAAGTTGAGTCATTAGACATATCAGTCTTTCAAATTCTTCCCTAGTAAAGAAGCTATTAGTTTTGGCAACGGAAGTATCAATCCCAAAATGTGATGAACTGATCAAAACTGTACTAGAAGCATTATTAGCTGAGTGGGATGTTTCTTTAGGCCCAGTCTTGTTGTCATGAAAATGTTTTCTCATGACAAAATTTTCTCAAGAAATCATTTTTAAGCTGTCTGGTTGCCATGAAAAGTTGGTTTTCTCATGTATTTCTCATGATTCTTTTCTTTCCTTTTCTTGTGGGATTTTATTTGTTTTTCTTTTCTTTTCTATACAATTTGAGTTTACCAGACTGGGCCTTAGAGAATTTCACTAAAGCTAGACGACCAAAATGTGATGAACTGATCAAATCTGTACTATATCCCAAAGCCATTCGTTTAGAGAATTTCGCTAGACGGTCAATGAGATCCCAGGCTCCCAGCATGTCTCACATGTATGTATGACCTGCCATAGGGATTTTTTTCCCGATAATTAACAACTCTTTATTGATAAAAAAAAGAACTAGCATTACAACAACATTAAGAAAAAAAACTAGCAACCTTCCAGAATGACACTACCACTAAACATTGACAACAAACCCACCCCCCAATTAGTCAACTTATCCACCAAGGAATTTTGATCCCATGGAATATGAACAATAGATACAATCAGCAAATTCCTTATCTCACTAATTTCATGAAGCAAATGGAGAAGCTTCCTTGATCTGGCATCCTTCCTCAATTAGACATAACATGACCCTTAAATTGCTTCTTGCCTATTTTTGATTTATTCACTACCATAGTTGAATGACCATGTGGTATATTCTACTGCCCCATTACACTGCACCTACTTTCTTCACTCTGAATGTAAGAATAAACATTGTTGAGAGAAAATAGCTCATCCCTACTAATAATCTGGAGAATACTGGCTAATTCAACTACTGAAGGCCCACTAAGAATTGAAAAGTTTGCTGAGTCTCAATATGTTTTTTAAGCTGTGCAGTGTGCACCATCCTCGGCACCCTTCCCTTCAAAGGAAAGGTAATGTATCAGTTCTTCCCGCGTACTCCGCAGACAAGAAAAATAATTAGCAAGGGACTTCTCCCCCTGTTGTAGATGAGATATGTCTTGCTCAAGTTGATATACACGTTCAATGTTCTTTTGTTGAGAATAAGTTTGAGCAGTTGAGTCCCAATATATATATATTTTTTTTTCAAGAAGAGATAACATCTACTAATTTGGGGCTGCATTGAGTGCAGCAGCCAAGAAATCACCATAGAGATTTCTGCTTCCCACTTATCAAATGATGCATCAGATGAGGCAAGTTCCCAAATTTTACCAATATTTTGCCTTTACCAGCAATAAATAACCTTGCCAATTGTGTCCACTCAAGATAATTAGAGGCTTCCATTCGTACCATATGGATCTGTAAACTAGGATTGTCACTATGACCACCCAATAAAACCCTACACCAGAACCCCCATTAACCTCAGATGAATCCACACTTTTACTTGTAACTAACAATTCGCATCATTCTATGTCTCCTAAATACTACTCAAGCAAATAGAAGCAACACCTTATTGATGAGGACATCTTGCCATGTGGCAAGTTTAGAGTGTACCAGCGCCGGAGGAGAGTTCCCCAGAGCCTATACCTGGACCAGGAACTGTTAGAAGTCCATCGCTTCGATCGGGAAGCGATTTCGAGCTGATTTGAATATGACACATTTTCAAGGCATGTAGGGCCCACTTATCCATGTGAGTGGGTTCACATGAGGGCATCATTAGCATGATGTATTTGTTAGACTCTTATTTCAATTCTAGGAGTTATTTTTTATTTTTCTGCATTTTTTTTAAAATTTTTCATATTAGGAGTATATTGATCATTTTATGATTTTGGAGGAGCTTATTTGTAAAATCAGAGTTTGGGTGTTTTATTTGGAGAGAATAAGTGTATGTTGCACGAATTAGGATGTTTTAGATTAGTTTTGCTTTTTTTATTGCATTTGTTAAGTAGGGGCAAATATGTAATTGACATGTTTTTTTTTTCATATATAAAAGAAGAGGTGAAAGTCGTATAGACGTATTAAACGACAGAAAAAAAATTCAGATGAAAGCTTTTTCTCTCTTCTCAGCCGGCTCTCTCTTGCCATGGTGAAGCTTGCTCCTCTTCTCTTGGCTTTCCTCCAAAGAGACTTGGGTTGGTGATTTCCTAAGGTAAAAAGGTTGGCGATTTCCTTTTTGGCACTTATCTATTCTTCTTCTTCATCATCTTCTTCTTTTTTCTTCCTTTTTTTTATGGTTTTTTCTTGTTACTCCTTGCTACCACAGTCTCATACCACCATCTTTTTCAATCATCTCCATCTACAAACTTTCCTGGTCACCAATCACCACCCCCATCTTTCCCCTTTGTTTTTTTGTTCAAATGAAAACCCCCATACATCTCATGGTTAGCCCATCTCTCCCCAAACCCTGAAAATTCAAGAAAGCTTCAAGAACTTGGTTAAAACCCAACCCTTTGTTTCCATACTTCTCCTTCACCATTCGGACACCACATCCTCCCTTTATTATTCCTCTCCTTCTTAAAAAACTTCAACCTTATCAACTTCAACCTGCTGTCCGTTATAACACCATTACAAAAACCCATAACACCATTCTTGAAATCAAGAAGATCTACCCGAAATTTTTCGAAACACTAAACCACCAAAATCTATATTCCTTACACTTGTAGTAGGGCCTGAGGTTATTTGTGGGTTTTTCTGAACACAAGTGCAAATTTATATGGACCTAGTACAGGCAGCAGCAATAGTTTGGCTTTTCCCTCTGTGAATGTGGATTCAATACTACACCTCTTTGTGTTCGAGTCAATAGAACACCCTGAGATATATTCCCTACTGTCTGGATAATCAAATTGACAACAATTATATGATTGGAGTTTGGTACCGACTGCTGGTATGTTCTGAGTGATATTTTTCAAATCACAAGTCTAGTTTACAGCTTCTAGGTGTTTGAATAAATGCCGGAGCGGGTATTTTATGTAGTTTGATAATTTTGGGGGTTGTGCTACATCACTTATCCTGTGAATCTCTTCCCTAATTCTGTACACTTATAAAAAAAAACTGTATCACACGGATTGGGTCAAGGAATTACTGCTGTAACTTACCCAAATAACTGAATAATAGGGGTTGTTTTACATAAATTAGTTTTAACACACTTATACTTTATGTGAAATCAAAGGAACTTGGACCTTCTGCATACATCAGCTTAAAACTCATGATTCCATTCACCTAACATTTTGGATCACTTCCCTATTCTCTACACTTAAAAAAATAAATGTGTCACACAGATGGTGAAAGGTACCACTGCTGTAACTTACCCAAATCAAAGAAACTTGGTCTTTTCTGCATACATCAACCTAATACTCCTGATTCCATTCACCAAACATGTTGGATTTTGGTACGACATAAACCTCAAAGTCCATTAAACCCAAAAACAAGAGGTGTGGCAGGCAAATATGGTGGAGAAAAATCTTCTCCGATGCTTTATTTCTTCTCCAATCTCCACAACATCAGTCTCAAAAGTTACAGAAATTTGAAAAGAAACTAGGAACAACTTCTTAAACCCATCAAACAAAATCCAAAGCAATTCATAATAGCAAATGATTGAAGACTGAATTTTTTCCTATTGAGTGATTGAAACATCATTATAAATTTCATTAAAAATTCTGAAAAGAATATATATCATAAATCTTAGAATATAGTATTCTGTCACCTGGTACAATCCCTTTTCCTGGGGTCTTGTGATGTCCGTACATAAAAGAGTCTCATGGTGAACAGTAACCTTGCTATGATGCCAAGTTATCTTTCAAGAGAATAAAGAGGAGAAAAGAGCTTTTGCGAAGGGGAAATCATTTGTAACCCTACATGACCGGACGTATCCTTGTATATATAGAAAGTGGAATTATGATTACATGCATCATGAACTATGCTACTGTGGTACATCTACCAAAAACTTTGTGAAGTTCCTAGCATATATTATACATGAAGCTTCCTTTTTGTATTCATCCCCCCTTCTCTCTGATTGCTAGATCCCAGAACAGATATATGAAGCATGCTCTGTTTGCTATCTTACAAGAAGATGTCCCCAAATCAAGGGTACAAGTACATGGCTTTAGTGAATATTTAATAACTTCTATATCATATTCTACAATTTTCTGTCAAATAAAAAATGTGTATGGCTGTGCATATCCGTGGATCCCCTACCCATATCATGTCATATTGACAAGGGTAACCTGAATGGGTTGAAAGATTATAATAAGATTTCCTAGTCATTCATCTGCATTGCTGGCTGAAAATATCTCAAAACATATTTGTTTGCATTGGTGAGGACTCAATCACTACCTTGAAATAATCGTTGTAAAAATAATCACACTTTTATCCTCTTTAGGTTCCAGTAAGTCAAAAGGCTAACTTTTGAACAATTTTCTATTGATGTGGAATCACCTAGGCCATTAATAGCTGTGCTCTCAGGTCCAGGTAGAGGCCCTGCTGGATGAAGGACAGTCAACTATGTGACCAAGAAGTGTGGGATCACAATCCCAACACTTTTATGGGGGCATCTTTTTCCATGTCAATAAATGTCTTGAATTTGGTACCGTTATAAGCTTAACAAAAGCTGCTCAAGAAGCCCAAGATCATGCAATTCAGATATGTTGGAGCAAATTATGGCTAGACACACAATGTGTGGTCGTCTCTATTGTTAAGATTTCTATGTTTATGGATTTATTTTGTGTACTAATTTTAATTCATTTATTCCCTAGAAGCTGCATCCATAATTCGTTCTTCTTGCTTAAGAATTTTGATAAGTTTAGAAAAGTCTTTTATCTCAGGTCTGAGCATAAGAGTTTAGTGAGTCTTAGTTTGAATCTAGATAAGATTTTCTAAGGGAAGCTTTCTAGCTCATCTATGTAAACTCGTAGTAATGCTTTATTTTTAATAAAGTGAATGAGGATGATGCATGAGCATCCACGGCATGGTATATCAAGATACAATACATGCACAAGGAACTAGAACATTCCCCATGAAAGACGAAGAAAAAAGGAAAAAAAAAGAAAGGAGGGAGAGAAATCTTTGCAAGATGTGTGCAAAAAATAAAGGGAAGGTCAAAGCTTTTGAATCAAGTCACTGTTCTCCATTTTTTGCCCCAATTTTCCATGTCAACATGCACAAATGCTTGATTTTAGTATCTTAACTTTGATCACCTTTCTAACAAGACCAAGATTATCTAATTCATATGTATTTTGAGAGAGAGATGGTCAAATTAGAGATGGGGTTCAGTTTTGTAGTGAAATTTTATTTTGATATTATTTGGATCTCTAAATTAAAGGCTGAGTACATCTTGCCCTCCCCAGACCCCGCATTAGTGCGATCCTCTTGCACTGGGTCGCCCTTTTTTTTGTGTGTAGTTATATACTAAGGAAGATTCTAATAAAAATATTGTTACTTGTTTGAAATTAGATAGTCCTTTTTAATTAGTTTTAGGAAGTTGTCTTAGAGGTCATGCCTGTTATTTTAATCCCTTTGAATGTACTATAGAGTATTCAAATAGACCTTGCAGCCCCAACCTATCTCTATATATATGATTCCAAAGCCTCGTAATACATTTCATCATCAACAACGACAATAACAATAGTAATAGAAGCCTTGTAGACAATTTTGAGAACTAAATAAAGGTTTATAGCTTTTAGCTATTTCATGTGGTGAAATATATACATCTTGGTAGTGTGGCTGCACTTGATTCTAGGTGAAGTTCCGATATTGATCAACTCTATCCCTAGTCTTTTAAATTCTGATATTTTTCATTATGACTCATAATTCATTAATAAACCCCAGCTCATTTTTTCGGTTTTGACAACCCGGCAAGGAGTTTTTTTTCACCTTAATGGTGTGATTCCATTAACATGTGAGGTAATAGCAGTCTTATCTCTCTATTATTCTCTTTTTTTCCAATCTGAGGCATATGTTTAATCTTATTCCACATTCAATTCCTACTACTACTTGAAGCCCTTTTAACTCTCCTTTAGGAAAATCTAGATATTCCTTCAATTCCAAATCCATTATAACCTGGTATTACTGTAATATTTTTAACCCTAGTTAGTCAATCTTCTGAATCCTAATACCTTCAACCCCAAAACCTGACTCTTAATAACCCTTTTTCAATTTCAAAGGCCCAAAATTTAGTTTAAACCCAACTCTTCAGCAATATTGAGATTAATATTGTTAAACCTTTAACTCACTACCGTATGCAACCCTAAAATTGTGGGATTGTTAAAATTGATTCCTACATTAGCTCTCTTTTCTTTTCTTTCTTGGTTAGCAAAATGATTTCAATCTGTGTATCTTTTACTTTTACGAGTAAATCTGCATGTCTTGTTTAGGAACACAACCCTGCACAATGGGAACTAAACTAATTTTTGATTCTGGAATTATATAGACATACATATATGTATGTACATATATAATTCTTTCTTTCCAGAAAAATAAAAGGTATTACATCTGTAGCAACTTATATTTATATAAAAAACTCTCTTTGATACAGTGAGTCTTATATCTTTATACTTTTGCAGTGTCCAAGATCCCAATCAAAATAGATGGTGTGAAAGGCTTCACTTTTGAAGAAATGGCATTAGCTACAAACAACTTCAGCAGCACCACTCAAGTTGGCCAAGGAGGTTATGGGAAGGTTTACAAAGGTATTCTTGCTGACGGCACAATTGTGGCCATAAAGCGTGCACAAGAGGGATCATTACAGGGTGAAAAGGAGTTCCTCACAGAAATACAACTGTTGTCTCGGGTACATCATCGGAACCTGGTCTCTTTACTTGGATATTGCGATGAAGAAGGTGAACAGGTGCTTTCTCTCACATATTTTGACGTTTAAACGTTTTTATGTTCCCTGTTGAAGATTTAATTATATTCTTCAATCACGATTCATGAGAATGCCTGTTCAATGTTGACGTTCATGTGCTTTGTTTATATTGTATATACAGGTTTCTAGTTTGGGCTTAATGTTCTGTTGTGTTTTTCGTGTGTATGCAGATGTTGGTTTATGAGTTCATGGCAAATGGCACACTAAGGGATCACCTTTCTGGTAAAACTTTCTTGTCTTAATCTCCTTGCATTTTTTTTTTTATCACAGTTTGTTCTGAGATAACTAATTTTGGCAGCTCTAGTTGCAACAAGTTGAATCTTGTGAAATTCTACTAGCATAATTGAATAATGCCAAAAAGAGGGGGCGGTAAACATAGCCTTGAAAAAAAAAACCTTGCAGCAATCTCAAATCATCAAAGATTTCTTATTGTTAGATATCCCTTCAGCTTGTAGCCCTTGGGCTGTTGGCATCTCTTTGTATCTTTGTAAGGGATGCGTTATTCCCCTTTTTAATGAATTTTCTTTTATCAAAAAAGAAGAAGGATTTCTTCACAACTTTTATCAACCTTTTCACAAATATGAGATGGATCAAATCATCAAAATCTTATTTTTTACTAGATGAATATCAACTATCCATTTGATCAAAATCTATTTTTACCATATTCAATCAGATGCACATAGCACCTTCAGAAACATCTAAAACAAGTTAGAAAAAAAATCCCCAAACGACCTCTTTGATCAAGTATAGTTTTCTGTACTTTGACATGTTTGCACAGTTGTTGATGTTAGCTGTATTGTCAAGGACAAGTCTTTTGGCCCATGAGTGGCATAGCGACCTTGGACACTGGCACGGTAGCATTTCCATAAATAATATCGATGACAATGTGGTAATTAGGCCAATATGATTTTCTTGGGGTCCTAATGTCCCCTTCTAACAATTTATGAAAAGCTTAGTGTACACTTTGAGGAGGGTTGGGTTCTCAGAAGTACCAAGCCTTTGGCATGGGTATGACGACTTGTATGCCATGTAACATGCTTTTAGCCCGCGTGAGCTTAAACTGCGACGTAGCTCCAACATGGTTTATGGGTGGCTCTAGGCGTCTTGAAGGGATTGCCTAGGGTTCTCTAGTTGTTTGAGTTTCCCTAGGGATAATGCTTGTGGTCTCGTGTAGACAAAATTATACATTGGACTTAGGCCTAAGGTTAACACCTATGCACACACTAGCACACATTGTGCGATAGTAGTGGCACAGTGAAAACCAATTAAGTTATCATTTGGTTTATTTGCTTGAGTGTGCCTATCCTAGTCTTGGCATGAGCTTTGCCTTGCATAGGATAATCACTTCAGTGGTCAACAAGGCCCAAGAGCAATGTCTTGCATGGAACATCATGGTGTCCTCATAAGAATTTATGGGCATCAGGGGGGGCTTAATATCTTAGCTGACAGCTCGAGGATGTGTTGTAAGCGTGTTAGGCCTTCAGTGCTACATGCGGAGCGTTAAGAACTTCGTGGTCGTTTGATATGCATTTTGATGGCACGATGTGCATGCCAAGGTGGTTGACTAGTCATTTCTTGGCTCAGTACAGTTTGGAGCTAGCTAGTAGGCGACGATGACACAAGGGACCCTACGAGCGGGACGAGCGTCATGACGACACAAGGAGCTTGTGGATTTGGTTAAATGAGGCTTGACACATTAGGGCTCAGCAAAAATAAATATCCTTGTCAATGCATTACAGGGCATGTCGGTAAGTCAGAGAAGGGCTCAAATGGTGTTAAGGTTAGCATTGACTAGGTGATGGTCGAGGCACCACACGATTTTAACAGAGAGAAAAATCCAATTATAACAGTATGGTTAGATTATGTTTGCAAATTTTGACCAAAGTTTTGCACTTATTTGGCCTCCAATAACCTTTAGTGATCTTCCTTAGTGATTTTCCACTTTATACCAATTAAAAATTGAAATTTTGGTGTGTGGAATGAAGAATGTCGATGGGAAGAGGACCAAGGTTCAAAATGTCGGTGTCGGTGGAAATATCAGTTGGGCCAAAATTAGACATATATCGGAAATGTTGGAAATATCGAAAAGATATATTGTAAAAATTGTGGAAACTTAAGAAACATTGTCTAATCTAACTACATATGCACAAGGAAACAAATAGATTCATTAGGAATAATAGCTTATTTTAGTGTACTTGCATTTTAATATTATTTAAAAATACACATGCATACATAATGGTTGACAAAATATTATAATCCAACCGTATAAACATAAAGACCAATTAGATTCTCTTCATTTTCTTCTTTCTTATCTTCAACTTCTTCCTCTCCCTCCTTTTACTTTCTTTGAAATTTA
>JAOXJP010000012.1:298674-309661 GCA_025762735.1 Platanus orientalis | reverse complement strand
ATTCCTTACTAAATCTATCATCATCCAGTCAAAATAAGATTAAAAAAAATGGGGTTGGTATAGGGAATGAAGTACCTCAATGGAAGGTCTGGTCACAGAGATGTGAAGATCTTTAACATTATTAGCAGCTTTCATCATGGTGATGCAGTGAGAGCTCTCCACATTCTGTGCAGGATCTTGGCCAATGGCTATGAGGACAGTAGAAATGATGTTGCTTGTGTGAGCATTGAAGCCACCAGGAGCGCCAGCCACTGCTGTCCCAGCAAGGTTCTTGAGCATGTTAAGCTCTACAAGTGCAGAGACATTGGTCTTCAGGACCTTACCACCTCATCCTTGATAATTGTCTCACAAACCACAGATTTACCATGCTCTTCAATCCAATGTTGCAGCTAGCTTCTTATCTGAAATAAAAAATTACACACTAGTTAAATGGTAAACATAAGAATTTGTATGGCAATGCTTTCATGGTCAAATTTTAATTCAAAAGATGGTCAAGATTCATAAGATTTTAAAGCTAAAATCTGAAATGAATACCAAATACTTCACATAAAAGAAAAACCAAAGTACAACACTCAAAAATGATTTTGTCCAAAGCTAGAAGAAACATGAAATGCAAAATTTAGGAACTAGCTAAACACAAATCGAGCCTTGTGGAAACACAAAAGATGTCAATTGATTCATACTGTACAATATGTGGACCACAACTTTACTTTGGAGATCAATTTCATGAAGTAAACCAAAACAGTTTATAGCACAAGCCAAGAAAAAAGAAACCAAGGGATGTACTGTCATGAGAAATCGAACCGAAGAAAAATGGTTAAGCCTCCTCACAAGAAATCAAACATTAAAAATCCCACGATCGAAAGAAAAGTACCAAACAACCCTTAAATCACATCAAAAACTAGAAAACAAAAATCAAAGATCTAATGAAAAACCTTACTAAAACAAACAAGTTCAATTAAAACCTCAAAAAACCGCAAATCCCATAGTTTTAATTCACATGAGATGCTTAGAAACAGAAGATCAGATAATGAGATTGAAAATCTAAAGAATAGCACCCCAAAAAAGGTAAGGTACTTCAACAACAACATTGCAAGTCTCCCTATGTTTCTTCGATCACCACAAAATTTATATAAAAAATAATAATCTAAATTGGAAGACTGGAAAAAAGAAATATAATCAGAAAATGACATGAAATGAAGCAATAGTTCATACCTTTTTTTGGGGATTTTCTGTCGAGGTGAAGAAAAAAGCTCAAGAGGAAGAGAGCGATTCGGAGAGGCTAGAAGCGATGGGGAGCATGAGGAGAACGATTCTGAGAGTAGGAAGCGGCTGAGACGATTTAGGAAATTTTTTTTTTTTTTTTGGAGGATTTTGTGTCTAAGTGAAGAACATACCATAGGGCCCATTAGGTGACCGACAACCGGCAACCGGCGATTATGTGATCGGGTATGCTTACTAGCGACAGTGATGTTGCTTTGTTAGGGAGCACCACCACTTCAATGACGGTGGGGATGAAGAGCAGTTCGAATGGTTTTGTGTTTTCTATTATAGTGAAGAGCATACTATGGGATCCACTAGCTAACCGTGGTTTTGACCACGGTTTAGCTCCCATACATGTCGATCTTATATGATTTCGGAAGAATTTCGCTCAAAATGGGTACCGCCTATTTTTTGAGAGACGTGTCATGCGACAAGCCCTGTCCCACGTTAGCCAGACTATTAGCTGTCACATAGGATCTTTTCCCCTTAGATAATTTTTTTAAGGGAAAGCGAACGCATCAGTAAAGCGCTGTTGAGTTGAAATGTCATGATATTTAAATTAAACAGTTTACAACTCAAAAACACCGTAACATTGCGTTCTTATCTCCAATTCATTTTCCTAATTTCAATATAATATTGCGATCGCTATCCTTGGGGCTTGTGAGAAGCAAATCTACTATGATGGTTACTTTAACAAAAAATAAATGATACGATTATTCTATGATCGGATGAAAAACTGATTTTTTTTGTTCATGCGGTAGTGTGTTGTGCTTGAACTGATCATTTTTGCCAAGTAATTCCATGAGATGAGCTCATCTCATGTGAGACCATCCTTTATTAATCATTTCTTAGAAGTCACTAAAGGTGCATTTGGATTTAGGGAATTGGAAAAGTGGAAATGGAATTGGGGTAGTCAAATCCATTTCTGTTGTTAGGGATCAATTTTAAATAACAGAAATAGATTTAGCTCAAATCCTCAAGGAATTAGAATGAAGAATTGAAGTCCCAAATCAATGGAATTGAAATAACTACCCATAGGTTGTTATTTCCAATTCTTTCTTATAAAAAAACATGTGACCAACAAAATACTTTTATCGATGCTTCAATTTTATTTGAATGACTAAAATGCCCTAATCCCTCAAGCAATTGTGAGGAATTTTTTAACACACAAAATACTCAAAATACCCTATTTTATTTTATTAATTGACTAAAATGCCCCTAAATGGAAAATCTAGCTTATGTTAGCTATGCTTCAAGTCTATTCAATGACTAAAATGCCCTCCTCCCTCAAACAACTGTGAGGAGTTTTTTTAGTACACAAAATAGCCAAAATGCCCTCTATTATTTTCTTAACTGACCAAAATGCCCCTAAATGGAAAATCTAGCTCATGCTAGCTATGCTTTAGGTTTACTCAAATGACTAAAATGCCCTCCCTCATGCAACTAAGGATTTTTTTAGCACAAAAATACCCAAAATGACCTTTATTACTTTATTTATTGATGAAAATACCCTTTGATGGAAAGTCTAGCTCATGTTAGCTATGTTTCAGTTTTATTCAAATGACTAAAATGTCCTCCTCCCTCAAGAAACTACGATGATTTTTTGTTAACACAAGTACCCAAAATACCCTCTATTATTATAATAATTACCAAAAGGCCTATAAAAATCTAGCTCATTTCGGCCATGCTTTAGGTTTATCCAAATTACTAAAATGTCTACCTCTCTCAAGCAACTGTGAGGAGTTTTTTTAACACAAAAGTACCCAAAATTCCCTTTGTCATTTTATTAATTGACCAAAATGCCTCTAAATAGAAAATCTAGCTCATGTTAGCTTTGGGAAAGAGTTAAAAAATATATAACTAGTTTCTCTCCTCAAGTGATCATAGTGGGTAAACTACATTAAAATCTCGTAAGAGTTAACATAATATCTTCGCAGTGATTATTAGGGAATTGAAGGTCATATAGAAGTCCAAGCACGGTGAATGCAAAGCCTTGGTGTCCAACTCGCAAGACTTGGGAGTTCTTGGTGATGGACCATAGAATCTCAATGCCACCTACTAGGTAGAGAGCAAACAAAATGGAGCTGATTTGAGATTTTTGAATATTTGTGTACCCAAATAGTGGAAATGAGATTTTTGAATTCCAATTCCATTCATACATTTATACATTCAAATGGTAGAATTCTAGATCCATGAAATTAAATTCTACGGATTTCAATTCTATAGAATTAGAATTCCAAGACCAATTCCAATTCCATGGATCCAAACGCACCCTAAGTGAATTGATTCCCCCCCTCTGCCTTGGCCCTCGTGCATCACACAGGATATCAGGCCATAGTTTGGGCACCAAGGGACAAGTATCTCATGCAAAAGTACTCAAGGCTCGGGACCCATCGATTGATGGATTTTATCCATGAGATGGCCGAGCCCAAAATATGCATGATCTAAAGCTCCATACCAATATAGTTGGGATAAAGTTTTGTTGAATTGTATAGCATGTCTTGTGAAAAATGCTCAGTGCTTAGGACCCTTCACTTGATGGGTCTCATTTATTAGATGGCATTCCAAAATATGCATGATCTTCCATACCAATAGGTGAGATAAGGCTTGGCTTTGTTGAATTGAGTTGTATAAGTCCTGTATCCCCAAAGTCGATATACTCTAAATTGATATAACAATTGAACAAACAATAATAACAATATCACCCCAATCAATATCGACCAGAAATCATATAGCTAATAATAATAATAATAACACTCACAAAGGTTCAGTATCAATCACAAATCACGACATAAAAAATCAGGTGGTGACAAATTGAAATCAAATGTCATTCTAGTGTTTAAGAGTCAAATGAAAATTGTAGCTGTTCCATTGTCATTCTCCTAGCTAAAAAATTGAATGCTAGGAAAAAAATTGATATATCATCAAATGTTGGGGAAAAAAAAATGGAGTAGTGATTCTTAAGGAGGTGTCACAACTTTAGTTATTGCTCTAATTGGCATCCGCATTTGGATGTCTTCTAATTTCTATTTACATATGGCATTATTATCTACTTCAATTAAGTGCAAACAATATAAAATATCCAACCATTTATGGAGTAAAATTTATTTTTGCAACTTGACAAATCACACGATGACAAGGTTAAAAAAATGGGGTGACACTAGTTGTCACCCTCACACATGACCATCACCATTACAAGATCACCTATCCCAACTATTTTGGGTCAGTTGCACAAAACTCATTTGGATGTATAAGAGTTTGCATATATAATTGGCGGTATAAAATGCTTCAATTGAGCGTAGACAATGTAAGTACCCCATTATCTATCCATATGTGAAGAATGTATGCTTTGCAATGAGAACAATTCACAAGGGAACAAAGTATCGTAAGATTCCAATAAACACAAAACTTGGCTAATTGAACATTTTTTTTTTTGCTTTCAAACAGCCGATTCATATTGCAGGCAGGCACTGCGTAGCGTGTGAAAAAAAAAGTCAACATCAAATAACAGCAGAATACTGCCAGAGATTCGACCTCTCTTCTCTCTCTCTCTCTCGTGACAGGGTCATGTAACAGCTACGAACAAAGGAGCAGGCCTAGAATTTACTTTAGTGCTGCTAAATAAATAGGCTGGTCCAGTGTTTGGGAACATAAGCTCAGTGGCCCCTTCTAATATGTTCGCATGAACTTGACAACAGTCTCAAAAAATAGCCCACTATAGTCTATTATAACATTTATTAAATCAGTTTTTCCTGATGTATTAGAATGACATCAGGGAGCTGACACATCAGTGCCAAAAAGTGACTTTCACTTTTTGGGGGGTGCTTATGACTTTTCAGTGCTGATGTGTCCACCCCTGATGCCATTCTAATACATCAGGAAAAACTGATTTCCGTACCTAATCTTTTCCGCTTAAAAGCACATAGTCCCGATTTGAGCTTGAAGGAGCCAATTCTGAATGAATTAATGGCAAGGCCTGACTTCAGCTTGGGCAGGGACTTATATAACGGGCTTCATTAGGTTTATCTTGAGCCAGGCTGACCAAGGCCCGTTAATGTAAGTTATGGGTTTGGCAGACGTAGGCCCATTCATCCAAAGTCGGTCGGGATCCATTGAAATGCCGCCCGCCCGCCCGCCTACTGCTCAACGGCAACGTGCATGATGAGACCAATTTCCCACATGACGCACGCTCACACGTAAAACTAAGGCGGTTCGCATATTAGGCTGTTTGTTTAATTGGTCAAAACACTCGAAACAACTCGTTTTAAATTCCATTTTTAGGGCCGTAGTCATTCAGTACCCCGCTATATAAACACCCCTCAACCTCAATATTGAGGGATCTTTTATAGCTGCTGTCGAAACCCTAACCAACCGCAACCGCAACCAGAAGAGCTCGCAATGGGGAGAAGTAAGTGGCTCTATCTTTCGTTCCGATTTACATCTCCATGTTTTAATAGTTTTATTGCACAGAATTCGTTTCTTCGTCATTTCATTTGGATTTATGGGGAAAGAATACTGGATGCTTGTAAAGTTTTAAGATCTGTTTGATCTATAGATTCAATTTCCATTTGCTATCGATTTGATCTTGAATTGCTTTTTTCTTGTGAAGATTTGATCTTTTTTTTTTTTCTGTGAATAAGGGAGAAAATACGTAGAGGTCTGTTTGTTTTATGAGATTTCGATGCTTAGATCTTAAAATGGTAATTTATCGCCTTGTTAATTAGTCTAAACCCTTTTCCGTTTATCGTTCTGTTTTTTGCGATTACAAATGGATCTGATTAGGTATTTGTATGGTTTATTTACGGGTACCTGGATGTGTTTTGTGGAGCCGTGTTAATTAATCTAAACCCTTTTGCAATATATCGATCTGGTTTTGTGATTGCAGATGGATCTGATTAGGTATTTGTATGTTTTATTTACGGGTGCCTGGATAGATAGATAGATAGATATCTCACCTACTAACCACTCACCCTATTTCCATCCTAATGAAAATAGACAATCCATCTCTCATGTAAGGGAGTTGATGGTATTGTTAGTTACTAGTCATTTGTGGGGATGTGATCAGGGTTTTAAGGGTGCAAAACAACATCTTTGATAGGTTTTAATCTCTATGTTACCCAGATATGGCAAGGACATGGCATTTTGAAGTATACTAGTACAAAAAATTACGGAAGTATCTGGCACAAAATTGCACTCATTTTGAAGCATACCTATGACATGGGTTATTAAGCTTTAATACCTTATTTTTTGGTAATAGCACACAAAATTGCACTCATTTTGAAGCATACCTATGACATGGGTTATTAAGCTTTAATACCTGATTTTTTGGTAATAGCACAGTGCCCAGCTTTACCATCTGCAAGTTACCTTCGTTAAGAAGTGTTCTTGTATCAGTGCATGAATTTTATGTTTTGGTCATGCAACAATTATTGAAATGCAATGAGGCTATTATCGAGAAACGAAATTTGGCACAAGGAGATAAAGTGATAAAAACGTTGTTATTAGTGTCTTTAACAGTAGGAAACCAAAGGAGGATTCCCGTCAGTCAACAATCTTAATGAACTGAGGAAAGACTGGCTGTAGCAATTACTGGAGCACCACTTGTTTATTGTGGCAGTAGTCTAGTCAGCTATAAAAATGCAATTTTTAAACCACTGTATGTGTGTGTGTGTGTGTGTGAGAGAGAGAGAGAGAGAGAGAGAGAGAGAGTAGCAAGCAATGGGAAAGATTTTAAATTGTCAACTTACAAAAAATTAAATAAAATAACCTCAAGTGTCAAGTTAAAATATCAATATGGAGAAATTCTTTAATTATATGTGTATATGTCTGTATTTTAATCTTTGTAGAAATCTATTTCACCATTGAGTAAATACACACATCACAAATAGGGTAGGCACACATGCTTTGTTTGGATCATATGATTTGTCACTGGATGATTGTGTTTGTTCTGGTACATGTACTACAGGTACACTAGGTAAACACTTAATTTTTATAGAGTACTTGTGTTGAATTTTGAATAATATTTACAATATTTGTGCTCAAATGTTCTTTTTTTCTTTCTTTGCATAAATGCTTATTGGAATGATATTTATGCACAAATAAAGCCATGTGCTGGGAATGGAACATTGCATGCTCTTATGTTTCTTGATGTTCCTGTAATGCATCTGGCAATTTACTGATGCAATATGGGTTTGGAAAGTATAGGCAGTGAATTAAACACTTTTATTGTTTTTCTAATCTATGATTAGTCATGCTTATATATGAAATTCCTTGTTACATTGAAGAGCTGGAAAATGATGTGATATGTTACCGAAATTCATTCTGCAATGCCACTATATTGAAGATTTGGCACATATTTACCCCATCTTGTATGGTATTCCTATGATAATCTTTAGAATGAAACTACAATTTGATTCACTGTCTGTATTATGATATATTAATTTAGTAGTTCGGATTTCTTCATACAATATGTATGATGTATGATTTTACCACTTATTTTTACATATGTAGGACCTGCAAGGTGTTACCGGCAGATCAAGAATAAGCCATACCCAAAATCACGGTATTGCCGTGGTGTCCCTGACCCAAAGATCAGGATCTATGATGTGGGTATGAAGAGGAAAGGAGTTGATGAGTTCCCCTTCTGCGTCCACTTGGTGAGTTGGGAGAAGGAGAATGTCTCAAGTGAGGCTCTGGAGGCTGCTCGGATTGCATGCAACAAATACATGACAAAGTTTGCTGGGAAAGATGCCTTCCATTTGAGAGTCAGGGTGCACCCTTTCCATGTTCTGAGGATCAACAAGATGCTTTCATGTGCTGGAGCTGATAGGCTCCAGACCGGAATGAGGGGTGCCTTTGGGAAGCCACAAGGGACCTGTGCAAGAGTGAGCATTGGTCAGGTCCTCCTGTCCGTCCGCTGCAGAGATAACAACAGCAATAACGCCCAGGAGGCCCTCCGCCGTGCCAAGTTCAAGTTCCCTGGTCGTCAAAAGATTATCGTCAGCAGGAAGTGGTATGTATATATGACTATATGTTCCTTCTGTATCTACTATATGCGTCTCACAGACTGTAGCTAGGGTCCCATAGTGGCATACCCTGTTCACATACACTTGCTTGTTCATGTTCACCTAAGGGTGTGCGGATTCTAATTCAGTAGGTCACTCCTTTAAGATTCATTGGGTTAGAACTTTACCGAGTTGGATATCTATAACTATGCAACCCTGTCAGTCCCACATTGGTACGATTGGCTGTATTTCTTTTGATTTTTGAAAATTAAGGCGGAAACTAGTTTGTCACGGGCATCCAATCAGGTTAATTCTGTGCTAGGTGGTCTCCTTTTAGACTAAACCTATGAGGAGGTAGAGACCTTTCCTAGTGTAAAGATTGTATTCTGCAATCTTCCAAGTTTCTTATTATTATTGCAATAAACTAGATTGTCATTATCAGATTGTTTCAATTTTGATTATCACCCTCACTGCTATTTCATTTTCATTGAATATGCACATTATGGTCACTCACCCTAATTGCTATTCCATTTTCAGGGGATTTACCAAGTTCAATCGTACTGATTATCTGAGGTGGAAGGCAGAGAACCGGATTATGCCAGATGGTGTTAATGCCAAGGTTTGTTTTCTGCTTATGAGCCCCCACATTTTCGTACCTTCTTTCTTCTCCCTTAAATTGGTTTGGCTGGTCTCCATCTCATAATACCATGTACAATTTTCAAAAATACAAACTGCTGGCTGCTTATCTCTTAGCAGCCAACTGGATCACCTCAGGGGGTTATTGTATGTGTTTCATACCGTAAATGTTGATTAGAATGAAGGTTACTTATAGGCTTTCTTTTGGAATGTGCAGTTGCTTGGATGCCATGGACCTTTGGCAAATCGCCACCCTGGAAGAGCGTTTCTGCAAGCAACTGTTTAGCACTTGTTGCTAAATTATAACTGTTGAAGATCTTGATGAACTCTTAGTGTTTTTAGTCAATCTACATTGTGTTTACTAAAAATGCAGCCATTGAAAAGCACCGTGTTGGTTTCATTCAATGACAGTGCAAAATATCAGCATCTATTGAGTTTTTTCTTGGATTGTGACTTGAGTAGAGAATAACCTTGTTAAACTAGCTTTATGCTGAATTAGCACATAGGCTGCTTGCATATTATTATTATTCCAGGAACGTTTTCTCTGAACCCCTAATTGAAGTACTACATATTTGTGTAGAATGTTACTGTTAAATAATTTGACTTCCTGTGGTGTATGCAGTGGGTCCAACAGATCACCCAATACGTTGGTCTAGGGCTTAATGGACCAAATACGGATTGGATGTACTTGAATTCATATTTGGTCCATTCTAGATACTTAGATTTTGAAACGGGATCTATATCCATATCTGTTTATCTTCAATATCCAAAAGCCTGCAACCACTCTGGTAGCTTTAGCAGCATATTTTTGGAGTGTGGATTTATCCTTTATTGTATCAATGATTTCATGGGCTTCTGAGTTAAATGAAATTGAGTTTAGGCTAATGGTGGAATTCACTAGGTTCTTGCTGGTTGTACGCCCGGATACATCGGCTAAGTGAGTGTGATTTCCATTCTAGTCGTAATGGGCGGTGGTAACCCGGTCTATGATTGGGATTGGCCTAATATATAAATTCAACCTTTTCCACGATGACAAGCAAATTGGAATGAGGAAAGATGAAAAGAGATGGATGGTCACTGGTCAGCTACCGTTTGGAGTGTTTGCTCATTCCCATTAGCATGTCTAAAAACCGTATAACAAAATGATATTTTACACCCATGGAGATGCAATGGAACTTTCTATATATTTTGAGGATTCTGATGTTTTGAAATTACCTGCTAATCGTGTTATGTCATTCCAGTTAACTGAATAACGAGATTAGAACCATGAGAACGATGAATCAAGGAGAAGCTTATTCTATTTCCCCCTTTGATCATTTCCCCACTTTTATGTGCATGTATTTTTTACACCTCAGTTATTTTGAGACTGCTTCTTACTTCTACGTAAGAATTGCTTTGGATGCTTGAATGGATTGGACTAAACGTGGCTGAGATGCAGATATTGAGATAGAGATGGATGAATGTCAATACTAGAAAGGGTAGCATTAAAAATGAATTCATTCATTGAAGCTGTAAGTGCTACCAATACTGCTACCAATACGTGATAAGATGATAAAATGACATATATAGTTTGGTCATGTGCAACAAAGACCAATGGCCGTACAGGTGACAAGTGAGACGATTCAGGGTGAAGGCGTTAAAAGGACAATAAAGAAGTCAATTAACTTGGGTTTAAATAGTGAGAAAAGACACGACTGCTTGTGATTTAATGGAAGATGGAACAAAATTTGTGCAGCCAACCCCAAGTAATTGAGATAAAGCTTTATTGTTGTTGGGTCCATGCTTGCAAATAACGTCTTAGATCCAATAGGTCCAAGCTCCAATTAGTTATGGTTTTGCAAGCCATTGCTGCATTAGGAGAGCTTAGTAGTAAAAAAGAAAAGAAAAAAAATAAACAGATAAATAAATCACAATGTCAAAAAATAAAAATACAGTGAACACAATCAATGAACTTCATCAGCCCTTTAACTATTTTGGTAGCTAATTCAACTTTAAAAAACCCAAAAAATAAAAACCCTTTCTAGTCTGAAAAAGAGACAAAAGAGGTTAAACTTATTGGGGATTTCTTTTCAGAGGGTTCAAAG
>JAOXJP010000012.1:277278-288607 GCA_025762735.1 Platanus orientalis | reverse complement strand
TAAAATGAGGGAAAGTCGATTGAGATGGTTTGGGCATGTGCAACGAAGACCAATGACTGCACCAGTGAGGCGAAGTGTGACAATACAAGTTGAAAGGGCTAGACGGACTAGAGGAAGACCAAAATTGACCTGAGTGGAGGTAGTAAAGAGGGACATGTCAGCTTGTAATTTAATAACAGATAAGGCCTTAAACAGAACGAAATGGCAGAATAGAATTTGTGTAGCCGACCCCAAATAGTTGGGATAAGACTCTCTATTGTTGTTGTTGTTATAATATTCATTAATTGTAATACTTCACAATAAACAACAAACTTGAATGATTTGAATGTTTTTGTGAATTTTAGAAGTTAAGCCACCTCGAATTACTTTTTCTCTTAATCTTTTCTCTTTTTTCTTTTATGAGTAAAAGGATCGGAACATAATCACCTTCATCCAATATTTCCAATCATTACGTTACCATCATTGAATTAACCTTTGGTTTTCATTATTGGACACCCAATTCATCATTATTGATATCTAGATTCATGATAATAAATTAATAATAATACCCGGTTGAAGTTGTGTGAGGAGGAAAAGTTCAGTGGAGAGAGAAAGAAAAAAGAGGAAACTGCATAATAACCTTATCATTCGCTACGAGAGAGAAGCGTCACGTTTCGGTGATTAAGATATCCCGAGCCAATTAAGATATATATATTTTTTTGGGTGGTAAATTGATTGGAAATGGTATTTAAGGGCCACAAAACAATGATACAAAAACCAAAAAGGTGAAACATTTCTTTTTGAGGTAAAAAAAAAACATAATTCTGATGTGCCAATTGTTGCCTGACACGATGCCTGCTAATACACAATAGACAAGGTGTGTTGTCGCGTGCTGGAGTTTACAGGGGTAATATCTCTCCAATCAAACCGGAGATGATTTGAACCATTAAACCGGGTGGATCCCACCGTAAAGTGGATCTGCGCTAGACATTTTGGATAATTTAATTGTTCACGGAAGTCAGTCAAACATTTTGTCTTTCATTCTCTCTCTCTCTCTCATTCCTTTTTTTTTCCTTTCTAAACTCCCGCAATTTTTCATCGAAACCACCAAATCCAATACAAGTAAACGATCGATCCGCTATAAGCTAATCTTTCGAAAAACCGCTTTCTCGCCCCTTGAAACCTCAGAATACCGATTTTCCCATCACTCGGCCGGGCCCTGGTCCCCTTTCTCCGTGGGCGTCTATGTCATACGATTCATCGATGGTTTCCGTACAGCACCCGATCACTGGTTTTTTTGCTTCTGTAGCAAAACAACGTGCGGACGATATTTTTTTTAACTTTCTTATTTAAGCTAGTTTCCTCTTCTTCTTCTTCTTCTTTAATTATTTTATTGGAATGTCAGTCAGGGATAACTAGTTGATCTTCTCTCTGGTTTTGCATCAAAAGTTAGGGATTTTCTTATAGGTATATTCTATTTTTTTGTCAGTCGAAATTAGAATTTAATTGTTAATGTTTCTCTTTCTGCTTTCTTGGAGATGATTGGGTCTTTTTTTTTTTTGAGTTCTATGGTCGATTACTCATTTTCTTTTTAATTTTTAAATCTATTTAGCTTCATGATTGAGCTCAATTTTCTTCAAAGCTGGAATGGATTGTGGGGAATTGTGATTTTTATGATCTTTCTGACATATTTTGGTGGAGTCTCATCAGTCTGATGTCGGTAATTTCAAAAAATTGTAATTCGACCGGTGACTACTGAATGTGGTTGAAATTCAGTAACTTTTCTGAATGTCGATCTGATATAATTCTTGAATTAGGGTTTTGGATACGTGTCGTTTGTGAATGAAATTAAAATTATTTGTAGGAGCTTGTACTGACTCGGAGAAATTACAGATGCAAATTCTTGATATTTTTAAACGCACTTATTAGTCTTCTTTTTTTTTTTCTTTTCTTTTTTTCCCGATAAATACTAGAGATTAGTCTATGAATTGTGCCTTTATTGGGATTTGGAATTTATTATGATGTGTATTTGTTTTTTTTTTCTTGCCCTGAGTTTTCTTTCTCGTAGCTGATGAACAATTTAAATGGCTTACTTCGTTAATATGGTTTTGAAATTTGATAGAATATTAATCTGAGATTATTTTTTAAATTAGCTATTTGATTTTGTGCAGATTGGCGGATCAGTTATAAATAACCATAGGATATTCCTTTTATCTGGATAATGATATATCAGTTCAAGAAATTTTTGGTACTTATTTTTAGATCTCCCAAGTTATTGAGAGAATGTACTCTTTGATCAATAAAATGGCACTGAGGGATGTTAATTTCAGACATGGCAACTAGACTTGATGTGTAAGATTTATATGGATGTTGGAGTTTGCAATTTTAACATTGAAGTAACCTTTCTGATATTAGAATGTCTGCCTTTTGTTGAGAGAACTAACTTGGATTGTGGTGGACACGAATTTGAGGACCCTTGCTGTATATTCATAAATGGTTGCTTCTGATAGTTACAGGCTAACATAGCTTGTTAAAGCATATTCACTGGAAATCTATCGTGTTGGGCCTTTTATTCTAGTCTAGGATTCTAAAACTTACAAGGGGGCCACTGTTTATATGAGGATGAATCTCAGCAGGTCTTGCTCGCAGTGGTTGTGATTAAGTGGGTTTGAATGGTTTTTAGGTGAAGCCACAAAGAGACTGATTGATTCTTTCTGGCTGCTTCAGCAACAAGATTATCTAATGTTTCACTTGAAGCAGATGAAGTGGAAATGCTGATTATTTTGGAGAAATATATGTGAACAGCAATGGCTTTGAGGTTCAAACAGGTTCTGTTATTTTCAATTGCTTTTATAGTACTTTGTGGTTATGTTGTAGCTGAGCCTGAAAAAGTATATGGAGGAAGGAAAAGAACTGCTCCTCACAGGAATTTAGGAAATTCTGTTATAGATGGAACTGGTACATTGAAGGGAATCGGTGGTTCAGAGGATACTTTTAATGAGTTGGATGGGAAAAAGGGCGGGAATAGCAAAGTTTCAGTGTCCACAGTTGCATGGTTTACCCTGGCAATGGCTGCTGCAACCGGATTAGGTGCAGTGCCATTCTTCTTTGTGGAGCTAGATCCACAATGGGCGGGCATATGCAATGGCATGGCTGCTGGGGTGATGTTGGCTGCAAGCTTTGACCTCGTGCAGGAAGGGCAGGTCCATGGTAGCGGCAGCTGGGTTGTAATTGGGATTCTTGCAGGAGGCATTTTCATTTGGCTTTGTAAGAAGGTAATGGCCAGTGATCCCCACTGTTTCTTTCCTTTAGTCTCATTATAAAATTCTGTAGATTTTTTCTATACTTACCATCGAGATAAAAAATTTCCTTGAGATTGCCTTTTTTTTTTTTCATTTAAAAAAAACCGGTTTACTGATTTATATTTTTTAGCTGTTATTATTCTTGGCTTTTATGTACTTTCTTGCTAATGTCTGTGACATGCTTTCTTTCTTTTCAAGGTTACATTACCTTGTTAAGTTATAAAGCTTTTTTTTTTCCTTAAAATTGTTTTCAGGCAGAGTTTATCTGTAGTTGATAGGCATGCTTAACTTAGGAAAACTGTTCCTGTTCTCTGGGTTGTTGTTTATGTGTATCTATTTGCATGTTCAAGTTCCTAGAGCTACTTTCATTGTCACATGGATGTGTCCCTCACCTAAGATTAAAGGCTTTTGGGATGAATATAATTTTCAGCTATGGCTTTGTGCAAGGTAATAAAATTAAAGAAAGTCTTCTCCTTTCTTGAGTTTGAAGCTTCTTTCACTTGAGGCTGTCTCCAACCAATTTCGCTTCCAACTTGATAACTAAGCTTATAATTAAACTTTCTTGGAGTTGTCCATGTAACAGTGTTGACTTATATAGCCATATTGCATGGTTCTTAATAACTATTCACTTTCAATTTCATAATAATGCTGCAAAGAAGAACTGGAATAGGCCTTTATCATCTTTATTGGTTTTGTAAATTTCCTTTTCATTTTTTAAAAGGAAAACAAGTAAAAAAAACAGAAGCCTGAGTGTAGAGGAGGTAGTTGCTTCTCTTTACCATTAGCAACCTGTTATATTAGAATAATTCAACAAACCAAATCACTGATGAATTGTGAGTCATTACCAACCAAAATAAAAGTAAATAAAATAACTGTGAGTCAATTTCAAATCCTAATTTAAGATTTAACTAATCCAAAGTTCAAGTTGTTGCTTTTAGGTTGACAAATGAATTCACTGCATGTGTGTTGATTTCTTCCATTTACTCTGCAAACATGTAACAATATGTTGACAAACTACACTGGGATCAATTTATATTGACTGTTCCTTTGGGCATGGTGTTTGCAATTAGTTGAGTATGATGTCTTCATCAGTGAAGTTGTTAGGGTTCTTAGATTCTTATTACATCATATCATTCTTCATTTTGTACAGTTTCTGGAACGATATGGAGAAGTAAGCATGTTGGACATTAAAGGGGCAGATGCCAGTAAGGTCATTCTCGTTGTTGGGATAATGACCCTTCATTCTTTCGGAGAGGGTTCTGGGGTTGGAGTCTCTTTTGCTGGCTCCAAAGGATTTTCTCAAGGTCTTTTGGTAACCTTGGCTATAGCTGTGCACAACATCCCAGAAGGATTAGCTGTGAGCATGGTTCTTTTGTCAAGAGGGGTTTCTCCACGGAACGCAATGTTGTGGAGTGTGATTACATCATTGCCCCAGGTAAGCCCTGATGTTTTTTTCCTAATTGTTTGGTTTTGTGAGCATTTTCTTACTGCATAAAGGTTATTCTGACAGTAGTTTTGTTTGACGTTACTCTTGATTTTAAGTCAAAGGTATAAACTTAACACAGGTGCTAAGGAAGCCCAAAACAGAAACTACTGGCTTCAGTTAATGGGCCTGGAAGGCCCAACTGATGGGTTCATAAAGCCAGCCTATAAGCCCAGTATGTGTGGACAAATTTGTGCCTCCACATGGGGGAGAATGTGGGCCTCAATTTTTGAAAGAGGGGAAGTTAGCTTTTGCTAAAATCTGTTGATTAAATTCAAGTTTTTATTTTCTTTGTTACCTTCTTAATATAGAAGTTATAATTTACTATTCAAATAAGAAGAAGAACTGAAGTAGAAGAAGTTATACTTAGAAGTGTATTTATATTAATAGTTGTTATTTAAAAGAGTTTTGTCCACAAGTTGTTTTAGAATATGCGTCATTAGTTAGACAGTGGAAGTCCTATTTTCATAATTTTTATTTATGCCTTATTTTCAAGGAATGAAAACTCATCTCTTTGAATCAATTTTGGTGTTGTTAAAAAAGATAGTTAGCTAATGAGTGCAAGAGCTTGCCAATCTGATGTGATTTGGGAAAGTTATAGGAAAAATATGGAAAAAATATTAGTTTTTGATGGAATAATCGATTTTGAAGTTCTATTTTCATTAGGAATTTCTTTAGATAGAATTTTAGTACTTTAAGTTAGTCCAGGATTAGTAATAAAGATTTAAATCTAAATTTGGGCCACATCTATGTACTAGAGAGAATGAGTTTATGAATAAGAACGGTAGTTTATTGGCAACTTTGAATCTTTTCAGGTTTATGTTCTTATTGAGTAATTTTTTCTGCCATGTTTGAGAGGTATTTGTCTCTTAGAGCTCTCATTGTTGTTTCACTGGATTTCCCATCTCCCCATGTTCAAAAATTTGAAGTTTCATGATTGGGTGTTCGAATGGAATTCTATTGTTGATAGCTAGGCACTTTTTTTCTTTTGCTTTCCTCCTGCTGTTTTTATACTTCTCGTGCCTTTTCAGTTGGAAATAAAGTCTCTTACTTTGCATATTAGAGAGAGAGAGAGAGAGAGAGAGAGAGAGAGAGAGAGAGAGAGAGAGAGAGAGAGAGAGAGGCAAAATATGGGTCATCAGTCAGATCGTGGCAGTGAGCCAGTTCTTGGCATTCTCATTTGAATAGGTGGAACTGCAGGCACTAGACTTGTTCGTGGCTTTCAAAATAGAGGTGGCACTTCAGGGCTCAAAAAGGAATACACAAGAGTTCATCGGGAAGTCAAAAATCTCCACTGTGACATCAACTATGATAGGAATGCTAGTAGTATTGGGCGAAAAGGACCACGCTCCTTGAAAGGAGTTTGACTTGATCGTGGATCCTCCTTGGGCTTTTCGGAATCTCTAATGTTTGTTTCAGTGCTTTCTTGGAATGTCAGGAATCGGGCAACTAGGAGAAAAGGGCTGTGGTGAAAGAGGTGGTTAGGAAGAGCAATGCTGAAGTCATTATGCTCCAAGAAGCCAAGTTAAAGAGGTTTGACAGGACCATTTTGCTGCAGGTTTGCTTCTATTATATGGTGGATGGGATTTGCCTCTCCTTAAGAAGAGCTTTGGGGGGAATTTGGGTGTTTTGGAATGTAAGCAGGGTGGAGATTGAGGTATCTTTCATAGGTGCCTTCTCTGTTTTGATCAGGGGAAGGTTGAGAGCCTAAAGTTCAAATTGGCTTATTACGGGAGTTTATGGCCCGTATGATGTTAGCCTTTCCCATAGCTTCTTCAAGGAGTTGGGGGGATCAGGGATGGTTGGGCTGGCCCTTGGTGCGTAGGGGGAAATTTCAACATGGTCAGGGAACCTGGGGACAGAAGTGGAGGGGTTTGAAGAACAAGAAATATGGAGCTGTTTTCAGAATTTATTGATAGCTATGAGAGGTCTCGGTAACTGGACCCAAATACACCTGGTCAAATCTTCAGGAGACCCCCAGTCTAAGCAAGTTTGAGGCTCTTCCTTTCTTCTAAATGAGATTACTTGTTTTCATTTTCAAAAGGTGAGTCTATGCTAAGACCAATATCCGACCATGTTCCTCTTCTTCTAAAAGTTAGTCAGCCATCCTTTGATCCTAGGCCTTTCAAATTTGAAAATATGTGGTTGATGTTTTTGGGGTTTGTGAACTTGTTAGAAGGTTGGTGGCAACAATTTTAAGTTAGGGGTAGGTCGGGGGAGCAAATCCGGTTAAAGCTCAAAAAGCTAAGGGAGGTCTTGAAATCCTGGAACAAAGCCTCTATTGGTCTTGTTGAGGAAAAGAACAAGAAGTTATTGACAAAATTGGATTTTTGGGATAGTCTGGAGGAGCAGTGAGGAGAGAGTATGTGGGGATAAGGCCAAGCAAGATTACAAAAATGTGGTGGTTATGGAGAGCTGAATGGAAACGAAAGGCTAAAGTTCAGTGGCTCAAGGAGGGTGTTAACAATTTGAAGTTTTTCCATAAACTTGCATTGCAAGGAGAAATGTAAACCATATTTCTAAACTCTTAATTGATAATGAATGGGTGGAACTTGGAAGAGAAAGAGGTAATTAAGAACTGTGTGGTTAACTACTTTATGGACCTATATAGGGACTTTATGGTGGGTTGGATTTCAGAAGGATCTCTGATGACCAAAGGGCTTGGTTGGAGAGACCATTTACTGAAGAGGAAGTGAAGAGTGTATTTTGGTGTATGGAGGGTGAGAAAGTGTCGGGTTTGGATGGTTTTTCAATGGTTTTCTTTAAAGCTTGTTGGGAAGTGATAAAGGATGATGTGATGAAAATGATGACTGATTTATACAAAGATGGGTTCTTAGACAAAGGAAGTAACGTTACGTTCATATGCCTTATACTGAAGAGAAAAGGAGTGACCATGATTAAGGATTTTAGACTGATTGGCCTGATGGGAAGCATGTATAAAGTACTTTTTAAAACTCTTGCCATCTGTTTAAAAGTTGTTTGGAATCTATCATATTGCCTAACCAGAGTGCATTTATGGGGGAAAACAAAGTGTGGATGGTGTTTTGGTGGCAAATGAATGTATTGATGCGGTTATGAAAAACAAAAGATTCAGGAATTCTTTGCAAATTAGATATGGAGAAAGCCTATGATAGGTTGAACTGGGAATTTCTAGACTACATGCTTCAAAGAATGGGATTTGGAATCCATTGGAGGAAGTAGATGTCTAAATGTTATGGCTTGGCTTCTTACTTGGTACTCCTCAATGGCTCCCCGGCTGAATATTTTCATGGTTCCTGTGGGCTATGGCAAGGGGATCCACTATCTCCCTTCTTATTTCTAGTAGTAGCAGATGCCTTTGGGGTGATGCTTTCTAAATCTTTTCAAGGAGGTATGCATGAGGGATTTGAGGTGACTCCTAACAGGATGGCTGCTACAAATCTCCAGTTTGTAGATGATACCATTGTCATGTGCAAAAACTCAGTGAGACAGTTGAAACTATTAAGGTATGTCATTCGTTGCTTTGAAGTGGTTTCAGGCTTGAAGATAAATAATGAAGATAACATTATGCGACTTATGTATGTGCCCCAACATAAGAGGGCTAGATTTAAATTTAAATGCTGTGTGGGGTTAATTCAAATTTTGTAAGGGGTTGGTATTTTGGTAATAAGGCCTTTTGGCCAGGGGTAGGATAGTTTTTATTTATTTATTTAAGGGATTGGTTGTGATTTATGGAAATTATGGGCTGTTTTTTTTATTTTTTTATTTTAGTGGACTGTTATGGGACCCACAAGAGGCCTAGGCGTCACACACTATCCCACTATAGTTGGAGTCCCCAAAGTCAATGCAATAGGACCTTAGTGCTGGATGACAGCCCCTATTTTCCCCAACTTCTAGTAGTTAAAATTTTAGGAAAGTATATTTTAGAAAGTCTTAGATTTTAGAATTGCTTAGGCACCAAGTTTAGGATATTTATTAGTTTTTAGGCAACTTTATTTTTTTATAAGATTGTAAGCCTACCAACCCCCCTAATGAAGGTAAGTGAAGAATAATAAAGTTTGTCTAAAATTGGGTGTTCCCAAGTGTAGGCCGTGGGCCTTCTCTCTCTCTCTCCTCTCTCTAGGGTTGAGTCAAGAACTTCCCTTCCTTTCTCTTATTTTCTCCTCTCTCTTCTTTTCCCTCATTATCGTTTTCAATCTTTTCACCATCCCAACAATTTCGTCTTCCACTTCTTTCTTCTCAATTTTCTCTTCTTCCATCATCTCTACTAATTATTATTATTATTTTTAATCGTTTCACCATCTTCTTAGCTGTTATATTTCCCATACTTGAAGGAATTACCGTATGCCTGGAGAGTCTTCAGCAGAAAATTAAAGCCACGACTGGTTATGTATCCATCGATATTGCATGCTACACAAAGAGGATTCTTGGTTCTAATTTGGTCAGGTTTTTATACTTATTGTCAATCTTATTTAATCCCATAAATTCCATGTGATGAACTTTGCTGAAATTCTGCTATTAAGTCTATTACCGAGTGGTTCTTATATCCACAATTTTTGAGATTTTCTGGGTTCCCTATCAAATGAAAATCGCACCCCTCTAAACCCTTCCTTCTACTTTTCTTTTAGGGTTTTGATCCCCTACAAAATCCGCAACTTTCCCCTTTGATTCCCCTCTTCCCCCTTCTTAAAATCAAATATTCCTTGCTATTTTCACGAGTCCACCATTAAAGAAGCTTCAAGTTTTCTGAACTTCAATGATTTGACAAATCAAAACTTGTCCAAATCCATTGAAATTCAACTGTAGAACCCTTGTACACGTAAAAAATTGCACTAGAAATTTCAGAATTTTCTGATGCGTCAGTAGGGGTATTTTGGCAATTTGGGATTCTGTATGAAAATTACATAAATACCCTTCTAGGTACTTAATCTAATTCCTGATTTTCAAATTCATGGCTACTTGTGTGTTTTAAATTCTATTCTTAAAGTCTTGCTTCCGCATTGTTATTTTGAGACACGTGACGTTATTCCACATCTATTTTGGGCATTAAGCTTATTGTGCTGCGTCAATAAATTTGGTCAAAAGTTGCATCTTTGGTGTGGGTCAAGTGAATGACCTTTGGATGTATGCGGAAGTGTTGGGATGTAAGCAGCAATCCTTTTTTATCACGTACTTGGGGATGCCTCTTGGGGTGCTGTTTAAATGCAATACATGTTGGAATCCCATGCTTGAGAGAATTTATAAAAGACTAGCGGGTTGGAAGGGGATGTACTTGTCAAAAGGTGGAAAGTTGACTTTGATCAAATTTGTTCTTGCTAATCTTCCTACTTTATGTCATTACTGGTCATCCCAGCCTTTGTGGCAAATGAGATTGAGAAATGCCAAAAAAGGTTTCTTTGGAGTAAGGGGAAGGAGAATTTGGGTACTAACTTTGTAGCTTGGGAGGTGTGTGAACCCAAGCAAAACGGTGGCTTGGGTATAAGGAGACTGAGGGATATAAATAAAGCTCTTCTCTCAAAATGGTTGTGGACATTTGGGGTGGATAATGAGAGATTATGGAGACAAGTCATTATGGAAAAGTATGGATTGAGCAATTGTTGGGAATCCAACATGCTTGAGCTACCATATGGTGTGAATTGTTGGAGGGGTCTTATGAATCAGTTGGTGGAATTTCAAAAGGCTATTCAGGTTGAAATTGGTTTTGGAATGAACACTTTATTTTGGATGGACACTTGGTGTTCTCAACAATCCTTATTACTATGAGTCCCCTTAATTTATTCGATTGGTAAGAACAAAGAGGCAAAGGTTGCTGATTATTGGAGTTGGGTCTAGGGAGGGAAAGGATGGACTATTAACCTTCAAAGCAATCTCAATGATTGGGAGTTGGATCAAATGACTAGACTCTTGGGCCTTGTGAAGAACCATACTCCAACGTTTGATAAGGAGGATTTCCAAAGTTGGGCCCTTAGCAAAGATGGTAAATTCTCTGTTAAATCTTGCTTGAATTGCATGTGGGGACAGATTGCCTACTATTGATAACCTTCAGAAGTGGTGGATGTGTCTCCCAAAGGTTTTCCCTCTATGCTATAATGATGCAGAGTTGGCTAACCATGTTTTTCATTCATTGTGTGCATGCAAATGTAGCATGGCATGAAGGGAATTTGAGCAAGATCTCTACTAAAAGCAAGGCTGCTTGGAGTTTGGTATTCCCAGCAGTGTGTTGCTCTATTTGGTTGGAACATAACCAAAGGATTTTTGAAAATCAAGCTGAACTGGCCAATAATGTATATAAAAAAGCAAAGGATCATTTTTTGTTTCTTGGTTGTTACTTGTAAAGGGTTAGGGGATCTTTCTTTTGTGGATATTAAGCATGAGTTGGGAAATATTTTTAGAAAATCCCACTTTTTGTAGCCCTTGTGGCAGTTGGTTTTAATCTTGGGGATTCCTTGTCCCCTTTTTAATAAAAAATTCTCTTATCAAATATATATATATATATATATATATATATATATATATATATAGAGAGAGAGAGAGAGAGAGAGAGAGAGTGAGAGAGAGAGAGAGAGAGCGAGAGAGAGAGAGAGAG
>JAOXJP010000012.1:259465-272567 GCA_025762735.1 Platanus orientalis | reverse complement strand
TCATAAAAAATGAAGGTGCTTTAATGGAGGATTCAAGAGGAGGAGGAAGAACAAGAAGAAGAAAACAGAAAAAAGAATATGACAAAAAGAATAAGAAGAGAGTAGTATAGAAAGAAAGATAAAGTTAGGAAGAAACTAAAAGAGAAAGAGTGGAGATTTACCATGAAGGAGAAAAGGGAGCTTGTGGCTACACCTATGGAAGAAGAAGAAAGAGGGGAGCCATGAGTGGCATCAACCCTTTGAAAAGAAAAACATGGCTACAGCCACACCTTGGGAACAACCAAATCTTCAAAAACTTGTTTATTTTACATTATCAAATTATGTGGAGGGTTGCCTTTAAATAGACTTACAAACTCAAACAATAAGAAACTTGCTAAAATTAGAAACTTCCTAAAATCCTGAACTTGTTAGCTAAGTTTTCTAAAAATGTAAAACTTTCTAAAAACTTATTTTCCTAAAAATTCAAACTTAAGACTTCTAAAATCACTATTCCCTTTTTTAGTAACTACCCCTTAGTAATTTGGTCACAGCTTTCCCAAATCCACATCATAAGGATGGGATTCTCATAAGGTTTTCATCTTCATATGGGGTGGGAGCATGGAAACCAAAAAGTGATAATGAAAGTCTGCACGGATTTTTTAAGAATGACCACCATCCAAGCTAGATGTGGTGATAGAGTATGGTTTTGGGAGGATAACTGGTGTGGGGTGGGTCCGGTGGGAAGATTTTATGATATCCATTCTTGGATTTATAGGCTTGTTCCCGACAAAGGCTTGATGGTCAATAAGCACTTTGAAGTTAGGGATGACTAGTTACCTGGTGTCTTATATTCATAAGAAATCTGGGAATGCATTGAACTATTGAGAAGGCTAGAGGCTGTGCACATAGACCCTGAGGAGGAAGATTGTCGATATTGGATTATTCACCCCAAAGGTTCTCAGTCTAGTCATTTCATGGAGCTCTTTGAGAGGAAAAGGGTGAGAAGAGTGATTTTCGATGCATTTTGGGTCAGGCCAATTCCACCAAGAATGGATGTTTTCATTTGGAATGCGGTGTTAGATATGATCCTTATGCTATTGTTGTTTTGGATTTAAGGTTATATATATAAATGGGGAATGCTAACTTTCATTGCTTCAAAGGCACGTTTACTTCCTACCCATTTTTTGTTTTCCTCATTTTATCCTTAGATTTCTAAATTACACTTCCACTAAAGGACATTTTTGTCATTCAGTACCTAGAGCTTCTTCCTCATTTTTCCCACTTTCCTCTTACCCAACGACCAAATCTTTTAACTCCATGGGTGTAGAGCGCACTTCAATAATGCAAATGGTGGGATTAGAACCATCCTAATTGAACTCGTGTGAGGGAAATATTGATAAATATCATATCCTTCCCATTTGTTACAATTAAGATCCCAAAACATTAACACATTCCCAAATTTGTTCCCAGTAGAATAAACGCATGTTTAGTATCCTACCAGAGATTGGGCATTTTATACGTGGATGGGTACTCCTCTTTGTTTACAAAGCATCTTTGATGGAGGATATTAACGTTTGGAGAAGAACAAGGAGATTTATGGACTTTCTTCTATAGTGTTCTAGAATTTATGTTGGCGTCGCTACTCAATTATGTGTTCAGATGGCTCTTGGAATGGTAGCAAACGTCTCGAAATGTCTTATATGTCTCTTGACATATGTCCATGTTTACCAGGACCGACATGACATATCCCTATACCGACACGGAACATTAAGTACATTATGAAACATCAATTTTCAGTCGACATGATGTACAATGTCGATGTGCTGAGCGGATATTCTTCTTTCACAGTGTGTTATTGCCTAATGTCGACATTGTGTTGTTATAATAAAAAATTATATGAAAAAAGATAAATTCCAAATAAAGTAAAATGAGGGAGAAGAAGAAGGAGAAGAGGAGAAAGAAGAAAAAAAATAGAATCTATTGTTCCCTTATGTTTATCCAGTTAGATTATAATATGTTTGTCAATCGTTATGTATGCATGTGTACTTTTAAAGAATATTATAATATAATTATATTATAATAAGCTATAATTTTATATTAAAATAAGCTATCATTCCTAATAAATCTTTTTGTTCCCTTATGCTTATGTAGTTTGATTAGAATATGTTTCCTAAATTTTCACGATTTTTACAATATTTATTTCCGACATTTTCAATATATGTCTTTTTTTTACCTAATTGACATTTCCACCGACATCGACATTTTGAACCTTGGCTCTAGGTTGATGATAACGGCAAATAAACAATTGAGAACGGAGATGGCTATTAAGGGAGATTTGTTGTCTGAAGAAATAAAACTAAAGAACAATAACCCCTCAAGTATGTATTCCGAAAAAACCCTCTACTCTGAACCTACCACCATCTCAGCACACTGGAAACCAACAGTCCACCTCCAATTGTGTGTCAGCGGCCAAAAGCCACCTCCTCCATATGTCTCTATGTTCTCGCAACCAACAACCCCATGAACTCATATCCCCTTCATGGTTAATAATCAAATACGCTTCTTTTTTTTTAATATTTTGAAATTGTTTATTATCATTGCACCAATGATTTTTGGTCTCTAGATTTATTGGACGAGTGGTTGTGAGGGTACCGTGATTAGGGGAGGAGGAGAGAGGGAGTGTTCAAATGACCAATATACCATTTTTATATTTATTTAAAAATTTACAAAATAAAGGTAATAAAAGGAAGTAAAAGTTGGGTAGAATGCTAACGTGCCCTTGAAGCTATGACATGTTAGCATTCATATACATATATATAATCAGTGAAAGTATAGAGATTCATTAAAAAAAGGGATGAAATGCCTCCAACTAGATTTGACCCTTATGATTGATCATCTATTCCACCATGGTATCAAAATTCCGGATAAATATATCATGTGTAAGTTGGAGGTTTGATGTAAGATATAAGCTCTAATACCAAAATTGTTGCAAGATAATTCCCAAAACTTCAAGTAATTACCCAAAATTAAAGTGTGGAAACAAAATAGCTCAAGAATGAATGTAGAATACACAAGTAGCTACAAATTAAGGAAAATATAAAATAAAATTATAGAAAAAATATCGGAAGAACCTGGAACAAGGAAAGTGGAGAAAATAGGAAGATGAATTACCAAAATCCACCAGGTATTTTTTGTAATTCTGGACAGAAAATCCAAAAATACCAAAGTGTCCCTCTAATGTGTCAGGAAATTATGAAACTTTCCAGATCAGTAGTGCATCATTTAAAGTGTTAAGGGCTAAAATTTTATAGGATTTGGATACGAATTGTTTTGTCAAATCATGAAATTTAAAAAAACCAAAGATTCTTTAATAGAGGTTTTAGGCAAAAGACAGAGAATCTTTTGAAATTAAGAAAGAGGGAAGAGGGAATCAAAGGGGAAAGAGAGGGTTTTGGTAGGGAATCGCATGAGGATCAAAACCCACAAAGAAAGATGAGAAGAAAATGGGATTAGGGATGTGTGATATTAAGAGTATGTAAACCTAGAAAATTTCAGCAACACATTCCTTGTTAATGGAGCCTACCACTTTAATCCTTTAATGTTAATGAATTTCTAGCAAGTATAAGAGGAGCACCGGAAGAGAAAGAAAAAGAATATGGAGAAGAAAAAGAAGAGAAGTAGATAAATTGGGAGGGTGAGGTAGCCCCACGATTAAACCTAGGGGTGCTACAACCCACGAGTGAAAGAGACAGAGGAGCCTAGTGGTGACACCCTAGGGAAGAAGAGGAGAGAGCAGGCCCACGGCTCACACACTTGGGAACATCCAATGCACAAACAATTCAATATAATCTTCAATGAAAAATTATGGGGGGAGGGGGTGTCTTTAAATAGGTTTATAACCTTAAACAATTAAAAAGTTTCTAAAATTATAAACTTCTAAAAAACATTAACTTGCTAAAAGTTAAAACTTCTAAAACTCTATTCCCGCAACTCTTTGATAAACTTTTAGTAATTTAGTCATAACTTTCCCAAATCACCTCAGATTTGCGCAATCTTGGTCTTGTTAGAAATGTAACTGAATGACCTTTCTAATGACACCAAAATCAAGCCAAAATGGCAAGTTTTCACCTTAGGAAACTTGGGCTAAAAGTAAGTGACGTGATTATTCTCTAAAAAAACCAACAAAAACTTAGCACTGTTGACCTTATTACTTATGAATCCCAACCCCTAAATGATTCTAATTAGTCTCACATAACATTCAATTTTAAATCCGGTCCTCTTATGTGGGGGCACATACATAAGCCTACTAATGTTGTCTGCATCAAGGGTAAGACTGTTCATCTTTTCCTCCCATTGTAGGGTGGCCAGGGTTTATGGTGGTCCGTTTTAGCATTATTTGAGATGCCACAGGTAAGACCTTTCACATTGGGCACCTGAGGCGAAATCCTTCCTTTTGCTGTTTGCTGGGGATTATGGAAGGAGAGAAATAGGAGGATCTTTCGACTTGAGGAGCTGGATGTGATTGGACCTTGGTACTCAAAGAACTTATTGGCATAAGCAGATGGGATTGTTGATTTTGTTTGGACAGGAGCCATTTCATGATTTTATCTTTACTTTTTGGTAAAAGCAGCACAGTTTTCTGTAATTTGGTGTATTGGGGGACTTTATCTATCATTAATATAGAGTTTCTTTGTTAATCATTTAGAAAAAAATGATAATTAACTTATATGTTTTGGTCCTTTCCCATCTCTTGTTCTCTCCCCCTTGGGGGATATCTTGTCCCCCTTTTCTCTTCTTATTAATAAAGTTTTTTATTCATAAAAAAAAGAAAAAAATAATAATAATAAAAAGAAGATAGGCCCCAATATGTGTCAGTCGTCCATAGGATTAGGGTTTTAATGTTTTTCCTTTACTGTGCTTGTTTGATCTTCCTGAACTTGTATGCTGATGTCTTTTATCACTGCAGCCCATTGTAGCTGTTCCCTCCTTCATATGTGCTGATGCATTTAACAAGTTCCTGCCTTTCTGTACGGGCTTTGCTGCTGGGTGTATGATTTGGATGGTTATAGCAGAGGTCCTCCCTGATGGTTTCCAGGTAATGTGCCTCAGCACATTCAATTTGCTGGTCTAACACTGATCTTTAAGGCTCCTAGGCAGTAAGCTCACAAGAGACCATGGTTTAATCTATATATTAGCCCATACTCTTTTGAACATAGAAATAACTGTTTTGGTGTTTTGCTATGAGATCTTATAGTTCCATAACTAACTAATCAAATGGCTGTTTTTTTTCTGATATAAGGACCTGTTTCCAAATTTGGACACCAATTGTGTGAAATTGGAAAGCAATTACATGAAAATTAGAATTATCATTTTGCTAATTTATCAAAATCTTGTGGAGGAGATCTGAGATGCACTCTAGATGTAGTTGAATTTTGGTCTCTACCAATGTATAGCTGTGCACCTGACTATGAACTGCACCCTGATCTTATTTCTGATGACTGAAAACTGTTGCATGTGCAAATATGTGATGCAAGTTTCTACTCATATCTTTTCAGGAAGCCTCTCCTTCTCAAGTTGCTTCAGCAGCCACACTCTCTGTTGCATTTATGGAAACTCTTAGCGCAGTGCTCCCAAACTTCAGCAATGGTTACAGGTTAGTTAGTTTTCTTTCTAAGTTCTTACTGCTTTAAGATAATACATGCCCGGTAGTAACATGTGGATTGGTATGTAAATCTCAGATGTGATTGCAAGGTCTGTTAAACAGGGGCCACTAGAAAACCAGGCTGCTTTGATATTACACTAGAAAATGAATAAACAAATTGTGGGGTTGTAATATGCAGTAATTGTTAAAGTTGTGCATCCAGGCTGTACTTGTGGCCCACCGCTTCAGTGATCCAGACCAATTAGTTCAGTCAGTTGGTCACCTTTTTGTGTGCATAGTTACAATCCCATGCCCCCAGTTGGTGATTTTAGTCCCTTGGCACAAATTCTTCCTCAATCATTAATGACTATCATTTAGCTTTCTAAATTAGATCTTAATTGGATGGTTAAGATCATTTTTTTTTTTTGCCAGTGTCATTTTTGTGATGCAGCCATCCCTGAAATGGCCCATCAATTGAATGTCTGGATCGGCATTATTTTATATTTGCACCATTATAATGACTATTTACTCAGTCTTGCACCATTGTAGTAACTGTATTTATGTACTCAGTCTTGTGTTTGTGTGCTGTTATAGATTCATTCTTGTCTTCCTTTTAATAACTGAAATTTTTTATTGGTTCACACCGCAGCTCGGAGGCTGCTTCTGGCTTCTTTGTTTCATTACTTTTTGGTCTTGGGCCATTGCTTGGTGGTGTCATTCTCGTTGCATTTGCTCTTTCCTTCCGTCTTCAGCATGTTCTCCTCACTGGTGTGGCTTCTGGTATTGCCTTTGTCCTAGCTACCTGGCGACCGCTACAGCTACTCGTGTCTTCAAAAATAGGGTTTTTTCCACTATTGATACTACTTGCAATGGGGTCTGCATTCTTCCATATTTCAACCTCCAGCATTTTGAAGCTCGCAAGCCGCAAAAGGGCTTCAGTGAACGACTTGTCAACAGCGTCATGTCTCTCAGTGAGTGCTCTCACCCTACGGTCATTCTTTGCATGTGGTGCTGTTGCCTTGCATGGTTTGGCAGAGGGACTTGCACTTGGAGTGGCTGCACCAAAAGCTTATGGGCTGGGCCGGCACATGGTTCTTCCTGTCTCTCTACATGGACTCCCTCGAGGTGCTGCAGTGGCCAGCTGCATCTTTGGGGCTACTGACAGCTGGCGTGCTGCCATTGCAGCCGCTGCTCTAACTGGCTTTGCAGGCCCAGTGTCAGCAATCAGCGCTATACTTGCAGGTATTGGCTACAGTGGGCTAGACTATTGGATGGTTTTTGCATGCGGAACATTGATACCAAGTTTTGGGGGCATAGTCCGGCGCGCAGTTAAATTGGATGTGCGGAAGAGTAGCTATGGGATGGTGATGGGTATGGGGTTTGCGAGTATATGCCTAACGTTCACTCGGTTGGTTTGCTTGCACACTCCGTACTGCAACTCTGCACCGGAGGCTGTCACATAAGGAGGTTGTATTGAAGCTCAAGTAAGCGGTGTCTTGAAGTTGGTGGTGGTATGTTCGAGTCTTATATGAGAAGGAGACGGATTGGTAGCCGGGCATTGGCATGGAATGTATTCGCCTATTGCAAGCGGACAAAGCAAAATGAAGAATTTGTGGAGAAACCAGAAAATAGAACACCAAAAAAAGTTTTGGCATTGGAATTTATTTTATGTAGAAAATAACATATAGATAAATAATATCTTTATATTTCTTTCTTCTTTTTTAATTCGGTTTTTGGTGTGACGTTAAATTCGTGGGTCTCATCAAAGTTTGGTTGAAGGTCTTCAATCTCAATTGGAATCATGATTCAAATTTTCAGCTAAATTAATCTAATTATTCCCAATGTTAGAGGTGATGAAACAAACTACAAAAGCTTTAAAAAAAATCATCCAAATTGAATTAATTTTGTCAAAATTTATCAATTTTTTTTTACTAAAATTTGGCGTATATTATTAAAAATTAATTTAGGTTTGGTTGATATGGATACTTTTAACAGGAATGCATTTGGATGAGTAAAAATTCATTCCAAATGTGATGCAGGTAGGGCTGTCAATTGGGCCAAGGTAGCCTGACTCGAAGCTTTTGACCCAATTTTCGGGTTGGACAAGTTGAGTTTCAGGATAAGACGGGTTTTGGCCCAAACTAATTTTTTGGTTAGACTCGGATTCAAGTTATTTCAGCCTGATGCCTAGTTTGAAGTGTATAAAACATGAAACCAACTCAAAGTCCAAAAAAAAAAAAATTTTGATTTTTTGATTTATGTTTTTCATTTGATTAACTTAGATGGTGAAATTTTTTGCTATTAAAGCTCTAAAACTTTTACTAATTTGGGTGGTGAAAATGTAAATGATTTGGTAGTTAGAATAAAACAAATAAATTTAAAACATTTATTAACAAACATCATTTTGGATAAATGGTTAAGGATATAATATTTTTTGTATTTATATGTCTCTACTCCATTTTAGATTGACCGAACTTGGTCTAAAGCCCAAATAATTACAATGGGTTAAGCTCGGACAGTCCGAAGGACCTAAGCTCAAGTTGACCCTTGCCCGGTTCAACCCAACCCAATTGACAGCCCTAGATGCAAGCCACATATGACCAAGAAAGAATGGTGGGGTCCCATAAAGAGATTCTACATGCTATTGTGTTTTACACGTATTAGTTTATTAGATAACTTTAACATGTTTTTATTTTAGCATTTTCCATTTTTTATTTATATTTTTAAAATAATGATATTTAACTTAAAAATTATATTCTTAAAATAATCATTGTATGGTCCCAGAATGATCAAGCGTCAGATGTAGGGGTGAGCGTGAGCTAGGCCATGGTAGGCCTAGGGTTTGGCCCGCTATAGTAATTTTGGATTCAGGCTTAGACCAAGATATTTTTCGAAATTTTAGGCCCGAACTCAGCTCTAATTATTTTATCAGGCTTCAGGCCAGTTTATGGCTCTTAAGTTTTTCAGAATATATATATATATATATCTTTAACAATAATCAAACTCAGGGCCTCCCCTATATGAGACACACTAACCAACTGAGCTATATATATATATATATATCAGCTTGTAAATGACCACATACACTACACACTTTTTCATCACAACATTTTCTTCACACATAGCCACACACAGGACTTTACGCTGGTCAAGGTAAGCTCAAGCCCGGCCCTAATAAAGGCTCAGACCTTCAACTCAAGCCCGGGCCCTTACCAGGCCTAACTCAAACCGGGTTCGGCTGGCCCAGGCCCATGCTGACCCCTGATCAGATGGCAGCACCAGTAACATCATCAAATGGCTTGGGACTCAAAGACCTCGACGTAACTCAAACATGGGAACATGTAGATGACTTAAAGTACTCATTGTCAACTTAAAAGAAAGCTCCAGGCTCTTCCATCATAGTAGGCATATTGAGTGCTCCACAACTTCAGTGCCTCTACTACAATTTCTCCTTCTTCTGGTATTTCTGGACATACCTGTACCCGGTTGGAGAAAGAAAAATTAGTCGAGTATAAACTCTGATCGGGGTTCTCAGGAAAACAGATAGTGATAAGGTAAACCAGAAAAGTGCAGGCGCGTGTGCATAGATGCATTTGTGTGTGTTTTAGGTCTAGAATATTCTCATTGGTAGGACATTTTGTCACCCCACCTTGCACACCTGCAGGCAAAGGAGCGATCAACCATCTCCTTCTGTGGGTACTCAACACTCTTAACAGGGACCCAAGATGTCCTCATTAAACAGTCAAGACCTCCTCTTATCCAGTTTCAATTTTGTGCCATACCTATGAAGGAGTAAAGGCTCAGAACCACCATTAGATGGTTCCTGCCCACCACATCCTAGGCCAAAAATCAATCTTTCGAGACGATGCTACCATACATCTTACATCTTACTTATTCTGGATTGTTCAATAATCAGCATACTTCTAGCTTATCTTTTCGTTTTTATTATTCTATTGACAATCCAAAATAATGTGGTGGATTTAATAATTAGGATTGTTGAAACCAGATGGGATCCTCTACATGGGTGTTGTGTTATATGCACACATGTTAGGTCAGAGTGAAGAATGGATTAATGTCTGGATATCCAGAGCCAAACAAGCAATCGCAAAATACTTGGTTGGAAAAAGTTATAAAAGAATGTCTAGAGGCAGAGAGGTGTGTTTTACGTAAAGTAGACAAAGAAAACCGAAAAGCGACTGAGACTGACTCACAGATATAAAGCGACTGAGGAGAGAGTTTGAAAGGAAAGATTTTGATGATAATTCCCCTCAAATGAAGCACAGGGCCAGCAAATTGGCAACCTTTCCTATACCACTTTTGTTCAGACGTTCATTATAAAAAGAAGATTTTTTTTTTTTTTTTTTCTTGGGGGGGCGTACGTGGTGGGGTGTGGGGAGGGTGTGATGCCCTACAATGTCATGTAAATAAGAAATGAAAAGCATGTCTATCTGAGTAGGCAGAGCGTGCATCCCCAGTAGGGCCGACTATCTGTTACTGTTCTTATTGTGTCCGCCACTTTAGCTTTCTCGATGCATGTGTGGCTTCTTTCTCTCTCTCACAAAAGTAAGGAAAATTAAAAAAAAAAAAAGTGAACTGAGAGAAGATTGCATGAGAAACACAAGCTCCCCCCGAAACGACCCAAGCTCCTAAAAGCCCCAGCTAGTATAAGAGCATCCCAATTGAAACCCAAGACTTGGTATTTCACCCTTGAAAAATCTTCCGACTGTTAGAGAATTTTCAAGAACAACTAATAACTGGTCTGCAAGAACTATTCCTCCCCCGGGTCAGTGCAGTGCCTAAGACGAACTAGCTTCAGCAACGTACAAAAATGCTACCTATATCATGCATCAGTTTCCCGGCCTATTAATTAAAACTTCCACAAAAGTGGACATGCATGGCTTTAAGAATCCACTCTTCTAGGTACAGGAGTAACATTTCCTCCTTGTGATGCTTTTCCAATTTTCAGTTGTTGAATACAATGTCCGCTATTATACCATGGACATGGATGATTACCACTTCTTGAATTTAATATAACTTCAGTCTTTCTTGGCCAAACAACTCATCCATTGATCCATGACTAAATAAATAAATAAGAAAATAACCGAAATCACCGAAGAAAACTTAAGTAAGTTGGTACACTCAAGTAGCCAAGGTGGTTCCTATGAATCACATACAAATATATACTTTATTTATAGGCAACACTAAAACGTATATAATAACGGGAAAAAATATTTACATGTGGTATAGAGGAGGGTCAATAGCCCTTCAAAGTTCAAACAACCACCCTAAAAATATAACAAATTAAATTGATTAATGCATAAATTTAGGAGGAAGTTTTACAAGACAGTTATGAGACCCACCAAGTTTTATCGAGCAGAATGTTAGATAACAAAGAAACAATAAATTCTTGCATGAATCCGAATCGTTGAGTTCGTCAACTCATTCACACACTAGGGGTTGATTTTAGGGCCATTAAGTTAGGATTGAGCCATTAAGCCTCACATCCTCCCTATGTATTCCTTTAAAAGGAAATCAAGTCTAACATACCATCATACTAGACTAATCCAAGACAAGATGTCATGCTTGCTTTTCTGGTGTATGGTCGAGGCTTCACACTTTTATGTGTTAGGGATCATGTCCAAAGTAACCCCATGATACAATTAAACTTAGACCCAGTCTGTCTCTCAACAATGTACACTTTCCAGAAAGACCATGATAAATACATTGATACCTCCCACCTAAAGGCTGACATGTACAGGGTTAAAACCGTAAAAATAGCTTTCAAAAATAGCATCACCCAACCTAGATCTAGGAGCACGGAGGAGTAAACAAATTGGAAGTAATTTAAATATCAAATTTCGGTCAAATCAGGTTATGAAATGATCGTACGGATTTAAAAAGAAATTTAGGGTTGTAGACGATTTTGCCTGCACCTTGGGTTGTGGTGGAGAGAGGGCCTTAGCATGGGGTTTTTCAATCATTCTCCTATATATCCCCGGTTTGAGTGAAGAGATGCCACGCTAGTTGCCCAAAGAATTAGGTATGAATAATAATCCATGAACGAATAGGTGTGAATGGAGTCAGGGTTGACACGTCAGCACCAAAAGTGATAAGTACCTCCAAAAAAGTGTAAGTCACTTTTTCAGCACTGATGTGGCCGCCCCTGACATCATTTGCACCTATTCGTTCATGGGGGGTGTTCGTACCAAATCAAAGCTCAGCTAGTAAGTTCTCAGTGCCTGACACCGTGCCTGACAAAGGTTGTCTAGTAGACACACGTAGATCTTTTTCTTTGTTTTAGCAAGGACAAAGGGTGTTAGTAAATAGAAAGTAAATAAAGGGGGCAAATGTCCTGTCCTGGACAAGGGGATGTCGTATGGAATATAATGGGATGGAATTTGAAATTTCATCTAACTCCCTTTTTATTCCATTTGACATCCAATGGGTCCCGGACAGATTTATATACTAGTATATAATCAAAGCATCCTTTGTCAGGCATCATATCTAGGTGAGTATGGGCTTGGGCCCAATCTTAATAAGACTGAGGCAGGACCCATCTTGTATTATAGGCCCAAAACAAGGTCAATTTCTGAAAATTTCAAAATGTAAGGCCCAAGCATGGCCCAACTTAATTATATGGGCTTCGAGCCAACCCAAGACTCATAACATCGTTACCACATTAGGATGCTCGGATGTATGATATCTAGGTGTGAATAGGCCTGGGCCCAGCCATAATAAGCCTGAGGCGGAGCCCGTCTTGTATTATAGACTCAGAACGAGGTCAGTTTCTAAAAATTCAAAATGTAAGGCCTAAGCATGGCCCAACTTAAATATATGGGATCAGGCCAACCCAAGACTCATAAAATCGTTACCACATTAGGATGCTCAGTTGTACTCATTTAGGCCACACAAACACATTCACTGCTTGCTTTGACAGATATTATCAAAGGTAGAACACGGAGTTAGCTCAAATTTGAGTTTGATGGGGGAGACGCAATCTCAAGTCAAAGTTAGAACAAGGAGAAAACTAAACTATTTTTTTTTTTTTTTTTTGCTTTATATTTAGAGGAAAACGTGGTCCACTACTAAAATCTAACACGTGATTCACTACTAAGGCGAAAATGAATTATTCTATTATCCTCCAATATTGAATGTCTTATTCGTTGTCCATCATGTATCATGCCAAAGCAACTTTATTAACTTATTTTACCAGAAAAAACAAAAAACAAAACCTTGTCAACTTAGATTAGAGATCAAACCATCAAAGAAATCACATGTTAAAGCTTGCATCCTTTGTGATTCTAAGTTAGTTCAAATTGTGAAATAAATGTGCATTATATATATAATATCATATGGATTGCATATTAGTTCTTTCATGTAACAATTTAAGGCTGCATTTGGCAATCACCTGTAATGTAATCATTTCATTTGAGTTTCCCAAGGCTTTTGTAGCCACAATGGGATGATTTGTAATGAACTCAT
>JAOXJP010000012.1:240698-252310 GCA_025762735.1 Platanus orientalis | reverse complement strand
TCGGTGAGGATTTTATACGCCGACCCCTAACCTGTGCCACGTCCATCGATGGTCAAGCGGGTGAAAACATCAGCGCCGAAAAGTGATTTTCACTTTTTGGGGGAGTGTGAAAACACTTCTAACATTGATGTGGCCCCAGTTGACATAGGTGTTTGCATATGCCGAGCATAAAAAAGCCTCACCGGTTTGGTTTGGTAGAAAAGAGAAATTGAAAAATAATTAAAATCTTGATGAAAATAATAAAAATGATGAAAAAGTTTAAAATATCATAAGGATGTAAGCAAAAAAAAAAAAAAGAATTAGAAATCTGAACTAGAGAAGCTACTTTTTTCAGCTTCCGAAAATTCACAAAGCTAACTTACCAAACACCATTTTCACTTATTTTAGAATCTGAGAATGAAAACAACTCACTTCTCGAGTTACCAAATGCAGCCTATGACATCATCCTGGGCAGAACAGTTTCTCCCCAAATAATAAATCCGAGGGTTTTATCCAAAAAAAAGAAAAAAAAATATATATCCGAGGGCATTTGGTCGTAAGGTATACATGAGAGAGAATCTTAGTAATCGTATAAATGTACACAAACGACGTTGGGATTATGACGCGGTTTCTGTCCTTTTACCCTTTCGTTCTCTTTTTCAATCTCTGGGAGCGAGAAGGAAGGAAAAGGTCAAAGAAACCGGAAGTCGAAGCTTTTTATATTTCTCGATTGCAGCGTAGAGCGAGAGAGAGCGTGGTAGACAGAGAGACCAAGAAGCTAAGCAATCGAAGAACGCTTTCATCACCATCCGAAACCACAGCTCATATTTATTGGGCGTATTAATTACGAATCAATTTCTTTGAATTCCGACTTCGCTGTTCTTGTTTTTTTCTCAATCAATACAATCTTTTCGATTTCTAGATTGAATTCCCTTCTAGGTTAAGGTTTGGGTTTGTGATATGTATATTTTGTCATCTTATTCTAAGGTCGTCGGCGTAGGTTCTACCTGCGAAGGTAAGGTTTCTGTTCGTCTCATGGAAAGTATCTGATTATCATTTGTATTTTCGTTGATCATTATCGGAAGCCATTAGAAAAGGATCTCGACGCGCTGCTCTTTTTTGTTTCTTTGATTTTTAGGGAACGTTGCCACTTTCTTTTTTTAATCTCGAACCGACGATCGATCGAGGTTAGGTTTAGGGTTTTGAAATTATGGAAACTTCAGGCAACAACTCCGAGCCGTATAGGAATTCTGCTGGAAGCAGTAATTCGAGAAGATACGGAATGCAGTTCTCCGTTGCAAATTTTATCCAGGCACCGTTGTCGGCTCTGTTGGAGTATTCTGGTATTCTTCGTCCCCGGTCAAGTCATCAGGAAACAGAGGATTTGATCAATGGAGACGTTGCTGCTGGTTTTGGGGACCCCATCCAGAATCGTGTGGATGATCCTGCAGCAGGCAGCAGTGGAGGGGAGGTTTCCATTAGAATAATCGGTGCCGGAGAACAAGAGAATGTTAGGGTGGGAACAAACCTTCCACCCTCATCTGTTGGGAGAGTAGGACATTCAGGCAACACTGGTGTGTCCACCGAGCAGATTGCTGGACCATCGGCAGCAACATCAGATCGTCAGGGAGATGCTGGTACTGAAGGCGGGGCTGCGGAGGAGGTTTCATCGTCATCTTCCATCTCGGCTGTCAATTCGGGTAGTGGGAGCACTAATGGTGAGACGGTGAATGGTGTGGGAGGTAATAGCAGGGACTCTTCTTACCAGAGATACGATATTCAGCAGGTCGCCAGGTGGATTGAACAGATTCTTCCGTTTTCTTTGCTCCTGTTAGTTGTCTTCATTCGGCAGCATTTGCAAGGTATTTTTTTTTCCTGATCATCATTGCTGAGTAAAACCAATTATTTTGGGGAGAAACACATGTCTATAGCTTACTAGTTATACCTTAGTTTTGCCAAGATGGTATTTCATTTAGTTTATGCATTGCCAAAACTTTGATATAAGCAATCCCCAAAAGAGACAAAAGCCCAAAGGGCAAACAAAAGGACTAAATTCTAAACATATTTCCCCACCCCCTTTTGATATTTACAAAAGAATGGTCTCTCATCTCTTCACATTTATTTCCCCACCCCCTTTTGATATCTACAAAAGAATGCTCTCTCATCTCTTCACATTTAATTCCCCCAAAACAAAAACGATCTTTAGTTTTCTTATAAACAATATAGGCAGGTTCATTGTGATTCTCAAAAGAAAACTGCTGGGCAAACTAGACTCCACAGAATCCTTCATTTTCTTGAGGTCTTCTCTATGTTCCAGCATTGAAACATCTCTTGGAAGCCACTTAGAAACACCCAGTCCAACCCAACCTCCTTCAAAACATACTCCCATACTTCCCAAGCCAAAAGGCAGTGAATAAAGACATGATTAATCGTCTTTCCATCTTGAAGGCAAAGGGCACACACATTAGGAATAATTATACCTCTCTTCTCAAGGAATTCTACCGTAGGCATCCTTTCCCTACAAGCCGTCCACAAAGAAAGTCACTTTGGAATGTATTTTCAGACTCCATATCCTTTTCCGAAGAAGAGAGGGGGTTCCAAACTCCCCAAAGAGGTCACCACAAGAGCTTACCGAGAACATCCCATTCTTTGTCAGAGTCCACCTACATGAGTCCTCCATATCACTTCTAAGGCAAATATTATTATTATTTTTTGGGATAAATCTAAGGCAAATATTATTTACCATCCCAAGAAGATAGTCATTTTATTTAGTTCCCAGTCATTGAGGTTTCTTCTAAGCTGAACATTCCATCCCCCTACCTCTTGAAGATTCCAACAATTAGCCACCTTAGCCTCTTTAAATGAGGCAATAGCATAGATGAGCGGAGCTTCAATCCGGAGAGGCCTATTGGAACACCATTTCTCATGCCAGAAAGTTCCGTTGAAGGTCCAATTTTTCATGTGGACGGCGGTTTTAGATAAGATCTCAACTATGGACATGCTTTGGAGAAAATGTCTTACCTTGCCTAGCATTTGTTTGCTCTATTATCAGGATGTGAAGTCGACTTCTCATCTACTTCGTCACTGCCCCTATACTTGGGAGATTTGGTGTGGGTGTGCTAAAGACTTCGTGGTTAGCTTCATAGCTCCTCGGAGTCTGAAAGACCTTCTTCTTGGTTGGGGCATGGAAGCTTTCAGCTACGTTGGTAGGAGGTTGTGGAAGGTTGTGCTAGCTGCTATTTGTTGGGAAGTTTGGAGAGAGCGCAACAATCGGGCTTTTAGAGATCACTCGGAGCCGGCATATATAGTGTATAGACGCTCTAAGGATCTAATAATCTTTTGGGCAAGACGGTGTAAGGGTTTTGATGGGATCCCAAGTGGAGCTCTTGTCATGGATTGGTCTAGTGTCATTGGGATGATGTGATAGTTGAGTTTGTTTGTGGGGTTTAGGAGTGTGTATGGTCGTGGTATTTTTTCTTTTCTTTTTTTCTTGGGGATCCCTCACCCCCTTTGTTTGTCTCTCCTTCTTTTCTTTCAATAAAATTTTCTCTTTTCAAAAAACCTCCACTCGCATTGCTTCCTTGAACTTCTCCACCACTTGCATAATACCTTTCCAACAACTAAACTCTGGGAGGATGTAGGTATGTTGGTTTCCCAAGCATTAGCCAACCCATATTTACTAACAATAACTTATTTCCTAAGACTTCCATTGTCATGCCCAAAGTGCCATAGCTATTTGGATAGGAGGGCCTTATTCACATTTTGAATCCTCATGAATCCAAGACCACCATTTCATTTTGGTTTCCAAACATCTTCCCAAGCCACCAAACGAGGGCCCGTATCCTCGCTTCCTTTCCCCCAAAGAAACTTACTTTGGCATTTCTCAGTATCATTAGCCACTGCAGCCAGAATAACAAAAAGTGAAAGAAAGTAGGTGGGGAAATTTATGGCAAACAGCAAGATTCTCCAAAGGCTATCCCCTCGTTTGCTGAAGGTCCCATTTGGGCGTGAAGCACAAGAGCAAATGGCTTCAGGAAAGCAATGGGCATTGCCTTACACATGGCAAAAAGATTAAGAAAGAAGGAATAATTACTGCTAGCCACAACGCAATGTATAAGAAGATGATCGACTGTATTTACAACTCGAGAGCACATAATGCATCTATTGGGAAGAGAAATCTCTCTTGAAACCAGGTGATCCATGGTCAGCACCTTATTATGAAAGGCCACTCAAAGGACAAGGGCTAACTCAGAAGGGGTCTTATATTTTTAAATGAAATGGGCTGGGAAAGTCACCTGAGAGGCATGGTTAATGGCTAGATAAAACAATGTGATAGAGAACACTCCAGTTGGGCTTATAGACCATATCCTGCAATCTTCACTGAAGGGGGAAGGTGACACATCTTTAGGATTTCTCCTAATTGCTTAGCCCCTCTTCTGAACTTTGGACACCGACATCTTCTATCTCCAAATAATCACTGACCAGGGCCTTTGTATTTTCCATCAAATGCAATAGGGAGGGGAAGGAAACTGCTAGAACCCTCGTCTGGTTTTACTTTTTTATTTTATTTTATTTTTTTAAAACCGGCTCTAGCATAATCAATATTACCAGCTAAACAAAGGTGAATTTTATATCCTTTTCCAATTCATTTCCCCGAATTTTTAGTCAGCTTGGTGTGCTTCTTCATATGGATGAATTTAGTTTGCTGGTCACTTTTTGCTTGGGTCTACTTAGGCTGATAAATACCAAAGGATAAAGTGAGGATACTGCTCTCTGTGGCGCATTGTTTTTGGTAATTTTCTGTAGGGATTTGAGATGCCAACATTCAAGTCATCTCTTTGTCTTATTATGCATTTTTGGGTGCTTTTGATCATGGTGATGAAAAATCTTGCATATATAGTGTTAATTCTTTCTTTAGTCCTTTATTTTACCAAATGATGTTCTCTTCTTATTTGTGACATTTGCCTTTCTGCAAGAACCTGCAGGTTTCTTTGTCACAATTTGGATTGCTGCAGTCATGTTCAAGTCAAATGATATTCTACGAAAGCAGACAGCTCTAAAGGTGTTGCGATATGTCTTTACATTCTGATATGTATTTTTGTATATGTTCCAAGTGTCCTCTCTAGGTCATAGTTTGTCCTCATGTGATTTTCTGTTATCTGCATATTTTCTTGACCAGCTTTTATACTTGTTAAGTTTCTGTTTTATTTTTATACTTTCCGTTGTCAGACTGGCAATACAATTAGAGGCTTGAATGAACCAGGCCCACAAGTTATATTTTTGATAATAAAAAAGGAATTCATTGAGGGAATAAGATATCCCCAAGAAAGGAACAGCAATAAGACTCGCAAAGAAAACTGAAAAACAGTAAAATACAGCCCCATCTTCCCATCCCCTCAAGCTTCAACAAGACCAATTACATCATTCCACTTGGAATTCTCCCATTCCCATAACTTTCACAGCCTTTACAATTCATGACCCACAATATTACTCTCATTTGCTTTTCTCAGCACATCATAAGAAGGTTCCAAGTAATCCTTGAAGATTCTATTGTTGCACTCCAGCCAAAGAGACCAGTGCACCACAGCGGGAACCAGCCTCCATCTTCTCCTCCTCCTTGAGGACAGTGCTCCAGTGTGCCACCCATACAACTTAACAGCAAGCTCTGTAGGAGAGACCCATGTCATCCTGAACATTCTCATAATCCTGTACCATACCTCCCACACGAATGGACATTGAAACAAGAGATGAGAAATGGACTTCAGACTTTCCACTCTTATAACAAAGAAGGCATGTCTCGGTTACGCACCACCCTTTCATTCTTCATAATGGAAATCTCTTACCTAACACTGCCCTTTGTAGGGGCTGGATGATACCGAATCTCTTTCCATAGAATAGATACAAAGGTTGTGTGAGCTGTACAGCTACTAGAAGATTACAGAAATAAAGTAGGATTAAAAACAATAGACTTCCAATGAAAAACAAAATTTTGGAACTGACTTCCTTCAAGATGAGGATGCCCCGTACAACAAGGTTGGATGAATACCGTCCACCACTTTTGGAATGGATCTACTTTCACTTTTAGAAATGCTTGCACTGCATTCAAACTAAGATCCCAACTGATAGCAAAGGAAGTTTTCAATGCAAGGGTTTAGTCAAAGGTATCGTTCTTTATCTGACTTCTATGGTGGGAAAGGGCTCCTACAATTGATAACCTCATTTCAAGAGGCATGATTGGCCCAAACCAATGCCTGATGTGCTGATTAGCAGGGGAATCTGTCGGTCACCTATTCATTCACTGCCAGGTTGTTGCCTTACTTTGGGAATGCATGCTGGTTGGATTCAAAGTGCAATGAGTGACTCTTGGATCAATAAAATCCCTGTTAGATAGTTGGCAGTATCAATCTTTCTCGAACTTGAGCCCCTGATGCGGGAGCATTATAAATTATCAATGAGAAATGAAAAGAAGATGGAGAGTGATTTTGATTCAGAATATTGTTTGCAAGTATGTCTTGCTTTGGAGTTGAGTGATTTCTCCTATCAATCAAGCATGTGGCTTGATCGTGTTGAGTGACATCCGCGATTAGTAACGTCAAGTGGCATCTGCTACCCCTGGTTGAGTGGCAGCCCGGGACTCTCCTCCTTTCCTTGGTTAGATCCTTTGGGTTTAACTATCCCTTGCAGGTCTTGGCCTGCATCAGCCGCCTAGGGAAGGATATCTGGAACTTGATTTCGTTTGCTATTTGTTGGTATGTTCGGGAGCAGAGCAACAAACATACTTTTGAAGGGTTGTCTTTACCTTTTTCAAAGCTGGTGGAGGTGATTCTGTCCAAGCTATATGATTGGCTTTTTGTAGGCTCAAGTAGCATTGGGATCCTGTACAGGGTATGGTTTCGATTGGGATTCAAAGTTGTAAGGGCTCTATTTTTTCTTCTTCTTCCTTTTCTTTTGTGGGCTTCTTTGGCCTCAACTGTATCACTCATGCGGTCCTCTACTTTGTAGCTTTTTTCCTGTATTTTTCAATAAATTACCTTAATTATCTAAAAAAAGACCATATTTTATTTGCAACATTGCAACAAATTAGTTAGTGATTATCTGTTTCAGCCTCTTGATAGCACATGGAGGCTGGAGCACCTATTTGGAATTGTGAAGGCTTTCAAAATTAGGTGATCCATTGTTAAAATTTCATTAAGATACGCCAACAAAAAAAAAAGCCACTTTGGAAGGAATGTGTGATTTCTTAAGAAACTTAGCTAGAAGAAGCATTGCTTTTTTATGAGAAAGAACCATATAGAAGGAACTGACTAGATATTTCCTTTTGGGATAACTATAAATTCTAATGCTCTTCCATGATGATGAAGTAACAATTCCTTGGCGTAGAAGAAGGTTTGCAAGTAAGTTGATCTTCCAGTCATAAGACTTCTTCTGAATTGAGGGCTCCAACAACACTTCTCTCTCTTTTTTTTTTTTTGTTGAAAAAAGTACAATTTTTTTATAAATTGGAATGGAGCCAAATACACGAGATGCTCGAGTTGAGCAAAAAAACTATAAAGCCTAAAAAGGCTAATCATGAAGAATATGCGAATTCCAATAAAAAATTCAACACCTATAGGGGACCCTCCTTATTTTGGGTCACGAACAACTAGCTGTATATTTGGGATAGAGTAACATCAAGGACAAATCGGGGCTCCTTCGATACTCCCTCAAATATTCTCCTATTTCTTTCCTCCCAAATCACCCAACAAAGCGCAACCGGGACCAAACACCACATTTTCATGCCCCCCTTTATATGGGCACCAAGGTCTTGCTTCGTCCACCAACATAACAAGCTCCTCAAAGAACCCGGCTGAACCCAAATAATCCCGAACCGACGTATGAAATGATCCCAAAGATGCCACACCCAAGGGCAATGAAGGAAGAAGTGACTCGCGGATTTCACATCTTCCTTGCACAAACAACACCAATTAGGGATATACATGTTTCTCCTAATTAAATTGTTAATCGTTAGAACCCTATTCCACCACAACTCCCACATCAGAAAGGAGACTTTGAGTTGAGTCAGCAGATTCCAAACACACTCACCTAGAAAGGAATGCTGAGAAGGACAAGACAGCCCATCATACATGGATTTGAGAGAAAACCCCTTCTCTTCGTCCAATCCCCAGATCATCTTGTTGTTTACATCCCTCTCTTCAATGTTATATCTCTCTAATAAATCCAATAAGCGACCCATGTCCTCATTTTCCCAGTCATTAAGACTTCTTCTAGGTTGAATGTTCTAAGAACAAAAACTCCTAGTTCTGATCATATGCTCTTTGACCAATCCCCCTTTGCACTCAACAAGAGCATAACAAGTAGGGAATCGGCTTGCCAAACACTCCTTTTCACACCATGGATTGAGCCAAAAACGGGCACTCTCACCATTGTTGATTTTAAACCTGACATTCCTGAAAAAGGACTCTTCCTTCTTACAAATGCCCTTCCAAAGACTGCACCCTGTCGAACCCTCCGACGTTCTACACCTCCAACCATGATGGATCTCACCATACTTGGATGCCACTAATCTCCGCCACAATGCACTTCTTTCAGACCCAAACCTCCATAGCTACTCATTAAGAAGGGCTCTATTGGCGAGCTTTACAGACTTAATGCCTAGCCCACCTTGGGACATCAGCCTACAAACATCCTTCCACCTTACCCAATGGATCTTTCTCCTATCATTACACGAACCCCATAAGAAATTTCTCTGGATTCTCTCTAACTGCTTGATGACCGACTTGGGTGCTTGGAAAAGCGATAAAAAGTATGTGGGCACACTCGCCAAAACACTTTTTAGTAGAACCAATCTCCCTCCCTTGGAAAGATACTTCCCCTTTCAACTAGAGAGCTTCCATCCCATTCTTTCAATGACCGGATTCCAAACATCTAAGGAGGAGGCCTTCGCCCCTAGCAGAAGACCTAGGTAAGTAAGAGGAAGGGGAACCACATCACACTCAAGCACTTCAACAAGTCTTTGAATATTTGAGGTCGACCCAACCGGACTCAAAGAAGATTTGCTCCAATTCACTTTCAACCCCGTTACCGCCTCTATGATTAACAAAATGCACCTCAGATTTTCCACACAATCCACCTCCGCTTTCAACATAAATAGCGAATCATTTGCAAACGGGATGAACGGGATTGAAGGTCCTCCCCCATTAGGGAGAAAGATTGCACCAGACCCACTGCATTTGCCTTTATAATTATTCTACCCAAAGTTCAGCCACCATAATGAACATATAGGGCGATGAAGGATCTCCTTGCCTTAGACCTCTTCCTCCTCTAAAGAACCCTTTGGGAGCCCCATTCACTAGAGCTGAAAATGAAGGAGAAGAGATACAAATCTTAATCCAATTTCTTCATTTAAGCCCAAACCCCATCTGATCTAAGACCCAGTCAACATAGCCCCAGTTGACGTGGTTGTAGGGCTTTTCCATGTCCACTTTACAAACAACTTCGGACCATCCATCCTTAGTCATAGCATCAATGTACTCATTTGCGAGGAGAGAACAATTGGTCATCTGTCTACCTGGTAAGAAAGCATGCTGAGAATCAAAGATAATACCTGCTAGAGCTGTTTTAAAGTGGGTAGCAAGAGTTTTGGACAACAACTTGTACATGCTCCCAACTAAATTGATCGGCCTGAAGTCTTTGAGCTCCACCGCTCCATTCTTCTTTGGTTTAAGAGTGATAAACGTGACAGTTAGACTTTTGCACCAGCTGTCCTTATAGTGGAAATCAACAAACACTTCCATAATACCTTTTCCTACCAACTCCCAACAAATTTTAAAGAATTTTGTTGGGAAACCATCCGGGCCAGGCGCCTTATCCTCCTCCATTGAGTTAAGAGCAAAGAGAACTTCCTCCTCCGAAAAAGGCCTCTCCAACCACCTACTCATATCATCACTAATACGCTCAAACTCAACTCCCACTAAAGTCGGTCTAATAGGCATCGGATCAGTGTTTAAGTCTGCATAAAATTGCGTTACCAAATTCTGAATTTTCTCCTGGTCATACTCCCATTCTCTTGCCACCTTCAACTAGGTCAAAGAGTTGATGGACTGCCTCCAACTTGCCATTTTGTGAATTTTTTTTTGTGTTTGGTCGCCCTCCTTAAGCCAGGACACCCTAGATTTCTGCTTCCAAGAAATTTCCTCCATCCTCAGGATCCTCTGGTATTCTTGCTTAGCCAAAGCCATCTCAATCTTCTCCTCCTCCAATCTTGCCAACATCTCTTTAATTTCCAAGCTCATAAGTTTTTCCAGACACAAAACTTTCTTGGTTTCTAAAACCCTGAACTCCTCTTTCTTCCACTTAACTATTCGTTGCTTCATCGACCTCAGTCTCTAGGCAAACATGTAACTGGCCGACCCTTTCTCCACCTCAACTTTCCACCACTCCTTCACTTCATCAATGAATCCCGGAATCTCCAACCACATAAGTTCAAATTTAAACAGTCTCTTAGTCGAGTAATGACTAATGGGCCTGAGAATAATAGGAATGCGATCCGATCCTGGATTTGGCACGGCTTCCTGAATAGGCATTGACTCGTTCTCCATACAATCATTAGTGAAGAGGAATCTGTCTAACCTGTTTCTAGTATGAGGACTATTATTTCCAGTCCAAGTAAATTGTGTCTTGTGAAAAGGGAGATCCACCAAAGTGAACTCTTGAATAAAACAGTTAAATTGCCTCATATGCCTAGTCATTCTGTAACCTCTTGACCTCTCCCCCGGGTATCGAACCGCGTTAAAATCCCCTCTAACACACCGCGAAACATCCCATTCTTGGCGAGCTTTACAGAAGTCATCTCGTAATTGCTCAAAAGCTGTGTGATCGCATGGCCTATAAACACCGGTAAAGGCCCATACCTCATCACTCCCCTTTAACCTGCAAAGAACAGACACCCAATACTCCTCAATTCTTGACCCCAACACTTCCAACCTACTCATATTCCTGGCCACCAGAATTCCACCTGCACTTCTAAGAGAAGGTTTATACACATAGTCAAAAGACCTACCCCATAGGTCCATCGCAATTCTCCTATCCATACTACGAATTTTTGTTTCCTACAGCGTAATCAAATCCACATTCCACCTTTTCAAGAAGTCCCATCTTTTTTCTTCCCGCCCGATACCCCTAATATTCCAGGAACAAATGACTGGCTTCATCATAATCATCGGATCTGAATGTCCCCGCACGCCCCTTTCTTCTACTTCTACCCCTTGCCAACCCATCATAATTAATGCTAGACTCGAGATTATTTAGTTCCCTACCCCTGCAACCACCACTAGACCTGTGCATGATGGCCTTGGACCTCCTGGGGCTCCAACTTTTTTGGCTTTCTATTTCCCAAAAAAAAATCCTTAACCCTCTGTTCCAACTCCTTAAATGAGTAACTGATTCTTCTTTTGACCTCAACCACCTTCTTAATAGTCCAATTCGAGCGGCGATAGGGAGGAAGAAGCCTCATCAAAGGTTCCCCTTCGGAAATGGGGTCATCCTCTTCCTCTCTATAAGCATGAAAATCGGCAACCGACTCATTTGAAGTATAGTCTCCCCATTTTCCCCAGTTACCATCCCTTGACTAGGTC
>JAOXJP010000012.1:225583-240598 GCA_025762735.1 Platanus orientalis | reverse complement strand
TATCGTGTCGGTCCTGGTAGACATGGACATATATCGGAAGATATTTAAGATATTTCGAGATATTTGATACCATGCTTACAAGTATACCCCAATAACATCCATGAGATACAGTAGTTCTTTCCTTCAGCTTTTCTTTTATCTCGCTGCAACTGCATCTTCTCTTTTATTGCTGGTGTAGGAACAAGTTCTGCGGCATTTGTTTGCAAGCTTGCATTCCCTAGCACTTAGGAACAGGCTTGGGTTTTTTTTTAGCATCATAGCCTACGTTCCTTAAACAACGGGCTTGACTGCGTCACACACTTGAGAACATCTTTTGCCATATTGTTAACCTCCTCATTTGATAAGTAAGATATAGTTTATGGTTCTATTTTTTACTTGATTCACTTCTTTTTCTACTACAGTGGCATGTTTGCATGCAGTACACATGTAGCAGTTCAAGGATTACTCGGAAAGACACAAATTATTATACTTCAACATTACCTGTGCTAGCACACAAAAATACTGCATCTAACACACCTAGTGTATTTATTAATGTAGGTTTTTGGCGTTTTTATAGATTCCTGAATAGTTCTGTTATGAATCGTTCAATGCAGTACTTTATCATGATGGAATGCAGGTAGTCATCAATTAGAGGGCATTGTTATATTTCTTTTGCTTCTGTTTAACCTTTTATTGGTCTGATATTTATGAGAACAAGTACTTCTCTATTGCAAGCTATAATCCTTCTAGCTTTCCCCTCTAAAGGACAACCACCTTTTTTCTCACAAAATTGCTTTAAGTTATGGATGGATTCACTCTGGTACTACAGGAAGTTTCATTATTACATGTTCTTAACTGAATGCTTTGAAGTAAATTATTAGATTCATGTACTTGTTGCTATGATCTGCAGTTACGTTGTGATTGGATGGTGTGAGTTAAAGGACAGGTATTGTCATTCTTTTGGTTCTAATGGTTAAAAAATGTTGGTTTTTGCAGGGAGAGAGAAAATTTTCTGTTCTAGTTGGCATCACAATTGTTTTCATACTTCATGTGGTCGGTGTTTATTGGTGGTATCGGAAAGATGATCTTCTACACCCGTTGGTCATGCTTCCTCCAAAATCAATACCACCTTTCTGGCATGCTATATTTATTATAATGGTGAATGGTGTGCACTTGACCCCTCTCAGTTATTATGGCTACAAATAATTTTCCCAAGGGATACTATTTAGAATTATGGTGTGATATATAATTATAGTAGTGACATTAGCTGATCTGAAGCAATTTAGCTATGAATATTTTGTGAATAGGTTGGTAATGAAATATTAAAAAGCTATTAGCAAGCTTGATGATAGTACAGTGCACAACTGCAAGTTTCCTTCAGTGTGGTACTTTGACATGGTAAACTTTTGTGTGCAGTGGTATCCATCTCACTTTGGCTGATCTTGTTTGTGTTTGTAAACATTACTAATAAATCATAAGCTGTAAGAACCTTTGAATTAATAAATATATCGACTTCCAAGTTTTGGATGCTTATACATAGGAAGATCTTTAATGTTTGGTATTACCAATCAAACATATGAAGGAAGATCTTTAATACATGGAATACTTTCTACCAATCATGCAGACATACATATTTTACCAATAAAAAAGTACACACATACATAACTACAGCTTGCCACTTATAAATCTTAAATCTTTATCTCAGCTACACTCGTTTAATGCATGTGATGTTTTTTGATTGCCCAACATTCTGCTCAACATTTCATTTGTATACGATTACACCACTCAAGAAGTTCCTCTCCTCTTCATCAACCTCACTTTAATTCTATGGCCAACATCGTCTTCAGTCTCATTCCTGATTCCTCCTCATGGGTGATTGAACCAAGATGATGAAAATATTGCTTGGTCATCAATTTTAATTATTTCTTTGTTTCTACTCCTAATTTAGTGGATTTCACTATAGATACTTGATGTGGTAGGGTTTCAAGTAGAAGAAGAAGAGAAGAGAGAAGAGAAAAGAAGGGGGAAGAATACATATGGAGAGTGTAGAATATTCTCACATACTTTTTCATATATTATAAGAGAAGGATACAAGAATACATGAGAGGGATTTATGTATTTACAAGTATACCATTGTACAATACTTTGGACACATGTATTCTTACATGAATGTATCCATACACTACAATGCTCCCCCTCAAGTTGGTATGTGGACATTATGTATATCAAGCTTGTTAACACGCTTACGGAAACTAGGACTGCATAGGCCTTTGGTAAACAAGTCTACTAATTGGTCTCTTGTCTTCACAAAGGGAATGCATATATGCTTCATCTGTAGCTTCTCCTTGATAAAGTGTTGGTCAACCTCAATATGTTTGGTTTTATCATGCTGGACAAGATTGTGAGCAATGCTAAAGGCGGTCTTATTATCACAATACAAGGTCATGAGACCTTGGGAATTAAATCCCAACTCTCTCAAAAGACCATGGATCCATGTGATCTCGCAAATACTATGTGCCGTATCTTGAAATTCAGCTTATACACTTGATCTTGCTACAATAGGTTGCTTCTTGCTACCCATGTGACAAGATACTTCCCACAAAGGTATAGTAATGTGGAACAAGGTAGGGAATAGTTGCAAATAGCAGAAAAATAATACAAAAATAAAAATTATTGAATTTTAGATGAGGGGTAAAAATGTAATTATGGTAGTTTTGGTATTGCAGGGGCATTTTCACACCGGGCTCGAGTGGGGTAGCTTGTGTTAGATGATGGCACACTTTGGGTGGGGCGGCCTATGGGAGATGGGTGACTCGTGTGAGGCGAGACCCATGTGATGTGGGACCCACAAAGGAGGGTTCGATTGAGGCCTAGTCTAGCCTAGGCTATAAATTAAGGGGATTGATTCGCCTCCCTCTATTAGTTCAAGCTTTTAGAGCAAGTGGTGAGTCATCCTGCATCAAAGTGATATTAGAGCAGGAGGTCTTGTGTTCGAAACTCCTCACCGAGGATGATTAATGTAGGGGCATATTCACACCAGGTTTGAGTGGGGCAACTTGTGTGGGACGATGACACACTTGGAGTGGGGCAACCCGTGGGAGATAAGCGACTTGTGTTAGGCATGACCCACGTGAGGTGGGGCCCATGAATGAGGGTTTGACTTAGGGCGTGGTGGTAGTGGTGGTGTATGTATCTTAAACGATGACTTCACTTATAGATTTTGTAGATATCCTTCCTAGCCAAAGGTGGCATTGGTTGGGAGGTCTAGCTTGTACTGATGTAATTGAGCCACAGTAATTTGGATTAGGGCTGAGATTGTATCTCTTTCTTCATCGTTCTCTCCTATTTTATGCATCATCTCACTACTTGTATACAATCTTTCTTTATGCTTATGTAGTTTTTTTCTATGCTGCTGATAGAAAAGAAAATTGATGGAGCTATTTTGGTTATTTTAAAGAGAAGAATCTAATGCCAAAAAAATGAAATTCAATTCCATCCAGTAGTTGAAAGCCCCTAAACACATTTCTGATATTGGTAGCTTGGGGGAGAGTGTTCTTTTTTACTCTTTGATCTAGTGTGCCTAAGTTATATTAACCTAGAAAGGTGAGAAGACACAAAAGTTTCCTCATTTATCAATTTTTTTTTTTTTTTGGTTTCGTAATAAATTTCTTTATATATATGTATATTTTGAGAAAAAAAAATGTCTTCTTAGAGTTATGGGCCTCTTTATGCCACTGCCACTCACATGAGGGCACAAACCTCTCAGTTGATGTGCTGAAAAGGCGTATCTCATTGAGCAAACTTTTTAATGCCTCGGCATTAAGGTGCTCATGCGATAAGCCTCTTTGACATGCCTTGGTATTTTTGGATGCCTCACTTCAAGATCTGTATCTTACATGCTTCAAAAGAAGCTCTATCTCTTTCTTTATGGGTGTCTCACTTTGTTGAACAATTTTGTTTTGTTTTGTTTTGTTTTGTTTTGTCTGAACATCTTGATATTGTATTAACTTTTTTCTCTTTTTCGTTCATGTTTTTGTTGGATTTATAAGGAAAAAGTATAGCTAAGGTTTGCCCTTTCTGTAGATGTAAGTTGCGTTGATGTCTTTGGAGCATGTCTCATAATTGTTTTACTTTTCAGATACTATGGTGCGGCAGGCAGCAATGGTTTTGAAATGTATTCTACTGATGTATTACAAGAATAGTAGAGGCCGGAATTACCGTAAGCAGGTAATGTTATATATATATGTATATATATATATATTACGATTATCTCTTTTTTATATGTTAAACCTGTCTCAAAAGTCTAGAAGGTCTGGGTTAAGACTCGTTTGGATTTTCCAGGGCCAATGGCTTACTCTAGTTGAGTATCTGCTGCTGCTGTATCGTGCCTTGTTACCAACACCTGTCTGGTACCGGTTCTTCTTGAACAAGGAGTATGGCAGCCTTTTTTCATCACTAACTACAGGGTTGTACCTAACTTTCAAGCTCACATCAATTGTTGAGAAGGTATGATTTTCTGTTAACATAAACTTTTATGTCTCTGAACATCTACTGCCTGTTTCAAACTCTTAAAGAACTGCTCTTGAAGACCATGGAGTTTATAGCAAGCAGATTGGTTTTACATGTTGTCTCTAACTTTTCTGGTAACTGATGTTCAGGTCCAGTTCTTCTTTGCTGCTTTAAAGGCATTATCACGTAAAGAGGTCCATTATGGTTCTTATGCCACATCAGAACAGGTAGGAGTGGATTTATTTTGTTTTTGCTTTGTGCTTTGTTCTTTGCTGCTTTTCATTCACTGGCCTAGTGAATTTGTAGTCTCTTATTCTCTATCTTTTGAATAAATTGCCTTATCATTATTAACAAGGTTCTTCTTGATGAGCCAAAATTGTTTAACTCTAGCTACAATTCTGAGTTTGCAAACGGGTGTATTGTACAAATTGGTTTCACAAGCACTGATGCAATAAACTGGCAATAGATACTTTGATCTTTTTCTAGCACAAACCAACAGAGCCAGTTGTAAGGAGAAAGTTCAACATCAAAGAATTTATCATTCCAAAGAACATGATTTGTAATTTCATTCTTCGTCATCCATTGGTGTCGATTCTTCATCACCTTTTTTTTTCCCAAACCAGGGGAGGAGGATGTGAGATGCAAAACAGGCCATATTCTGATTTGGGCACCTGAAAAGTCCATATTTGAAGCTTATCAAGTTGAGTCCAGTAGGCCCAAGAGACCCATGAGTCCATGGCTTCACTAGTTTTAGTAATTGTTCAAGTAGGACCCTACTATGCTTTCTTGAAGTTTAGTAGGATAGTTTTTTTTTTTTTTGGGATAAATAATGAAGCTTTATTCAGAACTGAAAGAAGAACAAACAGAGGGAAGCATGAGAAATGCAGACCCTCCCAAAAACAAAACAGAAACAATTAAGTCCCTTCCACATGCTTAAAATACGAGAGTCCCAATCAACACCCAATCTTGGTACTTAAACCCATGAAAAAGAGAATGGTGAGCAACCCAGTCATACAGCTTGGTGAGAATCTTCTCTTGGAGCTTTGACAATCAGATGCAGAACTTTCAAAAATTCTTAAATTCGTTTCCACCCGTTACCCCCAACAAACTACAAAAGGTATGCACTTCCCAATTACATTTAAATGAGAATAAGCATAAAGTTCAGCATCACCCAGCTTGCTTTGAAGCGCCTAAGAAAGAGTTAGCAGATTGAGGAGACCATTGGACAATGGATGAAGAAATGGCTTACCGACTCAACCTCTTTCAACACATACTACACCTGTTTGGCATGGGCAGGCATTTTGCAATTAATGATCAACTGTCAGCACTTCATCCTAATAGATCAGCCAAAGGAAGAAAGTCACCCGATGCAGACAACCATGCAAGACTTATGTATGTGCCCCTGCATAAGAGGGCTAGATTTAAATATACATGTTATGTGGGGTTGATTAGAATTATTTAGGGGTTGGGATTCATATGTAATAATGCCAATATGCTCAGGTTTTGTTGGTTTTTTTTTTAGAGAGTAATCACTTTACTTACTTTTAATATCAATATATTTACAAAATAGCCTTCAATGTAGTGATGAAATTGTGATACATAAGCAATCCTATTTGTTTTGTTCATTACTAAAATGAATCGAATCTTATCAAATATTTATATTACTCATATATATATCCTATGAATTTCATTTTGCACCGGAAACTATTCTAGGAGAAGTTTGAATCCATTCCGTTCGGATATTGATCGGTCTTGGTTTGACATGGTTTACACGTTACTGGTCAAAACAGTTGACAATTGAGTTTGTGATATGAATTCGTGTGCTTGGAAGAGGAAGAAGAAGAGAGGAGAGAGAAAATAAGAGAAAGAGGATATATTTATAGAGAGATTTTCATATTTCTGCATATCTTTTAGATTGTAGCTATAAAGAGGATATAGAACAACTCAAGATAGATACAAATTTAGGGGGCTTCCTGAAAGGAGGCTTCTTGAGTCAATGCTCTTCCCACTGGTGACTAGGGGTGATGGTCATCAGCATTCGGGGACCACCACGAGTGCTCTTGTATAACTCTTGGCTATTTAACATGGATTATGGACAAAAGGGAAAGGGATTCCAAATGAAGAATCCTAGATTCCATGCGTAGAATCCTAGGGTTGGCAGAAGCCGAAGAGCATCCTATCGAAAGAAGTTTCAGGGCGAAATAAAAAAAGTAAAAAATATAGCTATGGGTCATGGAGAAGAGCTTGGAAGGGAACATCCAGTGATGAGGATTCAAAGAAAAAATGGGATCCAGTAGGGGAAATTGTTCAGTCAGGCTGTGCAGAATTGGTGCTGGCCTCAACAAAACGAAGCTATATCGGAAGTGGTTGGAGAAAGTAGGTTTGTTTGAGTAGATGGAGGGGAGGTGGAAGGTAGGAGACAACAGATGCAGTGCTGCCTGGTTGGAAGGATCGAAGGGGGTAATCTTGGTATGAATTTTTTTACATCATTGGGGCAAAAAATTGTGGAAAATCTCAGGGGACCTGAAGATCAAATGTATCCCTAACAATCTTTTTTTATTTGCTTTCCCATCCAAAGTGGAGGTAGATAGGGTTCTGAAGGAAGGGAAGAGGGATTGGGATGAGTTGTTTCTTCTCCTCAACGTTTGGCATCCACTAGCGGGGTGCATGCATGGTGATGCTTTTGACCTAGGAATTTGGGTAAGGGTGTTTAGAGTGCCGGCTGACCTGTGGTGTAATCCTACGATGAAGGCAATCGTAGACTTGTGTGGTGGTTTTCTTCAGACAGACTTTGGGGACAAGCAATCCATGAAATGGGTTCGAATCAAGGTGAAAGATGGTGGAGGGATTCCGAACTCGATTATCCTTCTAGACGACAACTTCTCTTTTAAATGCCATGTTTGGAATGAGGAGCTTCCTTTGTGGGGGACACAGGAAGACAAGATGATCGGAGATAAACACCCTTATCAGAATAGCAAGCCAAATTTGACAAAAATGGAAAGGAGAAAGAAAGGGGGAAAATGGCCAGAGGCAACAGAGGAAACTCGCCGGATTTACCGGCGCGATATCAGAAGGGAGCAAAAGCAGGTTGGTTTAAATTTTAAATTTCAAAATTCGTTTAGGAGAGCTGATGATGATTGGTTGGGAAGGGGGATGAAACATGGATTGCCAAACTAGTACGACAACAAGGATATGGAAAGGCGAAGAGGAATCTTCCCTCGATGTGGGTATGGTCATGGGGCTTCGACCTTGAGAAATATTTTCTGTAATCCAAAAATTCGCAAGGGCGGGTGGGTTGGACCCACAGAGGACAAGCCCACTAAGGTGTTTAGGCCCAAAGAAGATGACTGGTATGGGACCCGGTCCAGGCCCAAGGGAAGGTGGTCAAACCAAAATAAAAAACATAAGTGGGTTTCAGATAAGTTGATAGTTTAGCTGAATACTTTTCGTCGGGCGAACCATGAGGAGGGCCGGTTTAAGGATATGAGCCTTTATGAGGAAATGAGACTGAGGGCCGAACCAATCCTAACTCATTGCCTTAATGAAGTCGAATTGGGAGAGAAGGATCGACTTAGAGGGGGAAAGAACATAGATCAGGTGAATCGAAGGAAGGAGATCCCAATTTGAATAAGGGAAGGAGGATTAGAATCGAGAAAACATAAGGTTCGTCAAGACGTGGAAGCAAAAGGGAAGAAGGTGTTGTATGAAGGCTCCTCAATTGAGGAGTTTTCAGATGGAAGCTGGCTCTGTTATAGTAGGGGGATTCAGGATGCTCATCGCCGGTCAAGGAAAGTCAAACAATTGGAGGCCCCGTAGATGACCAAGGAAAAGTAGCTTCTTCTAATAGGTGGGGAGATAGGGTAGAAGTAGAGGATGACAAACTCCTTCCCAGCATCCCCGTGGTTGTGGCAATGGATATGGTCAATTAGTGGGCTCTAACGGAGTGGGACCATGCCGTGGTAGAGAGTTCTGATGTAGCAATGGAGGAGATCCATTATGAAGAACTACTATATATGCTTCCTCTGCCCTCTTCCTCTAATTGGGTGTTGAGATAGGTGAACAATATCAAGAAGATAATGGGTATATCATTTGCTGGCATGGAAGAGAAAGTAGAGGAGCTATTTTGTGAAATCGAACGCAGGAGAGGCTTCAGTGCAATGAAGGGTAGAGGTTAGACTAGACGGACGCTGAGAGAAGGCTATCGGGAAAAAAAAATTGGCCTCAGGTATTAATTATAAGGGTTTTGCCAAAAAAAGGGGAGCAAGTGATAGGCTTGGTAGAAAGGGCAGAGGAGGGAATCGAAATAAAGACACTGTTTGCTACGATGAATATCCAAACGTGGAATGTGAGGGGTTTAGGTAGTAAAGGCAGAAAGGAGTGTGTGAAGGAGATCATCTAGAGGCATAAAGTGAGTATGTTGGTGCTCCAAGAAATGAAGCTCTCAAGGTTTACGTTGCAAATGGCTAGGAGGTTATGGGATAGAAATTTTTTTGGCTTTGCCCATAAGAATGTGGAAGGGAGATTAGGGGGTATTCTGGTGGCCTAGAACAAGGATTTGATCGACGTCTTTAAGGTGCGTATGGGATCTTTTTATGTTTCCCAAAGTGTTTTTCTTCTGCTTGCTCTCTTGATTGGATGTTTTGAGGGGTCTATGGGCCGGTTATTAATGCTGATTAGAATGCTATGTGGGGGGAATTATGTATTGTTTATGATGACTGGAAACTTCCCTAGTGTGTGGCTGGTGATTTTAATATTATTAGATACCTGTTTGAAAAATGGGGTTGATGTAGACTATCTAGACGGATGAGGTTATTCTTAGGAGTTCATTTCTTTGCATGAGTTGGTGGATTACCCTCTGGAAGGTGCTGAGTTTACTTGGTCAAGTCGACAACAAGAGCCGACTATGAGTAGATTGGACAGATTCCTTGTTTCTAGTTCGTGGGAGAAGATGTTTCCTCTTGCTAGACAAATCAGCCTGCTAAATCCAGCATCTGACCATTTACCAATTATATTGAAGATGGAGGAAAGAAAAGGAGGTCCTAAACCATTCAGATTCGAGCTTATGTGGCTAAATGTGGAGGGTTTTAAAGAAAAGGTCGAAGATTGGTGGTCATCTTTTAATTTTGAGGGTGATCCTTTATCCTGGGGAAAAAATTGAAGGCTCTAAAATTGGAAATAAAAAAAAATGGAATAAGGAGGTGTTGGGGAAATTGGAGGAGCGAAAAAAGAAAAGCCTTGACAAAATAGGGGAGTTTGAGCAGCAAGGAGGACTCTATATAGCAGATCGAACCTTGAGAGAGGAAGCAAGGAAAGAATACCAGAAGTTGTTGAATACGGAAGATATCAGTTGGCGGCAAAAATCAAGGATTTCTTGGTTGAAAGAAGGGGATAAAAATACGAGGTTTTTTCATAAAATTGGGAACATGAATGGGAAGAACTACCTTGACAAACTGCTTGTGGATGATTAGTGGGTGTATGAGCCTACAAAAATTAATGATCAGATCATTGAGTTCTATAGATCTTTGTATGTGGAACCCTTTGATTTTTGCCGTACTTTGAAAGGTCTTCAATTCAAAAGCATTTCCATTGACCAAAGGAAGGAATTGGAAAAGGAATTTTTTGGGGATGAAGTTTTGGAGGCCTTAGCTTTGCTTAAAGATGATAAAGCGTCGGGTCCTGATGGGTTTCCTAAGAAGTTTTTCAAGGTTTTTTGGGAGTTGGTTGGGGGTGATGTGATAAATGCCCTTCGGGCATTTAATAGAAATGCCGCTTGGTGTAGAAGCCTGAATGCAACCTTTTTAGCTCTTATCCCTAAAAAGAATGGAGCTAAAGAACTAAAAGACTTCGGCCTATCAACTTATTAAGTACTACTTACAAGTTGCTTGCAAAAGTATTGATGAGGAGATTGGATAGAGTTATGCATGAGATTGTTTCATCAAACCAGGGTGCATTCTTAAGAGGATTACAAATTCTTTATTGCAGCCTTGTAGCAAATGAGTGTATTGATTGGTGGATGCGGGAGAAATCTAATGGCCTTATTCTTCAAGTGGATTTGGAGAAAGCCTACGATCATGTAAATTGGAATTTTTGTTATTGGTGGTAAGAAGGATGGGCTTTGGTGTTAAATGGTGTAATTGGATTAAGGTACGTATTTCTTCTCATTCGTTTGCAATTTTGGTAATTGGCTTGTCTGAGGGCTTTTTCAAAAGTAGTTGGGGCTTACGTCAAGGTAATCCTCTTTCCCCTTTGCTCTTCATCATGGTCTCTGAAGCATTAAGCTTGCTTATATCCAAAGCGTTAGATTGTGGTTTCTTGGAAGGGTGTTGTGTTGGAAGTAATGGTCCTCCCATCTCCTTATTGCAATTTGTTAATGATTCTTTATTCTTTATTAAGGCTGGTGAGGAGCAAGTTCAAGCCCTTAGATGTATTCTTTTGCTTTTTGAAGCAACCTCTAGTCTGAAAGTAAACTTGCAAAAGAGTAGAATGATGGGCGTTGGTTCTGTTGATAATCTCCACCAGTTGGCGAGTTTGTTTGTGTGTCAGGTTTCGAGTCTCTCGGGTCAGTACTTGGGATTCCCCCTAGGAGAGAAGTATAAAGCTAAATTAGCTTAGGCTTCAGTGGTTGAAAAGGTTAAAAAAAAGTTGTCTTCCTGGAAAGGTAAATTTTTGTCGAAAGGGGGTAAGATGATCTTAATTAAGAATGTGTTGACTAGCATGCCGCTTTATTTCTTCTCCCTCTTCCCGGCCTCATTAACAATCATAAAGGTTTTGGAGAAAGCCCAAAGGGACTTCTTTTGGAATGCCTCGGATGGTTCCTTCAAATATTATCTTATGGATTGGAAGAGTAAGTGCATGCCTTCGGAGAAAGGAGGATTGGGGATTCTCCCTTTTAAGCTATTTAATAGAGCACTGATTGAGAAGTGGCTATGGAGATTTGGGGAAGAGAAATCAACTCTTTGGTGGAAGATTATTGTGGCAAAATATGGGGAGGATGATATGGGATGGATGACTAAAATGCCTAGAGGTCTGTATGGTTATAGCATTTGGAAGGCGATATGTAAGGAGGTTGATGATTTTAATAACCACATTTCTTTTGGTGTTAACAATGGAACTTTTGTAAAATTCTAGATGGACATTTGGTGTGGGTCTCCCCCTCTGGCCCATGAATTCCCTAATATATTCACTTTGGCAACTTGTAAGAATGGTTCGATTAGGGATTACTTCGGAGATCCGTCTTCTCCTAATTCGTGGAACCTTAACCTTCGGCGTAATCTTTTTGATTGGGAGATTCAGGAGGTGGATGCCTTGTTGCGCAAGTTGGGTTCGGTTGCTATGGTTAATCCTAATGCTATGGACGAAAGGAGTTGGAATGCAAGCGACAAAGGTGGTTTTTCAGTGAGCTCATACATGAAGACCTTAGAAGACGTTGGTTTACATTTCGGGTTATGGAAGTTTTTTTGGAATTCCCCTATGCCTTTGAAGATTTGTTTCCTTTTGTGGTTGGTTTATTAGGGGAAAATTCCAATGGTGGATAAAATTATCGCCAGAGGGATGTTGATCCCCAACAGATGCGTAAGGCGGAAGAAGAATCCGCTAACCACTTATTTGTGCAATGTCTGGTGGCTGCTTCCTTATGGTACTTCTTCCTTGCTCTTTTTGGGAAAAGATGGGTTTTACAGGGCGATCTTCAGTCTATGATTCAGGAATGATGTTAATCCCCAATGGGATTCCTATTTTATAGGGGGAAGTTGCTTTGGAGATTTGTCCCTTTTGTGGTTTGTTGGAGCATTTGGAAGGAGCGTAATGCTAGAATTTCTTATGACAAGTTTATGGATACGTCGAAGTTGTTGGATTTGACTTTCTCTTTATTGTTTAGTTTGGTGTCGTACTTACCTTTGTTTTCTAATGTTTCATATGTTGATTGGATGTTTAGTTGGGACTCTTTGATTCTCCCTTGAGCCGCTTTCAAGGGGATGTATTTTTCATGCATTTTCCCTTTTAATATATTTCCTTATTGATCAAAATAAATAAGAGAAAGAGTAGAATATGATTGGGTCAATTGTATGAGTCTGCTTGTCTCATACGATGGTATTTGTGTACAGTACATATGGTATACTAAAGGTATGAGTGTATAGTACCCTTATTACATAAATATCCCTGCATACAATACTTCAACAAAACTTGCCCTTTTGATCTGATTTTGGTGTCGGTAGAGAGGTTATTTAGTTACCTTTCTAAAGAAATCAATATTGAGCAAATCCGATGTGATTTGATAAAGTTATAACTGAATTACTAAAGGGGTATCAGTGAATGACGAAAATAGTGTTTATAAAAATTAGGTGGGTCAATAAGTCAAAGTGTGGGGCCCTTTAGAAAGCTGGTTGACCCCCTCTCTAGGGGGGAGCTTTTAATAGCTTTTAAATTTAGGTTGTGTGACTCCGGGCTATTTATGGTCCTTTAGGGTTGTGCGACTCCTCTTCAGTAGAGGCTATGAGCCTTCTTATGGGGTTCTGTGAATTAAATTGGCTCTCCGTGCATGGGTGCATGGTGGAAGGGGACTCGGAGGTGGTTATTAGATGGGGGATGGGTCTTGGGCTAGGCTCTTGGTGGCTTCTTTCCATTTTGTATGAGATTCGGGAGTTAGTGGATTCTTTGTCTATTTCTCTGGCTCATGTTCGTAGATGCTAGAATGTGTTGGCTGATAGTTTGGTAAATAGGGGGGGTTCTCTCTCAATCTTTATTTTGTGAGAATTTTATTCTGAATAATTGTTAGTAGGGCCTCCTCCCCCTAGTGTTGTATTATATGTTTTCCTCATTTTTTCTCAATAAAGTTATGTTAATTATCCAAATTTTTATTTTGGAAAGTTTAAGTTTTAGTAAGTCTTAGATTTTAGAAAACTTGGTTAGCAAGTTTAGGATTTTTAGAAGTTTATAATTTTAGAAACTTTCTAATTGTTTAAAGTTGTAAGCCTATTTAAAGGCACCCTTCCCTTTAATAAACTTCAATTAAGCTTAATAAAAAAAAGTGGTTTGCGAACTTGGTATTCCAAGAGTGGGCTGTGTGCCTTTGGCCTGATTCCCTCCTCTCCCTTAGGGTGACACCTCTAGGCTCCTCTCTTCTCTCTATCACTTGTGGGTTGTAGGCTCGTAGCACCCCTAGGTGCAGCCGTGAGGCTCTCTCACCCTCCCTACTTCTCCACCTTCTTCCTCTTTTGTCATTAACACCCTCTCCTTTCTTCTTCTTTCTCTTCTAGTGCTCCTCTCTTGTTGAAAGTTCATCATCATTAAAGGATTAAAGTGTTGGACTCCATTAACAAGGAATGTGTTGCAAAATTTTTCTAGGTTACTAAACTTGAAAATCACACCACTTATAGTTCCCTTTCTTTCCCTTTTTCTTCAAGGATTTTTATCCCCTTAGGATCCCTACAAAAGCTCCAACTTTCCCCTTTGATTCCCCTTTTCCCTCTATCTTAATTTCAAAAGATTTCATACTTTTTTTATGCGACCTTCATAAAAGAATATTTGAGTTTTATGAAATTTCATGATTTGACTAATCAAAACATATCCATACTTCATGAAGTTTTAATTGTAGACTCTTTGAATGACGCACTACGGATCTGTGAAGTTTCATAAAATTATAATGCATCTGGGGGGTATTTTGGTACTTTCAGGATTTTGCCCAAAAAATTACAAATATACACTTTCCGGCATTTCTTCTTATTTTCTTGTCTTTTCTTCTTTTGTTTTCTTCTAATCTCTTCTCAATCATTCTATTTACTGTTTGCTCTTATTTCATGGCTATTTGTAGTGTTTAAATTTAATTTTTGAGCTATTTTACTTCTGCACTTTAATTTTGGGCAAGTACTTGAGCTCTTGGGAATATCCTGCATCACCACCTTTGAAAGCTGAAAGCACATCACTTTTACACTTCAATAGATATACCCATGTAGCTCGAGAGAAATCATCTACAAATGTAACAAAGTACCGATAACCAAACAAAGACATAGGGGCTGGCCCCTACACATCAAAATGCACAATAGCAAAATGAACTAAACTCAATTTGATTAGATTGATATACAAACCGAAAATGTTTAGCTAATTCACAAAGTTCACAATGGAAAGTAAGAGAAGAAGGAAGTTGCTAAATACGGTTACACCACTATGACAAATCATTTGAGCTTGATATGTTGGCATTTATTGGCATCACTGGAAGTTGCTGAATTGGGGAAACAATAGATTTATAGTATCCAATAGGTAGAGACCATCTTTCTCATATCCCCTATCAATTACTTTCTTCGTCACTAAGGTTCAAAATATCGTTATCGCGACTCGTATTGCGGACCCAAGATATGGGTACGTCTTGCATATCGCAGCTTATCGCGGAGATATGACGTCCGAAACCGAGAGACGGGTGAGATACGAGTCAAATGAAGGAATTTTGATTTAAAAGTTTAGGATTTGATAGAATAATCACTAATTCACACTTAGGAATCATTAAATATAGGAAACAACCATCTATGATGGTTG
>JAOXJP010000012.1:213888-225483 GCA_025762735.1 Platanus orientalis | reverse complement strand
AAACACTACAGATATTTCATCATCACAGAACATTTGCTTCCTCTCTTTTTTTCTTGGGAGCAAATGTTCTATCCAGGATTTTGTATGTTCTATGTGTCTTTTCACTACAGAGTGACATGTGATATTTTTTAAATTTTAAAATTTCTTTTAAATAGGGAGCAAATTTTCAATTGAACACTTTTTTTAATGGTTTTAATCCGTTTCGGATTGGGTGTGACCCCTAAAGAGCCTAAGATAGGACTGATATGAGGGGCTGACACATCAGCACAGAAAAAGTGACTTACACTTCTTAGTACTGATTTGTTGGCCCCTGATGTCAGTCTACCTTTGGCTGACCTTAGGTGGTCCTACCAAATCCTCAGGGGTTTTAACCATATACTCCATATTATCAAAAGAAAAAATAAAATTATATACTCCCCATTGAAAATTGTTGTTACAGTTTTTAACCTTATACAACTAGTCTTTGTGGGTAGGATACGGTAGTACATAGGACATACAAAACCCTGGACAGAACATTTGCTCCCTTTTTTGGGTCAAGAAAACATGTAAAAAACTTAAGAATCAACAAGTTTAAGGATCATAGTATCATACCCTAAAAAATGTTTTAAGGTTTTCTTCTATCGTCATAATATTTGTTGATGAGAAGGGTATGGGCATTTACGTCAATTTATTTTACAACATGAAGCTTAACATATGCTTTATAATGTTGTAATGCTTATTGCAATTTCTGATTCGACACTTACTTCCTACGAAGTGTCTCCACGGCGAGAGTAGGTAGTCGTGGAGTAGAGACCAGTAGAACGAGCACATATCATTACCAAAAGAAAAGAGTAGAGAGAGCCTATGGAGGAGGAAGAGTGGAAAGAGAGGGAGCCATCCCTTTCCAATCCACTCTGCACTACGCAGAGAGAAAGTGGTCAAAGTAAACCCCACCACCTGTTTTACTTGGCAGGTGTATTGAATGTGTGTAAGCGTCTCTCTTTTAGTTTGTAGAGAGCTTTATACACTCGCATACACATTCTCTCCTTGCAGCAACCCAAAAACTAAACTCCTGGGAAAAGAAAAGAAATCCCACTCTCCCCTTCTTTATCTCTCTCTCGCTAGATTTGTACAGATCTTCAGTCGCTTTCTGTCTCTGACTCTCACGACGAAAGTGACCCATCCTCTCCCTCTGTTAAAAAACATCTACTCTTCCGTGATTTGTGCAAGTCCTTATTTTTTTTACCTTGTATGTTTATTTCTCTGTAATTTTCTTATATCATGAGACTTCTTTCCTGTGTCTTTTTTCCCTCTTCTTGCCCATCTAGTGCAGGGAAGCGAGAAAGTGTAACGAAAATGGGCACTAGGGTTTGTAAAAGGTGAAGATCAGTCGCAACATCAGTGGAGAATTAGGGTTTCCACAAATGGAAACATACCTACGAGGAGATTAGAAAGTAAGCTGTCGCTCTCTCCTTTAAGACTGGGTTTTGTTATTATTTTCTTTTTTTCCCCCTTTCATGTCTTTCTTCTGGGTTCAATGGCTCAACCATGAGGATTTTACGTAGATTTGGTTTCAAGCATTTTGATCCTTTCCTGTTATTTCTTTCTCTTTTTTAGTCTTTGGCGACAAGGAATAGTTAAATTTATTTGTTTACATTGTCGGCAAAGAACTGTTACGTGTTTTTATTTGGGTATCCTCTTTGATGAGATCATAAAACTCCCTATTTCTTGTTTGAAGAGGAATATTTCCCTTACCCTTTTGGATTAGTAAGGGTAAGGGATGATCCTTAGCTCTTGAGCAAATTTGAGGGTTTCCTAGTGGATCCCATGTGGTGTGGAACTACCTTTATTTTATTTTATTTATTTATTTGCTTCACTCTAAGTGATCAAGAAAGCTTTTTTTTTTTTTTTAGTCTGTAGAGGCAGATGGTCTACGTGTGTTCGGTCTCTATAAGATCTATGTGCTCTGATCTTATGTTTCTTTGTTTTTCTTTTGGTGGGTAAGTTGGGATTCAATATGATATTTATTGGGAGTTATTTGGTGATCTCTGCCTGATAGAAAGTGGGGGTTTTTTTTTTGCTATTTTTTTTTTGTGCTGTTCACAAATTAGGGTTAGGGTTTAAGACAGGTTCCTTTTGCCTATTTACATACATATTTAGCTTTGTAGAACTCGTGGGGCTGCTAAAACTGATACGGAGTTTTAGGGAATTTGATCATCCTTTTTCCGTCCTTTTCAACATTGACGGCTTATGTTCTTGAGCTTTTTGGTGGTGTTGATGATTGGAGATATTGGGTTTGATAGCATCGGTGAAGAGGATACATTTTAGGTCTTTCTTGAAGGAAATATTGAATGCTTTCTGGTTCCCTTGAATGCATGAAAAAACTAACATGGCGTCTAGATTTGGATTTTTAATTTTTGTTCTTCTTTTCTGTGCTTGGTTTTTGATTTAAGAGGATTACCTGTGAGATGAAATGCAAAAGTTATTCTCCATTTCTATCTTTTTTTAGTATTCACGCACCACATATTCTGTTTGGATAATCATGTTGCTCTCAAATTTCTAGAGAAACGAGAATGGTTGAAGCCCAACATTTATAATTAGTGGTAATTTACATTATATTGTTATACTTATTGATGCAATGTTGCATAGAAACTGCACCAGTAGGTCTAGTAAATTTTCATAAAATACTATAGGAATTACTACCAATTGTTGTTTTAAAGCAGTTTTGGCTTATTCATATTTCTGTATTTATTTTTTGGTTTTTGTTTTTATTTAATACCTAAATCCCTTCCATAAGACACTATGTTGGTTTAATATGGCCAGATTTACAGATGGAGGATGGTAAAAAATCTGAAATACCAAATCGGGGTTATCCTTGTTTGCATTTGAGTTCTTTGAAGGGTCTTGTTCTCTCTCTCTCTCTCTCTCTCTCTCTCTCTCTCCTCTCCCTTTCTTGGTGGCGATGTAGTGTACTTCTGTGGAATGTTGGTTGGAGTATCTTTTTAGCAATTATGAGAAATGGTTTGATGTGGGTTAAAGAATTAATTAATATATCTCTCAAGCAAACATTGCAAATGGTTTGAGAGAGCTCTCTTCAGTCCACTCATGGATGGGTTAAGGGATTAATTAGCTGCCGACTCATTCATTCAAACACTCAGTAGAAATGGGAGTAGTTTTTGCTACTGTGAATGTGTGAATGATGCGGGAGATAAATTTCATCCTTTCCCCTCTGCGCTTGGACTGAAGGGAGCTCCCTTTTTCTATTTCCTTCGTTTTCCTGTGTCTGTTTTCTTTAATATATATGCTTTTCTTCAAAGGACAGTGCCTTTTTATACAAATCTCTCTCTCTCTCTCTCTCTCTCTCTCTCTCTCTCTCTCTCTTCGCTCATCTTTCCCCTCTATGGTTGGATTGAAGGGAACTCCTTTGTATTTCCTTATCTCTGCTCTTCTCTTCAAAGGTCAGTGTGCCTATTGATTCAAACATTAATCTCTATTTCTTCTTCATTTTTTGGGTAAAATATTTCCTCTTCTTATTAAACATTTGGTATGTTTTGTTCATTATTTTTGATGATTTAGTTGTTTGATCTTTATTTTCAAAATTTGTAGGATTTTTAGTTTCACTTTGTTGACATAGCTCTAATGTCATCTCTTTTTATTCCCCTCAGTGTTTTTATTTTGTTATTATTATGGTTCACCTCTACAACTATTTCACTTCATTTTCCTATTATTTCTTCCCTTTGTTAAGATTGTAATATCAGTTATACCACTGGTGTTTACTGTTACCTGCGTTTTCACGCTTCTACTTCTTCTTTTAAGGGTTTGTATCAGATGTCATTTGCTTCCTGTTTAACCTCTAAAGGCCAAACTTCAAAACAGTGCAGCAGCAAGTATTCAACGGCATTGCCAGTTCCTTACAAGATCTTCTCTGTATATTTCTATTGATGGGTAAGCTCAAGCTAATGATCAGACAGTAGAGGGAAAACGAAAAACCCCTCGTTTGGGCCTCTTCTTCTTCTACTAATTTATCTATGGAGTTACATTCGTATTAACATCCAAATCTCTTTATTTGATCTGGTATGAATTTACTTATCTTATTGGCTAATAGAGGTTGGAACTCGGAGCTTATTTTGTGGGGCTTTATTTGAGGAATTTTCTTGAAAACTACCCAATGGGGCTCCGTGTTTTATTCAGAAAAGGAGCTTGCGGAACAGCCAACTAATAAGCAGCAAGCACTATCCTCCTCACCCACCTCGATATGAGGTAAGTGTACGTTCGTAATGTCACAAAATTTTCGCACTACTAGTCTTCTTTTGCCAGCTTTATGTGATTATTAAAATTTAAACCAACTCACTTTAATTTGCTGGTTTGCACGGAGGACTGATCTTAAAAGATTTGAAAAGATCAGTTCCTTGTGTTGATCGAGGGTGGAAGTACACTCCCATCTGACTTTATTATTTTGCCTGTTCTTGTTTTATTATTTTTATTTGTGTTTTTTCTCCCTCCTTGGAAGTAGTCTCTGTTTTATTTATTAAAATTTTCTTCCATCTGAAGGTGAGCCCAGCTTCTCTACTGATATTTTATGTGGTTTCATGCCCATTTTTAAATGAATTCTCGTGGTGCCATATGATATTAGAACAGGTTGGTTACTATTCTTTTTCTAATTTTGTTGTATTTTTGTGCATATTTTATTGAGAGATCTAATTGATATCTGTTATGAACTGTGACATGGGGTAATTGAGGCATGTGGTGTGCGCCATTTATGGAAATGGGGACCCGTCAAGTTGATTTGCCGTTTTTAGAAATAAATTTAAAATTTGAGTCTGGAAGGAGTGATAGTTTACGACTTGTGAGTTGCAACTTGGGATTCTTTTGTTCTTACTGGTTAATGTGATATCCCATGTGGGCACTTATTATAGTTTTAAACGTCTGGAAATCTGGGCAATGTGTCTTTCCGTTTCTCCTTACTCCCTCTATTTTCTGATGAACGGGGTTTGGTTTTTTATGTTGCATTTTCGTTGAGGTGGTTCATTTGTCTTTAATGATGTGTGTGTGTGTGTGTGTGAGAGAGAGAGAGAGTGATGGTGCCATGGATGATTCCTTTTTTGGAACTTAAATATGAGAAAAAATTATGATTCTTGAAAAAATGTGAGACAGCTCTTATTGATTCTTCCTACCTGTAACTACAGTATAAATTTGCACCTTTTATCGTTTGGAAGTTAAACTAGTTGTTCCTTGAATGTTGTTTTGTTTCATTTACTGGAGGGTATTTTCATTATGAGAATGAAAGGGTCTGAACAAACGAGTTTAACTTGTCCGGCATATTCAGGTGGTTTGCCCTACCTCGTAATAACATTAAGCCGTTGTTTACTGTGATGTCGTAAACCCCAACTTCAAGAAATTCTTCCTTTTCGGCTAATTTAATGGAAGCATATCTCAAGAAAAATGCATAATTTTGAAGAAAAGAAATGAGCATTAATGGTAACCTAAATCAGGGTAGTTAATGTCGACATGTCACTGTCTCCCCCTTAATTATGGTTCTTACCGTGAAACATCAATGACCCAACCCCCCCCTTTGATTTTCTCCCTATTATTGGGTGGAGATTTGAAGTTCAACCTCAAGATCTAAAAACTAGTTGAAGATAGTAATTCTATGTAGAGTTTGGGGTGAGTAGTCTTCAAATGAGGTAGCAAAACCATATCTGCTATGGTCTGAGAACCCGGCTTCCATGGTGATCCTTCAACTTTAAAACCTTTTACAAGAAAAGTTTACTCCCTACCACCCATTACCTACCCATTAATGGGTGCACCGATGCAATTCGATATGTGCTGTCGCAAGACGCTAGCCCTTATGGTTGGGGGAAGGGGGGTTGTAAAGCTGACGTCGAGTGAATTTAGCTTGCCTGTTTGCATTGATGTCTTATTCGTGAATTTGAGCAATATACAGTTTGCTTCCATGATAAGAATCTTTTGGATGAATCGGTACCAAGGCATGCAATTAAGGGAACTCCTCGCTGTGTAACCTTGTGTTTTTGTCTCGTAAAGCTAATAATGTGGTGTGATATAGCCAACCGAAGACACGCCCATTACATGGTTTTCATCAATGTGTATGGGCTAGGAGAAATGGGCCATGACGAGGACCCAAACTGCTAGACGGAGGTTGGTGGGAAAGGTCAATTTTAATGGAGAGTTTGTTTGAACTGTTAATGGTAGACCTGCACACATGGAAACGAGTGCTTTGAGGAAGTCCGATGAATGGGTTTCAGTTTTTGGCGCCCTGCGGGATCAAGGAGCTGTATCTCTTTGTAGACATTAACTTGTGTTTCATCTACCTACGAATCTCTCTCTACCCCCGCCTTTGGAGCCAATTCGTAAGCTTTACACAGATCTATTAGTTTTTCTTGCTGGGTTCATAGAAACTCCTTGTCGATTCTCCTGTAATGTAGACTGAGCTGCGCTGTACTATTCTATTATGATAAATAGTTTATAATGCTTTTTTTTTTTTTTTTTTCTGTTAAAAAACTGATTTCATTAGTTCTTAAGTATTACATTCATTTGTGTCTTCTTCAAGAGCCTTTACTAACCAATAAGGTAGATTTAATGCCCAATCTATTCATGTTTTTGGCATTTAACCCATGCTACGGAATGGGCCACTTTATTTTTATTCCTACTTACATATTTAAGGTCTATCTTAATGAACGATTGGGATATAAGTCTGCAATCTTCCACATAGTTTCTAATTGAGATGGGGCATTCCTCCATAAGGTTCTTCATTGCACTGATTCCAATCTTTGAATATCCATTGCTCCTGTAATTCAGTCCCAAGAGTAGTGCTTCACATTTTATTTGTACCACTTATATGATACTTATTTTCATTGTTTTTTTTACAATCAATTCTCTTTTTGCATTCCTAATTGATGAGGAGATGTCTTGAATTAGGATTCTCACCCGAGGTTTGTTTAAGGAAACCATGTCCGTGTTAGACTCTCACACGGAACCTATGTTTTGGTAAGAGTTCCACTTTGGAAAGGTTTTGGTGTTTAAAACCTAATTAAATAAGGTTTAGTTATTTAAGGTTTTAAAATGGTTATAATGTGGGACATTCTTTTAGGATTTTTTTTTAGGCGCTTTTCTCTTAAACCAAAATAGGGTTTGGAAGAGAGAAGGCAGCTGTTGCTCTTGTAATCTCTGGTTTTACATAGTGAAAGCTCTCTTGATCATCTTTGTCCGTGGATGTAGGCTTTAAGCCAAACCACAACAAATCATCTTGTGCTTTGTATGTTTGTTGTTTGCATTAATTTCTTCTTCTATTAATTGTTGCGTACAATCCAAATCAAAGTTTCCACACAACACTAATAACGGTTCTTATGTTTGTTTATGTTTTGAAGTAGAAGTCCCACCATCAAAGTTTAGTTTCAATGAATCTCTTTGTGGGGGTTCCCATTTTTCTTTATTCTTTTTCTCCTCCTAGTGAGGTTTTATTTCCTTTAGCTCTTTTAATATTCTGTAAGCATTATCCAACATTAATTTCATATTATATTCTTTATTATTAAACACTACATCGTTTCTATGTTTTCATATATTCCAACATTTTATTGCAAATTTTTTCACAAACTTTCATCCAGTCCTTAAAGTTATTTATATCTAGTCTATTAGTTCTAATAGATAATTGAGATGTACAAATGTCCCATTAACCATTATAAAGAAATCCAAAGGGATTGATTTTAGTAAACAATGGATATGGGTAATGTGTTGACTCTGATCCGACACTTGTTTTTCCAAATCATTCCCTTCAGTATGGGAAGTGTCTTGGAAAGCAACTTTTTACGTTGAAGGGCATTCATGTCCAAGCATAGAGGTTTTGGTGAGGGAGAGGACATGGTTTTAAGAACCAGACTGGCCATTGAACTGGTAAAGTGGGCGGTTCAAGTCCATATTGCATTAGAAGGCTTATGATTTGGTTTTTAATTTTTAGACATACAAAAAAATGTAGTAAAATACCAAAAAAATAAAACAATTCATGGAAAGTGGGATTATATATTTTTTCTTCTTAATTTATTAAAAAATAAAAATCAGTAGGTTTTATTAGAACCGGGCTTGTAAAAAATCAATTGGTTAAATGAGGATTTTGACAGATTATGATTTTAAGTAGAGGTGGAAATGTTAAATATGACCCATGAATTTGACACGAAATAAACGGGTTAGAGTTGACTACAAAAGGGTTTTGTTTCAATGCAGGTCAACTTGTTTTGACATGATTAATAAATGGGTCTGGTTCAGGTTTAGCCATATAGTCGTATTGTAGTATGTGAAGTTTGATTTGTTGGGTTAGCATTAGGAATTCAACCTGAAATCTAACCCGATTACAACCCAAATAAAAACCCAAATATTAAATTTTTTGGGCAAAGGTGAGCAGCACGATTTTTTTGACATGCTTTTATGAATCAGATCGGATCCAAATTGTATTTGCATATGTATTAGGGTTTTTGGGTATTTATATGGAATTCGTTCTAGGGTTGTGTGTGGTGAGAGTTTCTGAAATTTGTAAATCATCTTTAGACTAGTTTTCTTCTAGATAGTGAAAGTTTTCTTTATGGTTATATGGTTTTTCTCCAGACTGAAGTTTTTCACGTGAATCTTGTGTTGTGCGTGATTTCTTTATTTGTTTTACTTGTTAATTTTATTACATCTTGTTTCTTTTTTGAAGAAGAAGGTAAAACGATCCTAACATGTATACCCTTAACTTGAGACAACACGAATCTGACCTCCCAACATGAATTACCTCATAATCCATGAACCCGACAGAAAATAAGCAGGTTAGAGTTGACTGTAAACGGATTTTAAGTAAAATCTTGTCGCCTGCTTTTACACGATTAATAAAATGAGTCAGGTTTGGGTTGAGTCATATAATCATATACCCTTATTTTGGCATGACACAAACACGCCCTCCAACATGAATTGCCATATGTAGTTTTAAGCTTCTATAGATCCGTTTAGGGTGCTGGTTCAAGTTAAGCTAGATTGGACCGCACGGTTCAATCTGGTTCTCAAAACTATGGGATAGGTTATAGACCTTTATGTCCTACTTAGAGTTTCAATCATCTCCAGTTTTGTGAATGGTTTACTGGTCTTATTAGATGTTCTAGACTTGATAATCATGTCCTAATTAATCCATGTGTATGTACAATTGGATAGGGCTGCAATAGAGTGGATTTTTGTTGGGATTTGCATTCAGCAAATATGGGCTTAAGTGGATCTACCTCCAATTATACATCCAGTTCGATTAAGATAATATGATTCTAATAGAACCAAATAAGGATTTAATGCACAAATCGTTGGATTGGAATATTTTATCGTATTGTATAGTGTAAAGTGAACCATGAGACCACGATCAACATCGTCTTCACGACAAAAGATATGGCCATCTAGGGAACAAATGTTCTGTCCAAGATTTTGTATGCCTTACCGTGTCCGGATTTAAATATTTACGAAAGCAAAAATGACCTAGGAATTATAGAGATGGAAGAGGATTGATAGATCGAGAGAATGGAGAACTGGCTACTAGGAGCTTTCTTTCATTCAAATTGGAAATGTGAGATGAGAAATGGGTTAAAGCTAAGGTTATGGTATTCATATTTTGTATTCTACATAACATGCCCTATAACATTATAATATAAATATTAATTCTAATGAATTCAGATATTTAGTTGAATAATCAATACGGATATAGATGCATTTGAATCGAATATTAATAGATCAAACACGAGTTGAATATGGATAAAAATCGTATTATTGATAGCCCTACTACAAAGTTTGGGTGTATAGGATTAAAACTGTAAAAAAAAAAAAAAAATAGTTTTCAAATGAAAAAAAAAAAAAATAGGTACTATAAAAATGGGATATATAGAGTTAAAACTGTTAAAAGCTATTCAAATAAACATTTGCTCCCTATTTAGAAGAGGCACCATATTAAAAAAACCATCTCATGTCAGACTGTGGTGATGGACACGGTAGGACATACAACATCCTTGACTGAACATTTGCTCCTGGCCATCAATGGATTCTGTGTGAACACGTGTTGGATTTGTGTGTTTGCGTATGTGTGGATTGTTTACTTGATAGAGCTAATGCGCATGGTCCTTCAACCAGTCCAAAAATAGATCAATATCACGTCAGTACCAAATAGTACATCGCACAATGTTTACAAAGGGTATTAACATTAATACACAACATGTAAAGAAAGGTATTATAATAAATACACAGTAAATAAATGTATTTATTAGTGTACCCTTTGTTGAACATCATGTCACTTCATAGGTAGGTACTGGGGCGGCTTGGATTTTATTCGCCGACCTTATCCTTCTCTAACCTCTGCCGAGGGTCAAATGGGTGGAAATATCAGTGCCGAAAGTGATTTACACTTTTTTGGGGCATGAGTAAATCACTTTTGACACTGATGTGGCCACCCCTTGACCTCAGCGGAGGTTAGCATTGGCATAGAAAATTCTCGTCGGTATTGGTGTGGTAACAATCCATCCATACAAGAGATGAACAACGGTAGAAAATGTTATATCTAGGATTTGGTGTTTTGAACACTAGGGGATGACACTTGGAAAAAAATGGGCGTGGTTAAATGGAATGTCAAATTTCCATCCATTTTTGTTGCACTTGTCATCTCTAATGTCTAAGACCACAGTTTAGAAAATCAGATTGGATTGGATCGGATCGGACCGTCCGACCTAGTTTGACCAAGACCAGCACCCTAAACAGTTCTATAGAAGCTAAAAACCATTATCTACTAAAAATTACATATAGTGGGCTAAAATTCAGTCAAAATCAATGAAAATTGATCAATTTTTTACCAACCTGAATCTAATAAAACCAACTGTTTTTTATTTTTTTTATAAGAAGTTAAAGAAGAAAAATATTAGAAATGTGTCTTTCCAAATTCTAAACCCACTTCCCATGAATTGTTTTATTTTTTGGTATTTTATTATATTTTTTGTATGTCTAAAAATTAAAAATCCTGCTTTCTAAAGACTTGTTTTATTTTTTTTTTGGTATTTAATTACATTTTACTTTGTTTAAAGTGACTCACGGTTATATAAATTGCTGGTTGGACCTGGGTTGTCCACTTTATTGGTTTGATGGCCGGTCCGATTCTCAAAACCATATCCAAGACATCATCCTAGGCACCAAATCGTGCACAGAACTTTAATCAACAAATGTTGCCGTTGGCAATGACAGGGAGAATGATCATCAAATTGGCTGCCGTTTTACTGATCCATCTTTGTTATTTGCTATTAGGGCTGATTCTCTGTCCTGGAAGCACCATACACCACTTCACAGGGTGGGACTTTGGGGGGGTGGTTTCCAGACACATTTTTTTGGTTTATTGCCGGTATCACCAAATGGTAAAGTCATTTAAGTCCATTGACAACTATTTTGGGGAAGTACAACTAATAGAAGGGGTTGGGATCAAGCTCGGAAACCGGTTTTTCCTAATGTATTAGAATGACATCAGGGGCTGACACATCAGTGCCCGAAAAGTGACTTTCACTTTTTGGGGGTGCTTATCACTTTTCAATGCTGATGTGTCCACCCCCTGATGCCATTCTA
>JAOXJP010000012.1:154558-169248 GCA_025762735.1 Platanus orientalis | reverse complement strand
TTTCTAGCCTCCTAGTAAGAAAGAAGTCTATCTGACTTCTATTTGACCCACTTTTGAAAGTCACCAAATGTTCCTCTTTCTTTATGAAGTATGTGTTTGCTATAGAAAAATGATAAAAAATCATGATAAATCACGACGATCCAAACCCTAACCTCTTTGTGACCTGACGTCATAGGGACCTCCTACTGACGTCAGCAGTGTTATTCGTGCTCTTTAGCATCGTTCAATCTCCGATCGATTATCCTATGGCTTTGATACCAAGTTGGAGGTTTTGGATTTAAGGAGAAGAATAAGAGAGAGAATGAGAAAGAGAAGAGAGAAATGTAGGGAGAGAGTATCGTACTACTCTCCCATGTGGTATTGCTCTTTATTATATACTAGAGTACAAGAATACAAAAATATTCTTATACCCCCTCACTACATATACGTCTACAGCTTGCACCAGGGGTCAACGTTGAGTTTGTACCCTTTTTCCTTAGTTATGGATGAGTGGACTAGGTGTATATAGGAGGAGGTGCCATGATGTATAATGTTTGTTGATGATATTGTGTTGATTGATAAGACTAGAGAGGGGGTGAATGCCAAGTTAGAGCTATGGAGGCATGTTTTAGAATCAAATGGTTTTAAGATAAGCCAAACTAAAACTAAATATATGGAATGCAAATTTAGCAAAAATAGGAATAAAAATGAGGGAGTAGTTAGATTTGATAACCAAGAGATACCTTGGAATGACCATTTTCGTTATCTTGGTTCAATCATGCACAAAAAGGGAGATATTGTAAATGATGTTGCTCATAGAATTAGAGCGGGATGGTTGAAGTTGAGAGATGCTTCTAGAGTGTTGTGTGATAAACGAATATCATAAAAATTGAAGGAAAATTTTTATAAGATAGCTATAAGACCAGCCATGCTTTATGGACATACATAAAATGAGTGTGGTTGAAATGAGGATGTTGAGATGCATGAGTGGCAAGACTAGAAATGATAGAATTAGGAATGAATCCATTTGTGGGAGCATAGGTGTAGCACCAATAGGGTGATAAAATGAGGGAAAGTCAACTGAGATGGTTTGGTCATGTGCAACGAAGACCAATGACTGCGCCAGTGAGGAGTGAGATGATGCAAGTTGAAGGCACTAGAAGGGCAAAAGGAATGCCAAAATTGACTTGGGCTGAAATAATAAGAAGAAACATGGCGAATTGTAATTTAATGGCAAATATGACCCTACATAGAGTGGAATGACAGAACAGGATTTGTGTAGCCGACCCCAAATGGTTGGGATAAGGTTGTTGTTGTTGTTGTAGCCTTTATTGTTTGGTAACAAAATTTAGGATAGTAAGTTATATTTTGTACTGGTGTTTTATTTTCCCAATCATTTTAGGGGGATGTCAAAATAGGGTCAACTTAAAAGTCCTATTTTCGTGACTTTTATTTAGGCCTTATTTTGGGGGTTTGGAACTTACCTATTTGACTTGATTTTGGTATCACTTGGTTATTCAATTATCTTGCCAGTGTGGACCATGTGATGAATCTCAAAAGTGTTATTAAATGTTTTGAACAGATATCAGGCCTTGAAGTAAATTTTGGGAATACTAGTAACTCAAAAGCAAAACCTGAGAAGACTGAGAAAAGGAGCTGTCAACTAGCCCCTTTAGCTTAAATCTTGGCCTTGATGTGGGTCCATGAATGGGTTTTTACTTTCTGTGTGCTCCTATCCAGTTAGCCCATATTCTGTTACATGACTCATCTATACAGTTCTTCTACTTTCTGTGTGTTTCTGTCAAGATTGGTTTCTACATCTTGGATTAGCTTAACTTTGATCGGAGATCCTTTTTGCATGTTGATACCTCAGGCCAGTCTCTAATATAAGCACCACAGCTGCTGATCATTGTGATCTTGATCTAGATCTGTTACAGATTGCAACCAACCACTATCTTCTCTAGTTGGCTGCCCTCACTGACATAGCCGCATCCATTTCCCTGTTTCAATCAGTCTTTTTTGCTTCTTCATCCTCTCCTATCCATTGGACTTGAAACACTACTCCAAATCACCTTAATTTGCCTTCCCTAATTTCATTTACTTAAGCCCTGTTTTCAGCCCTAAAATTTGCATACTTTCTCCTTGTTAACATCCCACCAACCTGGTTAAACCCAAAACTTAGAGCTCCTTGTCCTAAATAAAGCTTGGCAGATATACATGTTAAAGTGATGAGATGGCGTGTTTCTTTAGTATTATGGAATGTACAGAAACAAAAATAAAAAATAAAAGAAAAATTACCTTTTCAATAGCTTTGGTCCATATTGGTTTAATTTTGGGATTTGATGGAAGGAAATTTTGAAAAGAAACTTAAAATAGAAATTGCATAGGGGAAGACTCATAAAATCTACCCTTTCAAATCTCCTTGTGTATTTTCAATCCCTTTTTAAGATTACATGCAATATGAACCAAATCATATGAAAAAGAAATAATAAAAATAAATAATATATTCTTTATGGAGGTGGTTAATGTAAGAAAGATTATCAAGTTAGAAGAAAGTTTGCAAAACATAAAAGGAAGGGGATCTCAACAAGAGTAGGGAAAAGGAGAAAAGGTGTGTCCCATGAAATGGCGTTGGAAATTCTCAGAAAATATGATTTGAATATGAATGGGTGGAATAGCAATGGTCATTCTGAAATTTATCTTAGCCCTTTGAAAAAGCAGAGCTAAAAATTCATCCCTCTTTCAATTTTATTAGTGGGGATTTTGGTATTATATTTGGTGGGGAGACGCTTTTTCTTGCCTTCAATCTAATACTGTGTAATATAAAATAAAATAAAAATGGTGTCCATCGTATCATCTTTTTCTTCTTCATTTGGTCTTTCTTGGAATTTGACTTCTGAAGAAGTCTTAGAGCAGCATAATTGATAATGCGGTTTCTCTCCTAGTAATGTTGAAAGGTGTTTACTTATCCCCTTCCAACCCTGATTCTAGAGTTTGGATGCTCGATTCTTGTCAGTCCTCTTCAAAACCCTCTTTATAGCCATTACTTGATGTGCAAACATAGCCTCTTTCCAACTTGATTGGTTCTTGTGACTCAAGTGTTGGCAATAAGGTTTTCAATTTGCTTGAAGTCTTAAATTGGAAAATGGTCAAGGGGGGCTGGAGTGATGCTATTTATTGGGTTATAAGGAGGAAGTTGGGTTCTTGGAGACTCAAGCTGTCAACCATATCGTTAGAAATTTCATTTTGTCTAGTTCCAAGATCTGACGGACTTTATTGCCCAGATCCATCATGGAATCCTTGGTTAATGGAGTGGATTTGGCTTTGTAATTTGCCTTGTTAGCTTCATCTCTTCTGATATTTCTTCTTTTTCTATTATAAATTACCTGTTGTTACCAATAAGAAGAAAATTATCAAATTTTGTTGGCATTGTCTTCTATGAAACAGGGGCAACAAAAAGTATAATTCATCACCATAATTTTATTAGTTCTTCCAAATTCCAATCACCCCTATCAATCCTGATGAAACTAATAAAGAGCCTTAGTTTATAATGGGACCTGCTTTCATCCCAAGCTAAAAACAGTTGGCTTCACTCCCTCTTCGTACTAATACCTGATTCTGTTTTCTTGTTTGAGTCATAAACTTGAGAGGCGCGTATACTGTTTTATCAGAATGATATTGCTTCTTGTGGCAAATTTTGTGTCCAAGATTTCCCTTGTAGTGTCTGGTTTTAGAATTTTAAATTCTTGCTAACTCTGCATATTTGAGCAATTATGTGTTCTAGAATTTATTTTACTCTTTTTTTTTAGGAGCATGTGGTGCACTTTGTGGTCAAGCTTCTGTCTCCTCCTGTACCTCCTAATTTTACTGGACCTGGAAGTCATCTAGTTGAATATATGTCAATGCTGAATGCTATCCTTTTTGGGATGTCTTCTACTGATACTGTTCATATTCTTTCTTTGCATGGTTTGGTAAGTGAATCACTTTTTCTGTTCCGCAATGTTTTGTATTTCATTAATTTGTTCTATTTTTCTCATATTTCTCTTACAAAATCAACTAACATTACTTCTGGGTGAAACTAAATTGCACATGTCATATGCAATCATTATGAAAAGGGCGGCTTGGCCCAACGGTAAGGCTTACCGTTAGCGTCCCTGGTGGCGCGGGTTCAAGTCACGGAAACAGCCTCTCCAGAAATGGGAGTAAGGCTGTGTACATCTTGCCCTCCCAAGACCCCGCGTTAGCGGGAGCCTCGTGCACTGAGCCACCCTTTTTTTTTTATATGCAATCATTATCCTCAGCCACGAGATTCCTGCAGTTCCTAAAGTAACTTGTTTAGCTTGGGTTCTACCTGCTGGTTTTAAGTTTCTTTTTGCTTTACAGACACTCTATGCATTAGATGTTTGTCATCTAAACATGGATTACTTTTTTATTGATTCTATTACTATTTATATACTGCTCCCATAGTTTTAGTGCATTTTTATGCTTTCATGTATCTATATATCATATAGTTATCTCCAATGCTTTGCAATGGTACGAACATCTCAGCATTTTGGTTTCCTGGATCGTCATGTTTATCACATTGATCTTTTAGAGTGGGAACCTTGGACCAATTCAGTTTCTGTATTGTCTTATTTGGATACTGAATAGCTTATGAAGTAAATATCTACAAGTTCTAGGGCCATGTAACTTTCTTTTTTATTTTGCAATATTCAATAAATTTAAAGTTGACTGACTCAAGAGGGTCATGACTTGAGTTCTTGGTGTAGTGAAATTCCTAGGTTAGGGAGTATGGACTGGTGAGGTTTGCATGTGTTCCATGTATGTGGCTATGCCGTCGATAGGCTATCATTGCTCTCTACCATGCTAGAACCTTTAATTTTTCCTTATGCTTTTTATTAATGTTAACAATCCTGCCCAAAGATATTCTATTGGATTTAAAATTTCTACTCCTACAGATCCCAGAAGTTGCTGCTTCTTTAATGCCACTTTGCGAGGCTTTTGGGTCACTTGTACCCACATCAAGTCATAAATCAAGCATGGGTGATGAGATCTCAGCTTACACTGTCTTTTCATGTGCATTTCTCTTTCTTCTTCGTTTGTGGAAATTCTATAGACCCCCTCATGAGCACACCGGAAATTCTACTATCACGGAACAAGGAGCATCCACCGGATCTGAGCTTACGCTGGAGTATCTTTTGTTATTACGAAACAGTCGCATTGTGCAACATAATTCTACCTTGGATAAAACTAAAAAAGTTGCTAACCTGCTTGAAACATCATCAGCTCAACCTGTATATATTGACTTCTTTCCTAAATTACGAGCTTGGTATTGTCAAAACAAAGCTTGTATAGCCTCAACTCTCTCCGGCCTCTGTAGTGGTAATCCTGTTCTCCAAGTCGCCAATAAGATCTTAAATATGATTTACTGGAAAATGACTAAAGGTGGTCCCATATCTGGTAACACTTCAACACCGTCAAGCAGCAGTATAAGTGGATCCCCTGTAAGCACTGGTGAAGATGCTTACCAGAGACCCATGCTCCCTGCATGGGAAGTTTTGGAAGCCACTCCTTTTGTTCTTGAGGCAGTTTTAACAGCCTGTGCCCATGGAAGGCTTTCGTCACGGGACTTAACGACAGGTTCGCTGAAGGCTTTGTTGTTGTTAGTTTCTATGTTTCTTTCCTGGCTCCCTTTTCTAGTGATGACGCATACTTGTTTAGCAAATCAATTCAAAGTTTCAACATCTTTTGTTCTTGAATTCAACATGCTAAGTACAGAGAACATTTTCTGAGGGTCCTATTTTACAGAATATTGTAGATAGGTGTGGCAAATATGAACACCAACTCAGAGGTTTTTATAAGTTTCTACTATACCCTTGTGTTGACCAGTAATGTAACCCTCCCCTTGAATGCCTTGCAGGATTGAGGGACCTAGTGGACTTTCTGCCAGCTTCTCTTGCAGCTATTGTTACTTACTTCTCTGCTGAAATCACTCGTGGTATCTGGAAGCCTGTTTTAATGAATGGAGTGGATTGGCCTAGTCCAGCTGCAAACCTTCTCTCATTTGAATCTGAAATTAGGGAAATACTTGCTGCTGTAGGTGTCAATGTTCCCAGTTGTTCCACAGGTACTTTCTACCAAAATTTTCTCTTCACACATATACTTCATCTGTTTGCTTGTTATGGAAAGTAATAATATTATTCACAATGTTGAGTCGATCCCCTTCGACTTTTGAAGTTCTGTATTATTTTGTTTTACTGGTTCTGTAAGAGAAAATTCGTATATTGAAAACTGACACAATCGGGCAAGTAACTCTAACGAGAGGAAAAATAACAGATCATGCCTCAGAAATTGAATACAACTCTTATGGGTCTAAACATAACCGATCATGCCCATAAATCGATTATGTGAACACACCTGTTCAAATTTAAGATAATTCTCAGACACTTTTTTAAAATACCTATACATGCTAATTGTGAAGGTTCATGAAACCTTCAACCCATGCATTACACATGATCCACTGATTCAGGCTTGAGCATAAACTCGGAATATCATCTTTAGAATTCTCAGTTCTATTAGGCCCAGTTAAAGAAAACCTTTCTTGATTCTATCAAGAACTTGATGACAGTCTTGCAATTCTGAGTGTTGACCTGCTTTAGCAAGCAATAGCATCCTGGCTAGTTGAGTCAACTTAGCCAATCAAAAGTGATGTAAGTCCTCTCTATCACCAAGAGGCCTTTACTTGGTCCCAAAATATGGTAATTTAAGAGGACTGTTTCATTGCTTTCCTTCATCATTAGGTAGTGATTCGCTCACACCCTGTTTTTCATAATGGGAGCACACCCCTTGTGATAAGAAAAATGTACTACTGTGAAAAGAAGACACCTTTAGCATGATTTTTTTTTTTAATGATTATTATTATAGACAAGTTACCTTTTATCTTTTGACTAAGGGTGTGTCCCCTTCATCAAAAGCAGGGTGTATGCAAATCATTACCCTTATTATTATCATTATTATTATTATTATTATTGTAAAGCACTAAACAGGGTGTATGACTGTATGCAAATCATTATCCTTATTTTTTTACTATTATTTATTCTTTTGGTTTTCTGCTAAATTGATGTGAATAATATTATATATTTAGTGTTGCAGCATTACTTGAGATTTTTATTCTTTTATGCAGTTGGACCTGTGATGCTTCCATTGCCAATGGCAGTCATGGTCAGCTTAACCATTACATTCAAACTTGACAAGAACTTGGAGTATATCCATGGTGTGGCCGGACCCGCATTGGAAAATTGTGCAACAAATTGCCCTTGGCCTAGCATGCCAATCATTGGAGCATTGTGGGCCCAGAAGGCCCGCCGGTGGCATGACTTCATCGTTGTATCGAGTAGTCGCTCTGCCTTCAAACAGAACCAGGAAGCTGTTGCTCAGCTTCTCAGGAGTTGCTTCACCTGTTTCCTTGGACCATTGCATGTCACAGGATCTCCAATGACTGCTGAGAGAGGCGTGAATGGTCTGTTGGGCAGCACCGTTCACACATATGGGGTTCGTACATCTCCAATAGCACCGGGTTTCCTTTACCTCCGGACATGTAGGATGATACACAACGTCCAATTCGTGAATGATGTGATTGTAGAGCTGGTAGCTGAGTCAGCTCGAGAATTGGGTGCCAAATGGAGCTGTGGCGACTCCCATCGCTTGAAATCTAGTCGGGCATCACTGGCATCTGCCACAGCCAGGGCAAAGGAGGTGGCGGCGCTAGGTGCAAGCCTCTTGTGTGTAGCAGGCGGGATCCAGCTGGTGCAGTTGTTGTATAAGGAGACTGTACCAACGTGGCTTCTGTCAACCAGGGAAGGGAAACTCACGGATGTGGGTTGTGTGTCTCGGATTCTGGAAGGATATGCAATGGCTTATCTGGTGGTCCTATCAGGATCCTTCGTCTGGGGTGTGGGAACCTCTTCCTCCATGCGGACATTCTCTAGACGGGCTCGCGTTGTTGGGAGACATATGAATTTTATGGCGGGAGCACTGGAGGGTAAGATATCACTGAGCTGTGATCCTGCCACGTGGAAGGCATACATGTCATGTTTTGTGGGATTGGTGGTGTATTTCGCTCCGGCTTGGATACAGGAGGTGAAGCTGGAGACGCTGAGGACATTGGCCAATGGGTTGAGAGGGTGGCATGAGTGTGATCTGGCTCTTTCCCTCCTTGAAAGAGGTGGGGTTGCAGCTATGGGATGTGTAGCCGAGCTCGTCCATGCATGTGATTAATTGATTGATTTAGAAAGAGGAGTTCTGAAACACGTCCTTGTAATCATATTATAAAAAGGCTTCATGCGTGCTTCAGTTCCCGTTCCATTTATCAGAATTTTTGAGAGAGAGAGAGAGCACCATATAAGTAAGATTAGATCATTAGATGGCCCGTTAATCAAATGTTACATCACTTGTGCATTTGTTCCCTGAATAGAAGAACTTAATTTACTTTTTTTTTTTTTTATAAAAGGAATAGAATGAACTTAACATTGGCTCCCTAGTTACAAAGGCACTAAATCTACTTATATTTATTGCCTTAAATGTTTTTTAAATAACCCAACTTTTCTTGTACAAAGTCCCTAGTTTATTGAGCTGCTGTGTACTACTCAAATGATTGGGTGTTATCAAGACCTATATGATCTGTTGAAATGAAGTAAGGAGGGGGCGATGATCCATTGCTCACCATGAGAATCTATATTGAATCATCGTCTAGAATGGAAGTCACCCATTGACCATTGACATGGTCATCCCCGAATACATCCACCCTTTGATCATAGAAAGGCCAAGTACTGAGACAGTCTTTATATCTTTTTTACCTCTGAATAGACATACATCGTAGCCACCATTTGCTTATTTGTGCTTGTTCCGAATTGCTTCCCAAAAAAATGTTTTGGTTATGGAAGTATTATCTCAAAGTATTGGAGGCATTTCTTGGAACCTTATATTCACGCACAACCTGTATGATCCTTGTGGATAATCTTGTGGAGCATCTTAGATTAGGTTATGATTAGGTTATGTTTCAAGTGGGGATCAAGACTCAAGAATTTGGTCCCTTTCTTTTGATGAGATTTTTTCATCCAAGTCATTTTTTTCTATCCTTTTTGGGGACTCCTCTCTACCTTCTCATTTCCCAGCCCAAAAATTAAGGAATTTAGCGGCCTCTCCGCATGTCAAGGCCTTCAATTGGGTGGCTATCCTCAATAGGCATACTGTGGATGTAATCCAAAGAAGGCCCTCTATGGCATTATCACCCTCGATGTGTATCCTTGATAGGCATACTGTGGATGTAATCCAAAGAAGGCCCTTTATGGCATTATCACCCTCGATGTGTCATTTTTGTGGAAACGCAGGGGAATCGGGTAATCACATATTTATTCATTGTGATTTTACATATAAAGTGTTGTCTCACTTTCAAGAGACTTGTTTTTCAGTTTGTCACGTCTGATCCACTAGTGGATCTGGTCTATCAGTGAGGGAGAGGTGTTAATGGAGTGGGGAAATATTTTTATACATGTTTTATTCTAAGGCATTGTTTGGGATATTTAGAAACAGCGGAACAGTAAAGTGCTTGAGAGCAAGAGGAATGTTCGGGCGGTCACTGATGCAATCTTGTATGAGGTTAGGGCTTGGATGGTAGTCTAAAAGGAGTACAATGATTGTTCCTTGAATGATTTTGTGAGAGATTGGATTACTTGCATTTCAGTTTCCACTTCCCATGGTTGCATTATGGCTTTAGAGTGGATGTCCTGTTGGCAAGGTGAAAAATAATTTTGAAGGGGTTTCTAGTCCGGTGGGTTTTGGTTGTGTTTTGAGGGATCATATGGGTTCTGTGATAATGGTTAAAAGTGGACCTATTGAGAAAAGTAACACCAATCATGCTGAGTTTATTGGACTCCTAAAAAGTCTTAAGGCTTCTAAAAGTCAGGGTTTGTACGATTGTTTTATAGAGTGTGACTCGAGAACCATCATTAGTCGGGGAAAGGGGGAGGTTCGTGATTCGTGGATGTTTCGGCACTTCATTTTGGAGGCTAGGGCCCTCCAAATGGATCTTAAGACACTGCTGCTCCAAGTATCTAAATCACAAAACGCCTTGGTGGAAAGGGTGGCTAGGTAGGGTGTCGAGCAAGTGGGTGTTTATTGAGGAGTTCTAATGCTGGATTGCTAATGTAATTCTTTTATTTCTCCTTGTTTAGTTGACCTTTACAGCATTTGTTGGTTGTATCTTTATTTCTCTGTTTTTTATGTATTTATTTTTTGATTGTGATTCATCCAAAAAAAAAAAAAAGGTGAAATTTTATAAAGCTCACACTGGGTTAAATTTTGAAGAGAATGACAAGTTAAGACATGTGACCGTCACATATCTATTCCATGCATCATCATATACATCCAACTTTTTAAGTATGTCCCACTCGAACCCACAATTCTTTTATAAGTCATGGGCTATTCTACAGTCTTTCATTGTCTTGATATGGTCGTCCACATGTTTCCGCTCAAGTTGAAGATTGAATTTTCTTTTACTCCCTTCACTACGGCATTATATGCAAGTGCTTTGAAACCATTAAGGCATTTCTGGCCGTCAATTCCTTGGTGTAGTAAACTATAAATCAACCATCGATCCATTTCGGTCAAACTATAGACCTTGCCTCACCATCACTTCGATCTTGGGAAGACGATGCAGCCATGGAAGGGGTGAAATCCAACCGTTTTAATAAATAGATATGTCATCATAAAAGGAATTTCATAAACATAAAGTAACAATGATTATGCATGCAAAAATAAGGGCACACAGGGATATCACAAACAGCAGCATAATCTCCTTAAAATTCAAATGGGTCTCAGTTTGGATTGACTACTAAGAATCTTATCACAAATTCAAATAATAATGTTTTAAAAATATTTAAATGTTCATGAGAAACTCAAAGCAAAAGTCTTGGAACTTGCTTGTTGATAATCTTCCCACATTTGCGTCATTATAAAATTCTTGATTCATGTCCCTTCTCTTCCTTTTTCAAGCCTCCTCAAGGATGGTTCAACTTGGTCATTTTGTTGTGGGGCAACGCCAGCTAAATCCGAGTCCACATCGTCTAATAAGTAATCGTTAGATTTGAATTGTCAGATGTAATTGTGAATATTGATGCAAGCTATGAAAATATGAATTTGTCATTCATAAGAATACATAGGTTCTTCATAGATAATGCCAAAATGTTTTTTTCACAATTCCAAAACTCATTTAATCACATTGCATAAAGAAGGGGTGTATATGGTTAAACAATCCCTATGTATCTGGACAGTGTCCTTGAATCTCGTTAAGATGGTAATAGGTATTATGAAATGGAGTGATGAATTCCTCATAACTGGGTACCCAGCGTCGGCAAGGTAATATTTTTCTACATATGGACATGTTAAAATATTAGAATAACCTTATAGTCATATACAATGAAGATCCCATGTGTTAAAAAAGGTTTACCAAATAGACATGGAATTTTTTTCTCTTGTCATTATCTCAATGAAGATTCATATGTCTGAAGCTAAACTTTCACATCCAGCTAACACATTTATGAAGAATGAATTGAAGTCATTAGCAATTAAGATGTTCTAGGTAGGACAATGCTGACGACCTTGGAATCTTACATCAAACTCAGGCTTCACCTTGATTGGGATGTGTGTGCTATAAATTTCTCCAGTGTATGATTTATTGTATAATTTCTCCAATATAGAGATTCAAAAAGATCAATAAAAAAGATAGTAAATTTTTAGTAATCATGATGCAACATTCAGGCAAACATGAAAACTAGAAATAGTAGTCGTGACACAACAATCAGGTGACTCCCAGGCTTGGTGTAAGGGACTCCAAGCATAAAAGATGGATAAACCTACAATAAAAAAGCATGACAAAAATGGTATGATGAAAACTTAAAAAGGCATCATAAGCAAAAATAAAATAAAATCTAGTCATGACAATATCAAAATCTCATTGGTTCGATCAAAAACTAAAAATGACAATCGCAATGCAAAAATTAGGCAAACCTTGGACTTAGTGTTAACCTGTAAGAAAACTATGCACAAAAAAGAAACAATTAAATAAATTCTGCAATCAAATTATGTTATGGCTTAATCCTGTTCAGAGTACGTATGTAGTCTGTCACAACATGATAGATACATCAACATCAACTTCTACATATACATTACCATATAATCCATATCACGATTCATATCCGCATCATCATTCAATCATTCCTCTTCTTTGAGAATCACACCATTACACTTATCCAATTACGTGATTCAATTCTCAAGGGGACATAGATAGCAAGAACCTTTCCATTATCTAGTTCTTACTTAAGGAAACATAAGGTAGTAAGGACAATTCATTGTTTCTTATGGTGAAGGATGGAAGCAGTGATAGACAATAGTTTAGCAAACCAGTTCATTACAACTTTTTCAAGCCTCATTATCCTTCAAGGTCCACACAAGTCTTTCCAACTGTCCTTCCTTCAAGCCCCTCATTTTGTAAAACCAATTTTTTTTTCCCATTACTAGGGACATTGTTACCATACAACAGATTTAATCCTTACCTACCAATTTATCCAAAAGGGTCCATCCCCTCAATGCCCGATATACGTTGTTTTTGATAGTCACATGAGAATCATAAAATTTTCAATGTAGGGTTTTGGGTTGAGATAGAGTGTGTGTGAAAAGGTGAGCGAGGAATCTTGCAAGATTCCATTATAGTGAAATAATTTCTATGTGACTATGGTTTTTCTCTGATTTTAAGGTTTTTCATGTAAATCTTTGTATTATGGTTTATTGTGTGTTTGATTGTTATTCGGCGTTTATTATTGCATCCCAACGAATTCATATCAAGAGGGTTACAATCCTAATACACACTACCTTAACTAGTTCACATTCAAAAAATAGATGGTTAATAGTCTTTCTCTCATACCTGCATATAGGACATGAGGGATCACAATTAGATAAAAATCTTGCCATTGAACTCTTCAAAAGTAAAGCAGCACTGAAGCATCTCCAAATAAATATAACTCGTGGAGTTACACTTTTCTCCTTCTAAAATTTTTTATCCACTTTATTTAAAGTGAAACTACTGAGTAAGAAATTAATTTATAAACCGTTTTGCCAGAAAATTTACCTAATGGAATTTTAGTCCATACTAGCCTGACTTCTTCATTTGATTTATCATTGGACAGATGAATTGCAAAATCTTAGCAGCCGAGACTCTATCAATCTAAGTCTTGCTAAATTCTTCCTTCCAAGATTGGGTCTCCATCCTCTACACAGTTTGCTCCTTCCGGGCCAATCAACTCTATAAATAATTTAAAATTTGGGACCCATGAACGAGGACAACTATTAAATGTGGTGGACAAGCTCTTATACCATTTGTACATTTTATGTGACTGGATAATAAAGCAGGACATTTTTTTAATAAGCATAAATCAGATCATTTTTATTTTTTGATAAAAAATCTCTTACACTGAAATTTGCCCCCCCATCACAGATTGGAAAAAAATTGGTGCCTCTTTTTAGGTGCCTATCTTTTCATTTGAACATTTTTTTTAATGGTTTTAACCCTATGCACTACATCTTTTGTGGGTGGAGACACGGGGCAAACATTTTCGGTGTAGAGATTACATTGAATCCAATTAAATTACACATTTTTACACTTTTAACCCTATACATTCCACATGAAATGGCAGATCTAAATAGTATGAGTTAACCACGTGTACAACATCAGATCCATGGGCCATCGTGTGTTTGACTTTCCCCATGTTAGGAAAACAAAAATTCCTTCGAAAACACTGCTAAATTTTACTTGAAAAACAAGAACACCATTCTAATGACAATGGAAAATTGCTGATCCAGATAAGGCTGCCACATGTTAGAATCTTATTGTTTAAATGAAATATTACATTGAATCCAACCTTTTTTAGAGGGGGTCTCCTTGCAATCCACCAGCCCTCCACAGATTCAGATTTTACAGCGGGATCATGTGATTGGGTTCCCAACATCCACCGGCCTCAGCGTGAAGCGATCTCTTTGGTCCAAGAGCATATTAGATGATCAAAATGATCAGAGAGGTCTGGTGAGTGCTCCATCCAACCAAACAAGCATTAGGCAGGTTACCCCTGCCCATCATCCCACCGAAGTTTGAGGTGGACCGAGGAGCAAATCCTCAGTTAAATTCCCTCCCTGATCAATCAGTATTGGTGTTTTTGGTGTCTGATTTTGTACCTTGATCCATTTATGAAGACTGAAAAACTACCCATCTAAGCTAGGTGGTCCTTATGGAAGTTGGACGATAACAAAACAAGCACACAACACCCTTCTTAAACCTGGAAACTTGCTGCTATAGTAACGTGTAACGATATTCAAAATGACAGATTACAAACCTAAACTTGAAACCACATAATATATGAGTACTCGGAAGCTACAATAACACTATTAATATGACAGTTCAAATCACCAAGATGATGGATGAAATACATCAAAATGGCAACCCCGGTTACCCACAGCATTGCCACGCCCAAAGTAAACACATGAGCTCATATAGACTCTTCCTTAGAGTTGACTGATGAATGAGATTGAGAGCTTTTTTTTCCTGTTATTTTTCTTTTTTTTTTTTTTTTTTTTTTTTGGGGGGGGGGGGGGGGGGGGAAGAA
>JAOXJP010000012.1:142608-154458 GCA_025762735.1 Platanus orientalis | reverse complement strand
TCTACCCTCTCTCTCTCTCTCTCTCTCTCTCTCTCTATATATATATATATATATATATATATCTTTTCTCTATTTTTCCCTCTTCTTTCTCCTTTTCTTTACTAGCCGCAAAAAATTATTGATTGTCTTTTATTTTCTTCTCTTTGATCCTTATTTCCTTTGTATCCTACATCATTTTTACCCGCTGAAGTGATCAAAACCTTTGAATTAGTGGGACGCATATTAATCAATCTTTTTGTCAATCCTAGCAAAGTGTCAGTATTTAAATTGTTTATGAGCTTCATTCAAATAATTACTAAATACTGATTTAGCTCCGGGTTGGAAGGGCTTTCACTAAGGAAAACTCCATTAGTAAGGTACCTAATACATGATTTCGTTGAAGTCTTGTCCTTGACTCCAATAGAATAGCCTTCTTCATCAAAGATTGGGGTGTTTTTTTTTTTCCAATCAACAAAGTTCTCTATCATATATTGATGAGATCACTACTATCCTCGATGAGTATGCCTTGTGGGATCGAACCTGCTCTGTTACTATTTTGATGCAGCATCAAGGGCTGCATGTGCCAAAGTTGCAGCACCAAGGAGGGGCTGCAGGTTCCAAAGTTGCGGCCAATGCAGCACCAAAGAGGGATTGCATGTGCCAAGTTGAAACAAGAGAGAACAGAGAGGTCAATGAGTTCCAGGAATCACTCAACCAGAAATATAAGGGTGCTGAAATCACTCACAGTCGTGGGATGGAATTACTCATCCTTAAGGAAAGCTGCAAGCTTCTCTAAAAGTTGTTAAAGGCATCCAAAAGTCTTCTCTTTTATTTCGTTTCTTTATGATTTATATAGTATAATGATCCCACATGAGAATACAATGCTACAAAACTCACTTACATGGGAAAACAGTGAACTACATGGGAAAACATCAAAATATTTTAATCATGCTTATTTTCTACAACTAAACACTACATGGGAATACATCAAAATACATTATGTATGGCCACTTTCTACAACTAAACACTAAAACATAAATGAGTATGTGGAAGTCCTTGGCTTGTTGAATGGTTATATGGGGGTAAATGGACAGCTGGATCATGGGTCATGGGCTGACTGATTGGTTGTTGGGTTACGTACAGCCCCCCTTTTTTGGTGCTGCTTCTTAGGCATGTGCAACCGTGGTGTTGAATCACCTTAGTGTTGCATCAGTGATACCTTTTTGGCTCATGCAGCCCTTGGTACTGTATTAACACACATCCCTAGGAGAGGTATTCCGATGTGGTCTTCGTCATGATCTCCACCCTTATGATTTTTTTATTCTTTATGTTTGACATTTCTTACATGCAGAAGATCTAGATACAAAACTTAAAGCCACTATTGTAACCGTTGCTTGAAATATTTACCTACCTTTTAAAACCATAGTGTATCCGTAAATCTATTGCTTTGGCCTGCCCAGGTTTATCATGCACTTAGGCATGCGATTCAGCTTGTCCATCACGCTTTTTTGAGACCCGGATCAGACTAGCAACATAATTCGCTCTTGCAGTTGGGGCTTCACTTAAGCCCTTAGGATCTAAAGCAACCACATGGGGTAAGGACTTATCCTCCCCTTCTTAGACTCCTCCAAAGGGCACCTACAAGAGAGGCTGCAAGGCAGACTTGAAGAGTTTTTGATTTCGACTCCAATAGCAAGCGAACCAGTTCAATAAGAAAGGGGAGTTCACATTCGATTTCATTGGTACCATCCAACCAAATCCAATTCAACGGTTTACTTATTCAATGAGTGAATTTGGTATAATCATTATTATTATTACTATTATTATTATTGTTATTATTTTTGGTTCATAAAAAAATTACTATTATTTTTGTTGAGGAGGATGCTGGTAGGATTATTGATGCATTAAATATGGTATCCTTAAGAAATTCAAAATGCTTATGAACTTGATTATTTGGACCTGTACTTATCAGATCTGAAGGTCTTATAAATGCCGAGTCCTTGAGACCAAAGCCAGTTTGAGATCCCCTACCTTCCCTACCTTTCAGCTGTATAGTGAGAACTCTGTTGTTCCGGTTGTTGATTCCATGGCTGTGGAGTGCAGACTCCCTGTGGCCCAGCAGATGAATTTGATTTAGATTTAGCCTACCTTGACGAAATGCCTGTGTTAGGTTACTTTTAGCGGATCAGAGTTCACTGGAAAACGCTTTGTCATTACCTTCGAAAATCGCAGTAACAGAAAATACAAACACCACTACCCTCAACCTTCAAAATGTCAGGAGTGATCTTGGGTTTGTAAAACCAAATAAAATTCTAGCAGAGTCAACATGATCTCATCCAAGGGTTTAGACATCAGCAAGCATCGATTAAAGAATTCAAGACCATTAAATCTTCGTACGTTCCCTTTTAAAAGTTTGAAACATTCGATTCAAAAGACAAATTGAAGTGGAATAGATCTGCACCCAATACTGTAACCCAGCTTTTGCGAGTTAGCTCCCACCCCTCCGTGACCTATGTTCCAATATCCCTTTCACGTGGTTCAGGGTTTTTTTTTGAAAGGCAGCGATTTATTAAAAATTAGAGGAGAGGGAACAAAGTTAATCAGGAAGGTCAACCCAAGAAGAATAGGCAACAAGAAAACAAGGAACGACAAGATAACAGGGAAACTCCGATAACATCAAGAACCCTCGTCTAACCAGGAGTGCCAATAACCCCTATCAAAGTCCTCTCTAATAGACCACCACTCAAAAAGGAATTTATGAATAGAAATACAAAACCCTCATCTCATATTTAAAACTAATTTAAAAAATTCTCCCTTTTTTCAATCCAAGTACATCAACACAGGGTGATTGGGAGGAACTTCCATATGGCTTTATGACCTCCTTCCATGAGGCTAGACTCCAATCGGAGATTAAGCATTTAAACTCAGACGGAAATACCCAAGAGATACCCAGCCAAAATAGGAAAAATGCTAATTTCCAAATTGTTGGGCAAAGAACAAAGAAATGGTCTTTGGTTTCCTCCTTGAGGCATATAGAACAACTGTTACCTAAACACTAACTCGTTCTTTTTTAGGTTGAAAACAGTGAGAATCTTGTTCAGGTTAGCTGTCCAAATGAAAAAGGCTACCTTCGAAGGGTTAATGTGGTTTCCACACAAATATGGGAGGAAATGGATTACCGGCTTTGGGGATTCCATTATCTATGACAAGAACCGTTTTGAGTGTTTCATTAGTTTCAAGGTGGGCTTCGGTGAGGACATCTGCTTTTGGGAGGATTTGTGGTGCCGTGGTTGCTCTCCCAAGATGGATTTTCCTAATATTTATTTGCTGTGGATAACCATAGTCGTGTGGTGGATAATTTTGGTTTCGCGGGGGGTGGAGTTTGGTGTCCTAGGCTTCGTAGAAATCTCAACGATTAGCAATGCGAAGAGTGGTTAGGTTTCTTGGAGCGCCTTGAGGAGCATAGGTTAGATCTGGGTAGGAGTGATGGTTGGATTTGGTTGGGGGTCGGATGTTTGAGGTCACTTCTATACTAATCGTTTTATGATGGTTTGGTTCTTGTGGTGGCCGATTGTGAGTCATTTAGGGACATTTGGACTCTTAAGGGATTCCCTCAAAGATCATTTTTTCACATGGACTACGACCTTTGATAAAATTCTTACTCTCAACCATTTGAAGAGCAGAGTGGAATTTGGCCAATAGATGTGTGATTTATTGGAGGGAGGAGGATCCGTTGGTCATCTTTTTATCCATTGTGAAGTTTTTGTCTCTCTTGCCTCAACATCCTTTGGGTTTTTCCTAGTAACTCTTTTAGAGACTTTCTTGTGGGTTGGTGGCCCATGATTGTGTTGGGAGTTGCCGAGATTATTTGTCGCTTCCTTTCAAGGGTCATTTGTTAGGGTTGTCTACAAGGAGAAGAACCATTGCATTTTCGAGGGCACTTATATTACTCGTGATCGCCTTTGTCTCTAGATCCATGTTCTCCTGGGGGATTGGGTTGCTACTTATAAGGGTTTTGTTGAGTCTGATTGGATTGATTTCTGGGACAGGTTTGCTGTATGTGATAGGCTATAGTCTCTTGGCCCAAAGGATTAGGTACAAACACCTTAGGTTAGCCAAGGTTAGTATGGCATAAGGGGGCGGCACATCAATACCGAAAAGTGAAAAGCATCCCCCAAAAAGTGTTAATCACTTTTTCGGCCTAGATGTGTCCGCCCCTTATGCCATATTGACCTTGGTTGCACAGGGGCAGTCGTACTAAATCCCAGCTGGTCTCCTGGTGATGACAAAGTAGTTAGTTGCCCGTGTCTTCTTTTCTTGTGATTTGGTTTTTGTTGTTTTGTTTCTTTTGTCTCTTTTTACCTTCCCGGTGAATCTTGTTGCTTTCCGGTTTTCTTTTGAATAAAGTTATTTTTATCTCTCTATAAAAAGGAATACCAGCCACAGTTTGTGAGGTGGAGTAATAAGACCTAAGTGTGCGTTTTTGCTCTCTTGTTTTTTGTTTTGTTTTGTGTGTGTGTTTTGATGTATTCTTTTTGCTCTCTTGTCCTAATTAAAAAGTCCTTTTGGAGATGATTCGGATGAAAAGGATTCAGCCTTTTGAGAAAGCCTCAAATAATACTCCATCTCCCAGTCATTTAGGTTTCTTTTCAAACTAGGACACCAAGACCCCTCACCACCATTGCCATCGAAATAGGAGGCCATTGAATCCCTTTATTTGCAGCCAAGGAATAAATTCTACTAAAAATGACTTCAAAGTCCTTTGTTCACACCAAAGATCCTCCCAAAACTTTGTCCTCACTCGAACCAAGTTTAAATCTTATAAACTTTCTATATTCCTCCTCTCTATCCACCGTCAACTTCCAGATTCCTATCACATACCCTCTTTTAACTTCTTTAGTGATCAAAACTGAATCATCTCTATAGTTCTCCACAATGACTCTTCTCCATAAGCTTTTTTCCATCTCAAACCTCCAAACCCACTTTCTTAATGAGTACCCTATTATTGAAAATCACACATTCCCTTGTAAAATTTCTGGCTCTATCTTCTTCGTGAAGATTTCTAGCCATTCAACTTCTATTGGTAGCATGAGCACCTTTGCAGACCCTTGTTTTAATAAGACTTAACTCTACTTTAATTAGGCCTTTACCTTTTTTTCCCTTAAAAAAATCTTAATCTGTGTTTGTAAAGATTTCTGTGCTTTTCCTACATCACTAATATTCAAATGTGAGTCTTTCAAGGTACACCTAGTGAAACTTTCAACAACCATTCTCCGGATGTGTTTTTGTTCTGCCTCCTCTAAGATCTTCAGTTGCTTAGTTCTTAAAATTTACTGGAATCTTGACTCTGCTGTTTTATGGGATGTAAATAAGATGTTGGACTTCTATATCTTTTTTCCTTTCATCACTTCTCATGTGGGAGACTTACATGCTTTACATCTCCTTGTCTTTTTGTATGTATTTATAACCCCCTTAATACATAGTTTTTCAGCACTTTGAAAGGTATGCTTGCATTAACTTGTTGCATGATTTCTTTTGCATCAGGAGGAATATGATACTCATGATCCCAAGGGACATTCTTCCCTGGTACTACCTTTTCTGAAGAAGAGATCAAAAATTATTGAGATAGTGGCAGCACGTGACATCGTCTTTGCTCTCGCACAATCTGGTGTTTGTGCTGCTTTTTGCAGAGGTAGTAGCACCCATGTTTCTGGTTGTAGGTTACTTGTAATTTGGAACTGTATTTTATTTAAGAATCTGTTATCATATATCATATAGAATCTTCTAGTTTAAAAACGGTTTGATAACACATCTTGGACTGTTGGATTTTCATAATGCAGAGACAAACCAAAAAATATGTTTTCTGAATGTGAGCCCTGATGAAGTCATTCGAAGCTTGTTTTATAACAAGAACAATGATTCACTTATCACAGTTTCAGTCTATGCTTCGGACAACTTCAGCTCTTTGAAATGCAGAACCACAAGAATTGAGTGCGTAAAACCTCTCTCTCTCTCTCTTCCAGACTTTTCTTTTCTACATTTTTTGTTTGTGTTTTTTTTTTATTTTTTGTAACAAAATGTTACTCATTCGAATGATCCAGGTACATTAGAAGGGGTAAGCCAGATGCTGGTTTTGCTCTTTTTGAGTCTGAGTCACTGAAGTGGCCTGGCTTTGTAGAGTTTGATGATGTAAATGGAAAGGTTCTCACATACTCGGCACAAGACAGGTTTTATTTTGAACTTTTATCATCTGATAGTTAATGAGACATTATGGCATTCAATTACTGATTTTAACTTTCCTTTTCTCTTGTTAGCATTTACAAGGTATTTGACTTGAAAAACTACACAATGTTATACTCTATATCGGATAAAAATGTACAAGAAATTAAGATCAGGTAATCTCTCTCTCATACACACTCATACTTTCATATATAATTCACTTTATATTTCTCTATTCACATATTAAATTTTCTTTTGCATGCTTAGTAGTTTTGAAAGTTCTTTATGCTACTGAAATTAGAAACTAGGTCAAGACAGTTTATTTTTTTTATATATTCCAATTTATAATCAGAATGAACATTCCCTACATTTTCCAGCTCTCCTACTTATTTATAATGCCTTTATTTTATGTTACAATCCCCATTCATCGACGTTATGGGCTCTCTTAACTTACCATTCATATGGTTGGAAAGAAATCAATGAATCTTTGAAAATCAGATTGAACCTGCTCATATTCACGTTTCTTTAAAAAAGTTCGTTTTTACCTTTCAAAAAAAAAAAAAAAAAAACTCAAGCACAGTGGAGGCCCTTTCTTTTATCCGCTGTTAACACTATCCTTCCAAACTCTTGTGGCCTGTTACACCTTTTTTTTGGATCAGTAAGGTAAAATTTTATTTCAAAGCAAAAGCACAATGCAAGTAGCCTGATACAACGGCTTATAGACAAGCCAATTTGTCCCAATTCAACATCATATCTGAATACTTACACCCAGCAAAAGGGGTAAATGAGGTAATCAGGAGAAGATCAAAGAGATCACCCGATCAGCCACCGATTTGAGGGGGGCTTTCTTGCCATTGAAGATGTGACCACTCCTTTCGTTCTATAATGCCCAGCAGCACACCACATGAGGAATGCAAACCCACATCACCCTACCTCTATGGGATATATCTCCGGAAAAAGCATGCTGCCAACTGTCAACAAATTGAGCTGTCGATACTGGCATTACCCAACTCTGGCCAAAAGATTTCCCCCCCAAATCTCAAAGGCAAAATGACAATGAAAGAAGAGGTGGGTTAGAGTTTCTACTTGCCTCTTACAGACACAACATCTACTTACTATCGGGACTCCTTTCTAGGACAGGTTGTCCTAAGTAAGCACTTTACTTGGATAGATCAACCAGAAGAGGAAACACACCTTGGTAGGCACCTTAGCACCTCAGATGAAATCGAAGGGGTGTTGTTGAAGGTCCACGAGATTTCCAATTGAGCATATGGACGTCACTGTAAACTGACTCGAGGAGTTGTGAGTCCATCATGCTATCTTCTTCAGATGAATCCGAAATGACTACCCGATCCAGCCTACTCAAATAGCTGGTAATTGCCGTCATCTCTCAATCGTTTACGCCTTGTCTCAGATGAAGGTTCTAGGATCTAGAAACTCTAGTTCTTACAATATGTTCCTCAATGGTCCCATCCTTGCATAGATAAACTTTGTGGACCTCAGGGAATGCTTGCTTCAAAGCTACAGCCCCACACCAAGCATGGTGCCAGAAAAGGACCCAGTTACCCAATCCCACTTGATATTCAATTAACCCTTGGAACTCGTCATTTATTTTGAAGATTGAGCGCCACAGACCAATCTGTTGAGAGCTTCCATCACCACATTAAATAGAAAGGGGGAGAGCGGATCGCCCTGCCTTTAATCACAAAAGCTTCTCTCAAAACCAACTGGGGATCCATTCAACGTAACATAGTAAGAGGCTGTCGAAATGCAGTCATCCAAAAACGCCAAGTCCTCCCAAACTCCATCATCTGAAGCACCCAATCGAAAAAGTCCCAGTTTCTATGGTCGTATGCTTTTCCCATATCAACCTGGTACACAACCCCTTCTTTTTCAACTTTAGCCAATAATTAATGCATTTGTTTGCAATCAGAGCAGCATTTAATGACTAAGGACCCTTAACAAAGGCGTTCTGAGAAGGGGAGATAACAATGCCCATGACATTCTCCATTCTTCTGGCCAAAACCTTAGATTACAACTTATAGAAATTGTTGACGAGGCTGATGGGCCGTTAGGGGGGCGCACCAAATCCTGGGGGAATCCAGGTGGGGCACTCATATCCACTAAGAGGCCTAAAAGTAGTGATACAGAGCTAGCTTTCAACAACATCGAAACAAAAAGAACTGAAAGATCTTGTATTATTCCAAGGGGACTCACATGCGAACTCATTGCTAATATAAATCAGAAAGATCTTTGTCATTACTTAAAACACCTCATCCAAGTTGCCCACATGTCCACCACTAGGTCTTATTTATAGACACCTGATTCAATTCCATCAAGAGGAAGTATCACTATAGATTAACCACCATCTGCCACCTACTGATTCCTTAGAGGGCTCCAAAATCTAAAAGCACATCTCTTTATTTTATAGATGACGAGATTTTTTTAACTTATATCAGTATTAAGTGACGTAGGATATTGTGGAAATCAATATTCCTAAACTAATCAATTAAGATCCAAGCCTAAATGATGATTAAAGAATGATTCTGGGACTTAAAGATTGCAAATCTTTAAAGAAATTAACCAAGAATCAAAGAAACCAATTCAAGAAGGATGGGATTATCAAATGGAAACAATAATTAAATAAAAATTGAAGAAAGGATGAGGGAATTAGAAGGATACTCAAATCTGTCCAAGAATTCAATAAACATGAAAAAGTGGGGACACCGAGGGACATGCAGTTACCCCCCTTATTAAGTAGTAGATTATTTATTTTTTATAAAAATAAACCTAAAAGAAAAGGGGTGTACGGTTGGCATGGGATGGATTAGGGTTCAAGAATGGTGAATTTTCAAGAAACCCTAGATTTTAGGGTTAGAAATTGGAGCTTTTTATATGGAAGGGTGTGTTCGGTGATGAAAATGTTAAACCTGAAAGGAATTAGGTTTCTTCGAGGGTTATGCCGAGCCCTCCTTCCAAGTTTATAGAAGAGCCAAGGAGAAAATCCTCTTGTAGTCCTTTCAATGTAAAGATTGTGCTTTGCCGAGGGAAGGAGATTTTTTCAGGAATTGGGGGGACATCATTGGGTGCTCTCCTTTGTAGCTGGGTTGGTTTTGTGTTTAATCTTGGGAGGGTTCTTTTGTTTCGGCCCCATAGTTTTTTTGTGGGTTAGGGGGTCTTTCCTCTCTTTCTTTTGTTTTGTTTGGGGATTTCTTATCCCTTTCGTTTTTCTCAATAAATTTATTTTATGCATAAAAAAAAAGGTTTCTATGAAGTCTGGAAGAAGTAATTAGAAAAAAAAGTGTTTGCTGGAAAATTTATTTGAGCACAAAAAAGTGTTAAAAGAATGGGAAGAATAAGAGAAAAAGAATGGAGAAGGTGATGAGTGATGTTTAGGAACAAAGAAGGTTAATAAAGAATGTAGAAGAAGAAGATTAAAGTAGGATAAAACTAGTTTATGCAGTAAAATTAAAGAAGGGAAGAAGAAAGTGAAAGAAGATGTAAGATTAGAGAAGAGAAAGAGTGATAAAGATTACGAAAGGGGAGAGGAAGAACTCGCCTTGTGTGAGAGGTATGGAGAGATAACCGGTCAAACCGTGGCTTCAAAACTTCAATTCATTAACTTTCTCAATTGGTCTTGCAAGAGGTCTTTATGACCTATTTATAATAAAAAAACATAATTGGTCCAAAATAACCCCCTATATGGTCAGCCTAAAAAAAAAAAAAAATCTAAACAAATTATGAAAAATCTCAAAACATCCCTAAATTTCTCCTAAACTAATTCCAACTCCTTACCAACTTTCTAATTTAGCTCTAATGGCATTATTACATTTAAAACTATTAATTAAAGCTTCCAATAATAGAAAATAACAGAAAATTAAGGTACTAATGAGCTGGATAGCAAGTAGGCTTCTTCACAAGTCTTTTATGCTTCAGCTTAGGCTTCCAAAGAGGTAAGTCATCTCTAATGATTGCATTGCCATCGCATCAACTCCCCTCTGAAAAGAACTCAACTCTGTTGAGTTTAAATGGGCACCAAGAATACCATCTCCTCCTAAAACTCGATAAAACAAATAAGATTCTGCGGCTTTCTTCAAGAACTTATGGATAAAGTATTATAGTAGCCTTTTTTTTTCAATGTTGGAATGAATAAGTGTTCTTGAAACCACAATGTTGGACCTTCTTGTCATAGAGTCACAATCTTCCAAGTAATATATGACATACTTTAAGAGGAAGTACAATATATTTAACCTGATCAGTGAATGCACCAAGTGAATAAGTAACCCATGCCACTTTGTGAGGAGATGGATGCGACTCCATCTTCAACCCTAGCTTTTTGCATGCTTCATCAGATACAACATTTGTGCAACTACCTCCATCAATAACAAGGGAACAAAGCTGTTCACTGCACCTAACTCGAGTTTGGAATATGTTGTTCCACTTCCAATCCTTAGACTTCTTGACTTCTCTAGTAGCCAAGACTAGACGCAAAACACAAATAGGTCTATCATCATTCTCTAGCTGCTCCTTTGTTCCGCTCACACTCAAAGATCATCATCAATTGGCTCTTCCCACTAAGGGTCATCATCCTAAGGAGACTGTTTATCAGATAAGCCCACTACTTGCTGAGAGCACTATGCATACAAGTGGTTAGTACTCCCACACTGGTAACATGGACATCTAGTTCCCTGGGTAGAAGACTCTGGATGTCGTGCTCTAGGAGGTGTAGAAGTCTTGCCCGGCCTAGATACTGCAGTTGTAACCCCACTGGGATGTAGTCAGGGTACTGGTCTGCTTATAAAACTACCATAAGCTGGCTCACCACTCTAGGAGAGCTATCATATAAAGTCCTCTTGGGCTGAACTTCCTTGCCGCCTTCCTCTACCTGATTTGCAATTTGGACAGCATCATCAACTGTTTGCAATATCGTATAACGCAATCTTGCTGCAATCTATGGATGCAAGCCATGCCTATACATAGCTATCACTATGTCATCTTTCCACTTGTCTTGGCACCCATCATCAAACGATAAAATTGAGTGGTATAAGTCTCAACTGATGCAGTATCCTACTGTAGATGTGTAAGCTTCAAATGGGTTCTCTGTCTGTAACTTAGAGGTTCAAATCTTCTTTTCATTGCTGCTCTTAAGTCTTCCCAATTTCTAAGGGTACCAAGTCTCCTGTGTTCTTCCTTGTAATTGTCCCACCATATGTGAGCTGTATCCTTCAATTTTCCTTCAACAAACTACAATCTTTTGTTTTCAAGAATATCATGTCAGGAAAAGGACTCAATATTATGTACCCAATCAAGGAATACATCCGAATCTTGTCCACCATAAAAATCAGGCACTTCTAGTTTTACATGACGATCCAATTCTTGATGGGCAGACTATATGAGTAATCAATCCTGTCACCATATCCATGCCTAGGCTGCTCAAATCTGTCCCCATTATCCCTTCTAGGATAAAAACTTCATGCGGAACATGCTGTGATGTTCCTGCATCTTGTACACTCTAGGACAGCTCTAGAGGAGGAACCGTTTGAGAATTTTCTCCATCCTAGAGAGATGGTTGATGGACTGTATCAAAAGATTCTAGTGGAGGCAATCTGGTGGCAGTCATACTGATAGTCTTTTGCATCTCTGCCATCTATG